>JBAMJV010003044.1:0-268836 GCA_037951105.1 Echinarachnius parma | reverse complement strand
CCCTATAGAGTGGTGAAGTGTGATGTCATCAATGATGTCATAAACATCTTTTTTTTGGAATTTTCAAATTTGGACTTCATTTTCAGAAAGAGCATAACAAATAATGTCCAAATACCAACAATCAAAGGAATAGGTTACGTATTGGCTGAGATATGCCCATCCGAATGATTTTTTTTGGTCAATAGGCAATCAGTGTTATAGTGCACTGGTTCCTAAATATTCATGAACCAGTGCACTATAACACTGATTGCCTATTGAAGTAATATTCATTAGGATGGGCATATCTCAGCCAATACGTAACCTATTCCTTTGATTTTCGGTATTTGGACATTATTTGTTATGCTCTTTCTGAAAATGAAGTCCAAATTTGAAAATTCAAAAAAGTGTTTTTATGACGTCATGGCTTCTGTACTCTATAGTATTATGGAGAATTCAAAAGAAGAGAGCAGGCCCGTATAGCCAGGATTTTTCAAGGGGTGCGCGTAATTTACAAAAACGGACCGAGACCAATATTGCGTTATGAAAGCAGGGGAGGATGCTGTTGGCCACCAAGACCGATTGTGGCCCGGGACCAAGACCACTGGTTTAGGGGGCCATAGAACGATACAAAGTTATGAATGGGGGGGGGGGGGAGCATTGTTTGTGAACAATAACTCGCCCCCTCAATGTATTGTGTTTTCCGGACAGATCGACGTCCCTGCCCCCAACAAAAAAAAATACTTTTGCTACGCCAAATTTATAGCTGCATGGCTACGGGCCTGGAGAGGTGATGCTAATCTTGAGCAGAGTCAGCAAGAGAAGGGAGCCGCTACTCGTCATCCCAGTATATACCTTCCCCAGCGAACTGCCATAGGGATTATTTCTTCAAGGTTCAAGGTTCAAGTCAATCTGTGGTTTGAAACGTTTTTTTATGCTCATCTTTTAGTTGATAAATTAAGATAAGCCCCCCAAAAAGGTTAAAACGTTTGCCTAACCAGGTTATACAATTTCTAGTTGCCGACATTATATTGAGCATTTTCAAATTTCTTCCTGGAAGTGCCATGGAAGAGGAAGAATATTAGACACCACAATATACTTTTATGCTGGCAACCGGCACTTTATACAGCAAAGAATGTTGTTTGATTGAATGGAAGATAATCATACATGCAGCTATCAATTGACTATACGTCAACCAGTGGCGGAGTAAATAGTGATGGTGGGTGGAGGCGCACTTTATGGGGGGGAGGGGGGGGGGGGAGGTGGGGGGCACACTGTTTTCTATCTTATAAACCGTTCGATTGGCCCTTATGTTTTTAATTGTTTTTATTCAGTTATTGGGGTGGGGGTGGGGACAGGACACATGGCCATGCCCCCTTCCCCCGCCGCTATACGCCACTGAGCCATACCCATGAGTGGGAAATAATATACATCAATGTCCAAACTAATTATGGATTATTTATACATGAGATTTACATTTCTAAACCTCTTGATTGTAATTTGTTTGTCAAATTATGATTTGGATATGAAATATGACTTGGAATGAAATTGAATGAATTCCATAACTCCCCTTCCCCCTCCCCCCTCCCCCCTTCCCCCTCTCCCCTCTCCCCTCTCCCCTCCCCCTCCTTCCCCTCCTCCCCCTCCTCCCCCTCCCCCTCCTTCACCCCCTCCCCCTCCCCCCCTCCCCCCTCCCCCTTTCCCCCTCCTCCGATGCAAAAATCCACCTCGCCTGCAGCATGCGTTGCGTTTAGTTACCGATATTCACTGCACTACCGATAGTATCGATACCCTTTGTTCCCTAGAGAAAATTCCGAACTCACGATCCAAATTAAAATTGCGAAATATACGGATGTCCGCGATCCCATGCGCGGTATGTTCGAGTAAAGGAGAAGCCAATACTTTCAGTAGAATTACTCATTTGGACTATTGCCTCGTTAATTTGAACGGTATATTTAATTATCCCGATCGCCGAATAGTTCGGAACGGAAATAAGTGTAAGTATTATACGGATGTAATTGTTAAGTTGCATTTTTAACCGAAAATTAATTGAGTGATTTTGAGTTGGACGTGGTCGTGGACCGGTCGTGATGTTGAGCGGGAAGAGAGTGGATGGTCTCCCCGCATGTGAAGGCGACAAAGCTGGTAGGGTTTCGCTGACCGAGTCTTGCATTGTGATCGTCAGACATGTGTTATAAAAATCCTGTGAAATTTACGTTTTTATTCACATGTCTTTATTAAATCATGCAAATATTACTTCTTGGATATTATACAAAATGAAACTAAATGTAGTGTTACTTTTAGCTAACTCATAAATTGCAATCTTCACCAAATCACACAAATCATAATGTCTGACGACTGAGTGATACTCAGTTTTACTCTGATAGTCTGAATTGGCAATTCCAATTCATTTTGCCTACGGTGATTTTTTAAATTTATAATTGACACCAAGTCTATGGCAGTCTGTCGTAACTTGAATTTGAACTTGAAACTCGTCCATTTTTATTTATTAAGGGCTTTAGAAGTTCATGCATTTAAATTTTTAAACAAATGTGGCAACTGGCACACCCAAAAGTCAAAACATTGGCTGCATAATTTATAAATAAACAAAATAAAAAAATGGTTAGAAACTGCATTGATTATCTTGTCTTGTCTTATCTTGTTAATACTGCACAAATCGGCGCTAATGTGGTTTCGTACCCCTTTTTTCCCTTTTTTTTTCCAACGCTTTATTTGTCTTTAAACTCAACTAAATTAGTTCGTATTACTCACTGCACTTTGTCCTTATCCCTCGATGGTCTGTTGTAATATTTTGGTCAACATTTAAGCCCTTTTTTTGGCGACTTTAATCAATGGTTTTGAAAGTGTCGCGGCACCAGCTTCGCGGTCGCAAGAATCGAAATAGCGGGACTTCACGAGCAGCTATGCCATTAGCTACCGGTGACATGAACGTGGAGAGAGTACCGTACTCCTGCGCGCTCCGTACCGGTTACGTCCATATGTATGGTGGCTATAAATCTGAAACATAATCAATTGATCAAGCGGGTGGCCGTATGATCGTGTTTTTGTTTAGTTCCACATTTAGAGCCACCATACATCGCTTCAGCTATGGATGTAACCGGTACGGCGCGCGCGAGCACATACGACAGGAGTACGGTACGTTCAAGTCAAGTGGTAGCTAACGGCATAGCTAGCTGCTCGTGAAGTCCCGCTATTTCGATTCTTGCGACCGCGAAGCTGGTGCCGCGACGCTTTCAAAACCATCGATTAAAGTTGCCCCAAAAAGGGCTTAAATGTTGACCAAAATATTACAACAGACCATCGAGGGATAAGGACAAAGTGCAGTGAGTAATACGAACTAATTTAGTTGAGTTTAAAGACAAATAAAGCATTTAAAAAAATTTAAAAAAAGGGTACGGAAAAAAAAAGAAAAAAAAAGGGGTACGGAAAAAACAAAAAAAACAAAACAAAACAAAAGGGGTACGAAACCACATTAGCGCCCACAAATCGCCTCCAGATGCATGGTGGCTATAAATGTGCAGGCTATACACTAATTTCTGCCTTTTCAAGCAGATCCTTAAATATTGAAGCAGCCGCCGTTTTAATGTTTGACGGCAGTGAATTCCAGAGTGGAATGGTCCGGGGGTACAAGGAAAAACGGTAGCAGGTCTTGCTACTTAAAATTGTATCATAATTTAAGATGTGGTGTTGGCGGGTGCGAGGCCTCCTTTCTCGATCTTGGTTGTTGATCGATAGGTGATGAATGTTTGCTGGTATTAGTGAGTGTGCTTCTTTGTACAGCATGGAGAGTCTGGCTATCGTACGGCGCTTCTGGAGCGTGTCCCATTTCAGATCATGAATCATGTTAGTTACACTGCTGGTCCTGCTGTAATCATTTGCAACAAAACGTGCGGCTCTCCTCTGAACTTTCTCCAAATTGTTTTCTCCAAATTATTCGCATTTGCGACGGTCTTATTTATTTATTTTTTTAACGCCAGCTAAGGTCATTGGACAGTTCAACTCCTAGATAGGGGTGATGTTCCACTTCCTGCAACTCGGCGTCTCCCAAATTGTACCTTTGTTGAATAGGCCTCTTCTTGTGAGTCATCCGCATGATAGAACATTTGGCGGAGTTAACTTCATCTGCCATGTAGAACTCCAGTTGCACAGTGAGTCGATGTCTTGTTGAAGAATGGTGCAATCTTGTGTTGAGGCTATAGGTCGATAGAGTATGAGGTCATTGAACATCAGCAAAATAGCCTTAGGGCTTAGGCAGCCTAATGCAGCTTGCACTGTTGTAGTTTCGTACCCCCCTTTTAAAATTCAATTCAAACTTGTAACACTCTAAACTCAACAAAATCATTGAAAATTTGTTTGTATCACTCACTGCACCTTTTCCTTATCCCTCGATGGTCTGTTGTAATATTTCTGTCAAAATTTGGGCCATTTTCAACAGACTTTAATTGATGGTTTTGTATGCGTCGCTACGACGTAATTTTTGCACTTCGCAGTCGCTAAAATCGAAGTAAGCAGGACTTATTTTCGGGGGCGAATTCGGCCGCCGCCCCCGTGTATTTTTTTCGCTGGCTAGGGGTGACTTGCGAGTAGAGAGAGTACTGTACTCCTGTACCGGTTATGTCCGGATGTATGGTGGCGAAAAATACCTCTCTGCGACGCATACAAAACCATTGATTAAAGTTTTAATTCATTTTAGTGCTGTAACTGACCTTGATGATCGGATCGTTTGATCGGATCGGCAAAATTTTATCGATCTTCGAAATCGGATCGATGATCGGGATCGGATGATCGGCTATAAAAAAAAAAAAAAAAAAAAAAAAAAAAAAAAATCGTTTTTTTTTCTTTGGAAAATGATCCCCCAAAAACACAATTTGGGAATATAAATGAATACCAAAGCAACATATATCCATATTAATAAGCCCAAGGTAATCTTGTACGGGTATGCTTTCATTTCAAACTGATTACCTCTTCTTTTACAAAATTACTCACGCCGATTTTGAGCTTAGTCCCATGTGATTAATTTGGCGTAACCTTTCAGAAACACATGGGACTAAGCTCAAAATCGGCGCGAATAATTTTGTAAAAGGAGAGGTAATCAGTTTTAAATGAAAGCATACCCATACAAGATTACCTTGGGATTATTAATATGGATATATGTTGCTTTGGTATTCATTTATATTCCCAAAATATGTTTTTTGGGATCATTTTCCAAAGAAAAAAAAACGGATTTTTTTTTTTTTTTTTTTTTTTTTTTTTTTGCCGATCCGATCTTCCGATTTTTTCTGCATGATCGGAAATCGGCAAAAACGGTCCGATCATGTATGATCGGATCGTGATCGGCATGCCGATCCGATGATCGGTTACAGCACTAATTCATTTGAAGTCTGATGATCACAGTAATTCTGCATAACCAATTTGCAGACTTAAGCTGGTACGGATAATTTCAAGGTGCAAGCTGAGCAGGGAGACAAATATTGTAAGTCAATTTTCTGATTAATTTAATAATACTGTTTTGATTTGTATAGTGCCTAATTATTCATAATCATCTCTCTCTAAGCGTGTTACATTAATACCCCAGTGGTCATCAGTGATCAGACACACACTTGCAATCAATCTGCATGTGATGTGCAATTTGTGTTCCCTTGGAAGCGATGTATTCTGAAAGCCATGAGGTGCACTCAACGATATACGAGTACAATTGCATAAATACACATGTTCTACTCCTACCGGCTCTCTATTTATAATTAGTACACTGGTACCTTGTGGAACACATGGTCAGTGAGCACTGTGTACATTGGTTAGTCATTGGTAATGCATTGTTTGCTAAAGTGCATTCATCCTGTCCCCAAACCTTGGTACCAGTTCTAAACCAATTGTCAAGGTTTATTTGTTATGCAACAGGGTAACACAGTTCAGTCTACATAAAAGGAACTGGCAGGGATGAAAACACATTTAAAGAAATTACACACATTTCCTCAATTATGTACCGGTATTTGTGAAATGAAATTATTTTTGCAGGTATTTTTGAATTTCCTGCCCAATATAGTAACTTAGTAAGAGATAATTCATTAAGCAGTTCCTGAAAAAGGGGGCTGATAATCCATGAAGAATTACCCTTATAATTCTTAAAAATAAGATGATTTGAGCAATTGAGCAGGTCAGTTCACAAATCACTGATAGACCTTTGAAGATATTAGGTGATATTGCGGGGGATTAACTACAGTTTTGGAGAAGAATTATCATTACACGTATCTAGTTATGACCTGGAGGTGTTGCATAAATGTTGCATAAAGAGTTGCGACCAATTGCAAGTGAGAAAATGTGGCAAAATGCGCAAATCTGATTGCCTCAGATGCGCATATTTTGTGATTAATTGCAACTTTGTGATTGATTGCAACTCTTTATGCAACACCCCCCAGGTAATCCGAACATTTTTGGCAAAAAACATCAAGGTATGAACATTTCTATATCTTTGTATGATAGAAATACATGATTCATGTTGCCACATGCCATAGGGTTATATTTGAGAGTCAATATGGGTTACATGTTTGAGAGTCAATGAGGGGCCAACATTTTGATCTTAGCAGAATCTTCTTCAGAGGCAACCTGATGAAATTAACAGATCTATAGAAGACCGTGGAACAGACTAAGGTCACTATAATGACTAGTGCTGAGTCCAAACGGATAGCCGTTCGGTATCCGACCGTGAAGGTCGGATACTGAATTCAAATTCTCGGATAAGGGTTATACAAAACAAACAAAAAACAAAAAAAGCATGGAGTTTGATTTTTGATACTTCAACCGGTCTTCAACCATGGTTGAAGTATCAAAAATCAAAGCTCCATGTTTAAAAATTTTTTTTTTTTTTTACATTTCGGATAAATCCGATAAAAAAACAAAAACAAAACATATCCGTCCGTTTTTACTCGGCTCATATCCGGATATCAATATATCCGGTTTGACTCGGCCCTAATAATGACACATAAATGTAGTCATGTTTACAGATAGCTTGAGAGTGAGGCAGTGACCTTGAACAGTAAAAACAATTGTGAGGCAGGTTATTAGTCTGCTTTATATTTGCCAGGAAATGTATTTCCTTTTATTCATACCAATAGTTTTGGTAGGTGAGTAATTTGTAAACTGTATCCTAGGGATACAGTGATTCATTGGGGGTTCATAACCTGTTAGGCAAGCCTCCACACTAACTTTTTTCTCTTCTGGCAAGTAAAATCATTAATTGTAAAATTCTTCTTGCCTATTTACCGGCATTTACGCGCAAGAAATTAGTAGACCAATAATTTACTTGCCCATCTGGGCAAGCAATCTTAGACAATTTATGAAATTTTACTTGCTTGACACCATTTTTTACTTACCCTGGGCTATAGGGTCAGTGTTAGTGTTAAGCCCTGTTATAGGTTTTCTGTTAGTTGGAAATATTAAGTTGGTCTAAGCTGTTCGGTAAACTGTTTGTCTAGATATACTTGTAGATATTAACCTTTTTCCTTTTTGTTTGCCCAGTCATGCAAGTAAATTTAGTATTTTTGTCAATTTTAGTGGCCAGAAACCTGAATCTAATGACTCCAAATGGAGTAAACATTAAAATTTATGTTACACATGGTTGCCCATTCGGTCAAGTAAAATTCAGCATTAATTCATTTTGATGGCCCAAAGCTAATTTTGAGTGGCTAGCGGGCCAGTGCTAATTTCTAGCTCTGCTATACATATCAAATTCCGTCATCCCTTTTCCCTCTGAAGATCAGTTTGGCTAATTGTCATAAATTTTGTCTGTGAGACTCTAATTTCCATTTTGTCTACCTGAACCTAACTAATCCTAATTGGACATTTGACATTCATGTACTAGTAAGACAACATGCCAATTAGATGGTCATGGATGCAACTATTTATAGAAGAAATAGCATGTAGGTAAAGAGAAAAAAAAATTATTCTGAGTCTGAGACAAATAGACAAATAGATAATGAAGTTGAGATGAAATGACAGACCGAGTGATTTAATTTGTACAGGTTGTATTTCTGTAAGCAAATAAGTCCGTGTACCATATCTGGGGCAGATTCATAGAAATTGAGTACACGCATGATAATTAGAAATTTGATTGATTGGTTTATGTCACATAAATGAGCGCTGAACGTGTTATTATGTAGGTGGACTGGTGTTGGCAAATTCTGACATCAACCAACAGTATTTGTTTAGTTTTATCTTAAAAATACTCCCACATGAAAATGAGGGGATCATGGTACAGGCTGACATTCATGTACAAACAAATCTAAAATGGGGCAGCTGAGCCGTATCAAATAGTTGCATTTCCTTCCCACTCTTCACCATACTCTAGATATGAAATTAGGATATATATTTATTAGTCAGACTGTCAGACATTTTCTAACAAATTCAAGCAATCTTACGCCATTTCCGCTTTTTCTTAAACACTACTACTAGTGAGCTAAACTAACCACATAAAGATATAGAACATCCTGCCTTAGCAGCCATCTGTCTATAGCAGCCAACCTGCCTAAAGTGGACACCAAACATGTTCCCCTGCACAGAAAAACAGTGGTATGGAACCTGTCTATATAGAGGTCACCTGTCTACAGTGGCCACTTATTTGGTTTCCCTTTGGTGGTCACTATACACAGGTTTGACTGTACAGTGCTATGATGTACAGAACATAATGATAAAATATGTAGATCAACACATAATATACGTGGGTGTAGATGGCACATTAATATTAACTACAGGTATACAGGGAGAGAATTAGCAGTTAATAACAATAGGGTATTTTTCACAATGCATTAACTGTCTTTTGTGTTGATCAACAATATTATTGATTTTTCTACCATATGACCAGGATATGCCCTTGCTTATTATCTCCTTTCGAGTCCGACTCATGCAGAGCTGAAGGTCCAGGGGCACTGGCAGCATTTGATTAAAAAAAGTAGAAAAATAGCCACTGTTATTTTGAAACTTGTTCTTACTGGAACCATGTCTAACTTTAATGTTGCAAAACCTCTTAGGAAAAGCTTACACGAATACAAGAATGGTATACTTTATAATGACCAGCAGAATGTTAAAGGGGTAGTACAGTTTTGGTAAGGCTGAACTTTAGTAACCAAACCTGGACAGTAACATTATAAACTAATAGTTATAACTCCACCATGCTCGAAAGGTATACAAAATTACAAACAACTAAGTAAAAAGCCCGTTATCATTAAAAAAGAGCCACTAAAACACAAGAGGGCGCTTTCTAAAAAGGCATTGGTTTCAACCATTTTTCATACAAAAATTATGCATGTGATGTTTTTATTGAAACAATGATTAAATAGAGAGATCATCAACAACTATTTAAAAAACGCTTTTGAAAATTTTTGGAAAAGTGCAAGCATTTAAAAAATTTTTTGAAAAAACCATGTAATTATTTGGGCCCCAAATAATTATTAGATCAGATATATTTATTGATATTTCAGCCGTTTCTGGGTCGATTTTGACCAAATAAAGTTTATTTTGCCATTAAAATTGCATGTTCTCTCAAATTCGACACTCAGTTTTTCATTATCTCACAACAAAATTGTGATGAGCAGCGCCCTCTCTACCAAAACTAAACTACCCCTTTAATAAACAATTAAAAGTGTGTGGTTTGCATGCATGTGTATGTGTATAGATGTTGAATTCATTAGAGTCAGCTTTTGAAATTATATCTGGTCTTCTGGCTTGTAAGCTTACAAAAAGAAGTTCTAAGCTGACATGTGACTTGTAATGATGTAAATTGTACAGGCACTACATTAGCATCAGAATTCTCATAAAATTTTGTTAGATTTTGTTTCTGTTTGTTCCGTGGTTGTCATGAAAATGTGTGTATAAACATGCATTTTTCATTTGTTCAAGCCGGAGCTGGAATTTAGTTCTGGGCCCCGTAAAATTATTTGATCTATTAATTGATCGTTTCGATCAATCATACAATCGGTTAGTTGATTGTAAGATCAATAGTTTAATCGTGAATCTTCATGTTACAGGGCTCTGATCTGTTCACTCTACTGGCCTGGAGCCAGCCACATAAAAGGAGTGAGCAAAATGCTAATATTAACAAATAAGGGATCAGATAGTAACTTTGTCTGACTCTGCCAAAGTCACTTACAAATCTAGTGGTTCTTTTTTATGCCTTGCTCTTTTCCTCTAATCACTAGAAGTATGAAACCATTTTTGGTTTTTCATATTTTCATCTCGTTATTGAAATATTTATGATTAAGTTTCACTTGTGTACAAACTAGCTTAGTACAAACCTATGACAATGAGTAACCAGCAAATATAGGACTTTGACATTTTCACTAATTTCTTGGACATATGACAATATGACATTCATTTTTCAATTAGACTTTCACACATCACTCAGTAGACCTGTCAGATCCAGAAAATATTTCATCAACCATCAGTCAGCGTTATATGTCAACATAGTAGCCAACCAGCAATTTCCACAATTCTATTTCAAATGCAACATAATAAGTAAAGGAAAAGAAAACTGCTGTTATATTTATTGACTATCGTAAATGTTACTGGTCCTCAATTGGCACCTGGATTCTTTTATTTGCCTAAGTTGTATGTCTTCATGAAGGCCATGAAGGCCAGCTCTTATCTGGCCAGTTGGAGTCCAGGGCCCATATTCATAAAAGCTGGATAGCTATACAGTAGTTCCTTGGTAAGTGTATTTCAAAAATTAAAATGTTCAGTTTATTGAGCAACAAACGTTTTTCCTAGTCCACAAGTAAGGTTTGAATAGTTGGTTTAGCCTTGGGTACCTACTAAGTAACCCTAGTTAGCAACTAAAAGATTGTATGCAGTTCGATACTTAGCCACATCATCAAAAATAGATTTAGCATGAAACTAAGCTAGTAATTTTTTATGAATATGGGCCATGCTAGATGGCTAATCCCCTACAGTAAGTAAATTACATTCTAAAACATACTTTCTGTTTCGAGATTCAAATAAACATGAAAACGCAAAGAAGGTCTTGGTTTTGAATCCCGAAGAAACCCTTCTTTCTTTGCTCCTTTTCATATATAGTCAAACCTGTGTATAACGAACACCCAAGGGGAAAAATACAAGTGGCCACTGTAGACAGGTCACCTCTATAGACAGGTTACACAACACTGCTTTTCTTTGCAGGGGAACACTTTTGGTGGCCACTATAGGCAGGTTGGCTGCTATAGACAGGTGGCCGCTAAGACAGGTTTGACTGTATATCTGGTCAGTTTCCCTCATATGTTGAAATAAATTAAAATATTTTAGTAGAGTATAACAGTTTCAATTATTTAATTATGGTGTAGAATAAAATCAGTAATAGCTTGCAAAAAAAAAATGTGAATGAAAAAAGCCGGATAAGAATTAAAAATGGCTCAAGAAAGATTTGCACTTTCCCTTTTTGTTATAATTATATATTTTACGTATGTATACAATACACTCTAAAAAGTAGCAAGTGACTACATACATGTATATTGTAGCCTAACTCCTAAAATAATGACAGCATTTCACAGACCTTATATAGATTTCTAAAAGAGCTCCAATAACTATGAGAGATACAGCGAGTCTGTAATATGTGGAGCATTCTGGCCATGAAAGTAAAACAAAATACACATTCTCAAGGCAAATATATGTGCAGAAGTGCTGGCAGAGCAGGCTGGCTACCGAACATGTATGTATACTACATCTTGTGTAAATACATCTACTTTAGCTACAGCAGTTCTTCCTTGATTGCCTTCTTTCCTAATATTTTTCTTTTTCTTGGCATCTTCCCTCCCTTATTTCTCTTCTTGCTTTGATTTTTCAAGATTTGTTTTTTTTTACTTTGGCTTTCCACCGTTTCCGCTCCTAGGGCAAGATGTCACTCTCCCTTCATGACCTAATGAGCCACTTGTTGGTCTGTAGGGTGGGGACACGGCCAGGGGGGTGTTTCACAAAGATCCCAAGTCGAACTTAACACTTAGTTTGACTTAAAATTATAAAAAGCCATTTGCAGATTTGGAATTAAAGGGATAGTTGAGTTCTTGTAGAGAGAGTACAGTTTTAGTCAAACTGAATTTTAGTAACCAAAACCTGCACCATTACATTACAAACTAATAGTTATAACTCCACCATGCTCAAAAGGAATTTAAAAATTACAAACGACTAAGTAAATCATTAAAAAAGAGCTGTTTAAACTAAAGAGGGCGCTTTAAAAAATGCATTTGTTTAAACCATTTAAAATGTACATTGTGCATGTGATGTTTTGTTGAAATAGTGATTAGATAGAGAGATAATTAACAACTATCTAAAAACCTCTTTTGATAAATTTTGAAAAGGGGAAGCATTTTAAAACGAATTTTAACGGCTGGTTCAAAATTATTGAATACTTGTGGGGCCCCACATTTATTACAAATGGATATGTTTATGGATATTTCAGCCGTTTCTGAACCGATTTTGATCAAATAAAGTTTATTCTGCCATTAAAACGGTATGCTCTTTCAAATTTGACACTCAGTTTTTCATTATCTCACAAAAAAATTATTTTGTGTAGCGCCCTCTCGACCCAAACTCAACTATCCCTTTAAACATTCGAGAGCCCAAATGCAAATATTTTAATTTTTCCACAAAATTTCACATCCATTACTTGAAGTCTGTTTGATAAAAGAAATATTTTAGGCCTGTTTCAAGAACTCTTTTAACAATTTAAAAAAGAAACTAATGGCTTTCCATGATGTTTAAGTCCAACTTAGTGTTAATTTTGACTTGGGATCTTTGTGAATCACCCCCCCCCCCAAAAAAAAACAAACAAAAAACAAACAACAAAAACAAACACAAAAACATCAGGGTTTGCTTGATCACCTTCAATGATTTTGTTTTTTTGCAATATTGCTGTGATCAAAATCAAATTTTGTTTTCATTGAAAATTTACATTTACATTTTGCAAATGAAAATGTGTTGTTTTCTGAGCTTTGATAATTTATTCTCAAAATAACACTTGTTTCCACCTGACTAGATCTAGGTTTTTTAGGTATGTTAGTGTGAGTAGCCAGACATAACATTTACATGCCAGAAAAAATATTTTCCTTGTGGCCCAGTCAGGCAACTAAACCATTACAAACAAATTGAATGGCCCAAAACTCAAATCTGTAGTACAGCCCTTTAAATAAAAATTGTTTTATTCGGACTTGCCCTCTCAGTATTTTTCTGTTCCCTGCCAAGCCTCTTATGAATGTTTTCATGAATGCAGTATTTTCTAATGAATATTTCAGTATGATTTACTATTTTCATCTTATCACTGACTTAATAAGTGAATGATTGTTCAGCAGCTCCTTAAATGTGCTTGGTGCATTTTAATGTTTCACTTCAAAGCATTAACAGGATCATATATTATAAAGAAAATCATTTTAATCGTCTATGCTTGCAAAATAGCATACAAATCTCATGGCAAATGGATTATTGGAATATTGGCTAAGATGTTAATGAAAATGGAAACAAAGGAAACACATGGTTCCTCAGGAATATTAAATGATAAAACTGTAGATCATACATCTGATATTTAATGCAAACATTTTCAGTTGAATTTGCAATATACAAACTGAAACATAATTTCTACAGTCAATTGAACTCTGAGTAAACAATTTAATTTTTGTATAAATTAATGAGAAATCAAGAGATTTATAAATGTATTCAAATAAAAAAAAGTGTAATTTTTCACACTTAAATTAAGCAGTTTTGCAATTTGTCCTCAGACAAAGTTACGTGGTACCTTTAAGTTTTATTCCGTGTCTTACCTCAGTATTTCTCACCCCACAGCTCAGCCTCTTGAAGTACCCTTGGGGTAGATTACAACCCTTTCCTCTAGGGTGTGCCAGCTGATTATGTGCAATTATTTAAACATGAAGCACTGAAGACTGGAGTTTATCACCGTGAAATTAATCTAGAAAACCAAATGATCTGTCGGATAAATTATGCAATGCTAGAAATTAACTGTTTTGCCTTATGGCCCAGTCGGGCAACTAAAATTCAGTTTTTCACATTTTAGTAGCCTGAATCTGGAGTCCCTAAACAAAGAAAGAAATTACAAATTCTGATATATTTGGTTGCCCATTCGGGCCAGTGGAAAAAAAGCATAATAGAACTTTGGTGGCCAAAAGCTAATTTGTAGTGGCCGGGCCAGAGGGCCTGTGCTAATTTTGAGCATTGCATTGTATTACTAGTATACATGTATTTGTGAGCATAATAAATATGGAGTAATGGGCTTCCAAAGTTTTCAGTTTCAGTTTTACTTTTATATGGAATGGAATAAAAAACTCATGAAGAATTCGTAAGAAAGTGCCAGTATTCTAGTAATTATTGCTTGTACATTTTATGAAATGTTGTTACCTATAATAATTTCAATCATATTGATGGTTTTAAAGCCTTTATTGCCATCTTTTATACCAGTTGGAAAGTTTTACACAGGCCTTGAAATAGATTTTATGCGACATTATATTGCTGGTTAGTTTGTCTTTTAATAAATGTGATCTGTACATGTTCATTGTAGATGTGCATACTTCAATTTTCTTGTGAATGCAGTGTTCAAAAGTAAAAAGTGAAAAATTTCACCGGTGTCAGCTTACAAAAAAACTGGTAGAAAATAATCTAATCAAATTAAGTGATGTTATAGTGATGCACGTACGTATGTTGGCAAAAAATCTCTGAATTAGCTTGAGTGTTAGAGATCTACATAATGTAGAACCTGCTTTCGTAACTAAAGCCGACCTCGCTCTATGCTGTGTAATTGAAATGCAGTTTTCTTGATCGCCGTATCAGTGAGATACACTCGGTGACAGTTGCTCATGAATATGTGCATTGCAAAGTACAGTTTAAAGGCTGCAAGTAACGACACTGTAGCCCCAATTCAAGACACCTGCCCATAAAATGCAGTAAATCAATAAACATGCAATTTACTTGTCAGTGACAGTGACCTACAAGTACACGAATGACGATTGCCCTCAGTTTTATTTTAGAAAGTTTAGTACCCCAACTTGAGTAAAGGATAAATCAATCTAGTCAACGCTAAAATTTAAGGAGAAAGAGCATTATTTTCTTACTCTATTACAGTCAAACGTGTCTTAGCGGCCACCTATCTTTAGCAGCCAACCTGCCTATAGTGGCCACAAAACATGATCCCCTGCAGAGAAAAACATTGATGTTAAGCAACTTTTCTATTAGAGTTCACCTGTCTACAGTGGCTACTTTTCTTGTTTCCCTTTTAGGTGGTCACTTTACACAGGTTTAACTGTATTTGAGCCATAGCAGTATTTGTTATTGTACCTACATTTGATGTTTTAGGCACATGAATAGTACAATTCATAATATGTATGGAAGTCATTAAATTAGTAGCACAATGTAATATTCTTAGATTTTTACATTGATTCTAATTGGCAACTTCAATTGTAATATTCTAAAATTTTGAAACTAAAATTTTCTACCTTTTTTGGTATCATAAAAAGGATGGGGAAAATTGAGTAATTGCAAATGTGACGAGCAATACGTTGATTGATTTTGCATAGATATGGTTCAACGAGAAGAGAAATTTCTTGCAACATTCAAAAGAAGATAGTATGTTTTCAATGGTATTTTTTATAATTAAAAAAAATGCTTTGGTATTATGTTTGTAAAGTAATAGAATTGTTTTCCTACATATCTCCCAAATATATTACTACTTAGTTAGTACACAGGTGCACAAACAAAATACATACCTAAGGCCCTTTGCCATTTGCAGAAGCTGTATTTGAAGATTACAATACAGTCCATGTCGAGAGCTGTAGATCAGGAGGGTATTTATGAAGTCTGCTTGAAAGGCGCGCTTTTTATACCTACTATTAAACCAAAATTGATTAATTAGGAGGGTATTCATGAAGATCGCTGAAAGGTGCGCTTTTATACCTACTGCTACTGATACATACAAAAAATTGTTTTGATGGATACTGAAAAGTATTTGTATTGCACCCCCTTAGAAAGTTAGAATGAAAATCATTGATAGATTAGGAGGGTATTTATGAAGATCGCTGAAAGTGCGCTTTTTATACCTACGGCTACTGTATACACAAAATTGTTTTGAGGAATACAGAAAAGTGTTTGTATTGCACCCCCTTAGAAATTAGAATGAAAATCAGCAAATGTATTCATAATATAAATAGAAGTTAGTAACTCTCTTTTAGATTCACAGAACAAATAGCTAGTACTGAACTGATGAACTTGCTGTATTCATATTTTAAAATTACTTTTATTTCACCATCATTGGCCATATTTCTGATGCCCTTCGAATATAACATGAATCACTCTTTCAATGACTATGTTTTAGGGCATTATTTAATTTTAATTTTTTCTTTTACAAGAAATGTTCCTCTTTTTCAAATGGCTAATGCCATTATTGAATTGCTAACTTCAGGCTTGAGAGATGATAGTTGTACATTATTTTTAAAAACTTTTCTGAGTCAAACTTTTGTGTTTAAGGTGTTTCAGATCTACTTCAGATCATGGAAAAGTTAGCATGCAATTTTCTTACCATTACAATGTCCCTTTGCTGACTGAAAATAGGGCCCCAAAAGGTCAGGACTGTCAATACCACGCATTGTCCCCGCAGGGGCATTTTTGCAAAATTATAACAGAGAACATCCGAATGGTTAAATGTATGGGCACTTGGGCAAGTTACATTAATAGGTTAACCCCAGTCAGGGAAGGCATATATAACAACCTTTTTGATGTGGTAGCATTCACCAATAAACTTATATTTCAAGAATACACAATTCTTACTTTGCAATTAATAATTGTGAACATTTGTAAAACTTTGATTTTAACTTTACATGTTTGAGGATTCACAAAGTTTTCATTTTCCATCCACTCAATTCGTAATTCTATTTGTAACAGTTCATGTGTTTGTACTTGAACAAACACATGAACCTTTACCTCAGTACCTGTACATGTATGTGTATGACTTAAGTAAACATTCCCCAGCATGTCTATAAAAAAAAGGTCAGAAGTGTCGACACCACGCTCTGTCCCCCTCGGGACATTCTTGCCATGTGATTGCAGAGAACATCCAAATGTTTGTGCGCCCTCGGGCAAGTTGGATCCACCCCTATCAGTTACCCTCCTCATGTTTTATGCAAGCAGATATCAGTGAAATATATATGCTGTGGGGAGAGATGAGAGAGGCAGTTAGTAAATAGGCAAGGGTTGATGATAAGAGTCTGTTTGTGTGGGTGTGTGTGTTTGTATGTTTACATATATGTGGTTGTAATTTACTAATTGTGTATTTTGTATGTGTCAGTTTGTTTATTAACTTTATAAAACATAAACATAGTTGAATTTTAATTATACAGGTAGAGAGAAGTTTCCTCCCCATCCTTCACCTTCTTCTTTTTCATCTCCACCTTCAATCCTTCTTTAATTCTTCTTCTTGTTCTACTCATTTGTTTCTTTTATCTTCTTTGATTCTCATTCTAATTGATCTTCAATCAGGAAGATTCCTGCAGATGTTCCCCCTGTACTTGAAATAACACCATCATATTATTAGGCCGAATTTTACTTGCCAGGATGAACACTACGTACTATTTATTGCTATAACGGTGGAGTAAAAAAAGTACCAGTATCATATGACTCTGAAAGATCTGTTAATCAGTGGAATTGTCTGCATTTTCAATGCATGACGCTGTAGATCGGTGTGGATGAAATAGATCATTTGATATATTGCTTTTTGGGGAAATGTTAAAGGTATGGTGAATTTTTTTGTGTTTCATGCACACAAAATAATGATATACAGCACAATATTGTGCGCCGTCAATCTAATAATTATACTATTCTGATGGGGGAAACAAATCAATCAAGAGCTAATCTAAAAAAAAAAATGTCATAAGGCCTGACTTAAAAGATTCTAGTGACTGTATATTAATTAGAATTATTAATTTAAATTATTAATTTTTCAAAATATATGTTGAAATGTAAGTTTTTAAAAATATGTTTAAAATCTATACTAGACAGGTCTGCAGGTGCAAGGAAAATACTACTTAAACAAAATATATCTTAAGGGCTAGCTTTCTATGATTTCCGCCATCAAACAAGCACTATTAAATAATGTTTTGAATTGAATGACCATAGTTTACAGAGAGTTTTTGTGATTTTCAAGGTCTCTTTAAGGCATTCATCAGTGTACTGTGCATATTTTGTGTGTGCATAAACCAGGGCTCAACACAACTTTTGCTGCCAGTGGCCTGGTTGGACAATTACAAAATAAATATCTCAATTTTTGACAGCCTGAAACCAACATTTACTGGCCCGAAAAGTTATTTTCATTGGTAAATTGTCTTCTATTCAAAATCTCACTCTCATTATTGATCAAACCATGAGGTTTATCATCAAGGAATTCACAATTTTCTCATTCTGCTTTTTTTAGTTTGACAATCTATTTGCCTGATTGGGCTACTAACATTTGACTTTCAAGGAATTTTCCTGGCCCAACATAAATTGTTACTTATCATCTAGGGGCTGATAGGGCCAGTTCTAATGCCGATCCCTCCATAATCTTGTGTATTAGATTAACTCATTTAGAATGAAAAAGGTTGTAACTATACATGTAATGTAATCTGTGTGTAGCAATGTATGCATATCAATTGTATTGATGTGTTGTTCGTCCATCGCTTCCCCAGTGGCCCATTAGTGTCGAGTGTTGATGTAAATTTGCTACATGTTGCACACAATTGTATATATCCCTCTGGAAAACAAGTTATGAATTGGGCTGGTCATGACTGTCGACCTAGAAACGTTGCCCTGTGCAGTAAGATTGTGTTACAAATCGAGTCAAATCGAGGCAAATCGAGTCAAATCAAGTCGTCCAGAGATTTAAGAAAAACAATTATTTCATACAATTCATGTATACAGTATGACTTCACTGTTGGTGGCTATTTTGAGAATTCACCTATTTCTCCTCTTAAGTTCAAATTACAATTTTGTTTACACAATTTCTGGCAGAGTTTTTTCTCCTTTAAAGCTTTACTGATCACTTCTCAAAGTCATCTTCTTTAATTAAAGGGTACCACCACCCAAAAATAATAATCTTTTTATAGAAAGGTAACATCTTTAGTATTCCATTCCTTCAATAAGTTCACAAAAATATGTTTTCAGAAAAAAATATATAATTGGAAAACGCATCACCATTCTCAGCCATGCGGTCATGCGGTCTGAATGCGCAGACTATTATGCGAGCACAGCCAGCGGCGCTCTATGCAGAGCGAACGAATCATCCGGGATTATATTGACGTACGCGTAAATTGCATTGGCGCACTCGCAAATGCCTGGCCCGTGTGGAACCACGAGATAGCCGTGGTTCCGTAAGTGGTGGAAAATTAATTGCTTTGTTTATGAATTACACAACCCTTTGCAAAATGTTGGGTATCTATTTGATATCACAAAAGGGTACCAAAACATATAATAATATGTTGTCCTTTGCCTGGTGGTCCCCTTTAAGAGTACAACTTTTAAATGCGAGATTTCCCTTTAATTTTGATGTACACTAATGATAAGCTCCAAGTCCTTCACATAGATGTATGTAGCCTGAAGTGTTTTGCAAACTGGGTGAACATTAAGTCTATTTTTCATGTGCGTCCACAGAGTTTTCGCGGTAGAGCGTCGTGAATGAAGAAAGCGGCACCTGTAATTGTAGGTCAAACTCACCATAATTGACAGATATCTGCGAGCCCTTCTTTAATTGAAATTCAAGTTCTACATCCAAACAGCATAAAAATAGTGTATAAAGTTAAAGCTTTTTTTGTTGTTGTTACCCGCCTCGCTGTTCATTAGGTCTCATTTGATGCCGAGCAGTGCTCTGGGGAATGTATTTTTCATTTATTCTTTGCTGTTGAATTCTGTGTGAAAATCGCAGCATTGACTTGATAGTCTATCAAACGTAGCAGATTAAGTTCAAGTTAATTGATGGTGACCTGTGTTCTCCTTTTAATTCATGTATTCAGCTACATGTTAGTATCAGAATGCAGAACCTCATTTAGGTTTATTTTGGATACACCAGCATTAACTCCCTTTCGGAACTCAATTAGATCTGATTTATTGCTGCTGTTTTGAGTAGATTTTCTTAACCATTAATGTTGAATTGTTTGTGCAGCTGCAATTGGTTTATTAGTCACGATACATTTAGTCATGTCTGACTGATAGATTATAGCTAATCTAAGATCAATTTAAAGCTAATTTACAGCTTCCTATGAGCAATTGAATTCTGTTTATTTCCCGATCAGCCCATTAACTATCTGTGCTTTCCATAAAATCTCATTTACTGTGACTGTTTGGCGGTTTGATCTTCTTGTTAAGAACTGTTGATACAGTCATTGTAGGACTGCAAGTTCAGTAATGAAATTCATGCAGAAAAGTTCAGACTGCTAGGTAAATATGCACGCCAATGTGAAGATGATTGACTTGTTATGAGCAGTAATGAATCCAACATTCATTCACTGAACAACCAGGTTTGTATTTTTAGATGCAGCATTAACTCTCCATCTTGCGCTGCTTCCTATCCTATTTTCTGTGGCTGTTTCTTTGTCCCCCCTCTGAATGTGACATTTGTTTGAGGGAATTGATAAAATAAGTATAAATCAAATTTAGACCAATATGTTTGATTGATACCCAATTACATTGGTTATTAAAATTATTATAATAATGCGCTTAGAAACATTGTATTAAGCACTATATAAATGTATATTATTATTATTATATTTAATTTTTACACTTGCTTGTACAGATGAGTAACCTGGAGGATATAGAAATTGACATCCTTGGGAGCCAAGAAGTGCCCATGCTGAATATCCTGAATGGAGAACCCATTCAGGAGGCCCACTCGGTGCCACCTGCTTCCTCCCCGAAGGAAAACGGACCTTTGCTGACAAAAAAGGTACCGAATGGCACGCCTGGTACGCCGCCATCCATACATAGTTCCCCGCCTAGTACCAGAGGTGCCCTCCAGAATGGTTCTACATCGCCAGGTGGTGGGTCCCCTGGCAACAACCATCACCTTGGCATCTGCCTTCAAGCCTTCCCTGACAAGCACCTGTCGGCTCCTCCCTCTCCGTGTGCCTACCATTTCCCCAAGGCCGTCGTTGTGAAGCATCCATCGAGCGGTGGGAGCTCGTCGGATGAAGACAAGCCCGACCACGTGCCCAATTCCAAGACGGCCTCGACGCCGAACATTCACTTGAACCGCCTCTCGATGGACAGCGACGGGATGATCGAACGATCCTCCTCGGTGTCACCGGGCAAGAGACCACTGGGGATGAGCAAGATGGAGGTGCGCATGCGTGGCCTTCACGGACATGACGGACATACCTACAGTGACTCCGACCTCAACGGTAAGCTTTTCTTGTTTTCATTCACATAATGTTGCCTGTTTGACTATTGTTTTGCTTTATATTACTTATTTTAATCTGTTTTTTTCTTTAAAGATATTCCGTCAAACAAGGCATAATAATAACTCTGTCAGAAGTGAATGAAGTCGAAATTACTTGATAGTTGATCTGAAGTTTATTGGTTGGGAGGTTGTTTGCAGTGTGCTGTATAGGGCAAGTCCAAGGTATTTGTTCCCAAGGGGGTAAATTTTCATATTCACCCAATTGAGTGAAACTTGATGTCATTTTAAAGCTAAGATATTGAATTTTAATAATTTGAAAACAAAAATTAAAAACTTGTCTCCAATAACTAGTAATAATCAAATATATTTGCATAATATGTAAATAGTCGTAACACGCGGGACATCTGAATTAAAGACAAATTAAATCATATTTAAAATGCTTTTAATGATTCTTTATTTATTATTGGCTTGACCTGATGTCATTACCAGAAGGAAGTTGGATTATAATTTTCAGCTTGTTATCTCATTCATTAGATGCGTTCCAAAATTAGCATGTCCCACGTGTTACATTTTTACATCTTATTGTTTCGATTACTCGTTTAAAATCAAAAGGTTTATTTTTCTGAAACTCTACAAAGTTCTAATTTACCTTGGGGGACATTCATAACATAGCAACAAAAAGTTATCACATTTACCTAATTAGCATAAATCAATAATTAGATTTTGTAACACGCGGGACATTTTGTAACGCGCGGGACAATCTATACAGTAAAGCAATGGGTTTTTGAAAATATTGTTTTGGCCTATTGGCTTATTTACGATCATTCCGTAACACGCGAGGAAATTTGCCTGCCACTTAACAAGTTTTTTCTATGAAGTCTTGCGCAACTTTTGAGACCAAATTCATGACATACATTTGTACCCTTACAAAGGCACATGACTTTTTCGAAGTGGAAGTCAATCTGGAAATTGCATAATTTTGTGATTTATGTACAATTCCTATGGAAAAAGTGTTTTTTCATAGGATTGATAAAAATTCAATAATTTCTCATTTTAATCACTGCAAATAATTAATTTTAGGATAAAAATTGTTTGACAGTGGTGAATAATTGATTTCTTTTTTTAAAAAGATGTAAAAATGGAAGTTGAAAAACAAAGAAATACATAAGAATTTCCCAAAACAAAGAAATACACAAAGAAAATATTCGCTTTTGCAACTTTTGTTTTTAAATGTTGTTAGGAAATGTCATAAAGAACATTTATGCATAAGATGAGCATTTTCCAAGCACAAATTCTAATATCTATAATAAGGGCAAATTGGGGGGGGGGGGGGGGGGGGGGGTGGGCCTATGTAAAACGCATGGTAGAAAAATGTCCTGCGTGTTACATGTCCCGCGTGTTACAATACAATCTTTTTTCAAATTGATCCTGTGTGAAACTCTAAAGCTTTGAGATGATGAAATTTCATATTCTGGTAGAGCACAAGATGCACATTAAGACCATACCAAGCATGTTTCGATATTTAAATTCAGAGGAATTCACATTCAAAGTCAAAGTTAAAAAATACCAACTTTCTCTGGTCCCGCGCGTTACGCTAGCAAAAAGTCGCATAAATTATTAATGCTTGGGGAATTTCATTTTTTTTTTTTGCCATTTGATAGAATTTGCTCTAAAGCATCTAAAATGTAAAACAAATTGGTGTTTCAATATTTCTTATAAGAGTAAGCTCTCTTTATCGCTCTGATGTCCCGCGCGTTACAGTTACTAAATAGCTTGGACTTGCCCATTACAAGAAATGTGCCAACTCTACATTCGAAGCAAAGCTATGCTTGAAACCAAGCTTGATATAATTCCATTGCAATTGTTGATACTGTTTCATATCTCTGATACTTCTGATGCAACCCTTTCAAGGCGTCTAGTAGACCACAATTCTTAAATGCACATTTGTGCCATGTTGGATTGAACAACTGCGAAATGAGAGAAGATAGTGGTGAGAACTTAAGTTAGAGCCCTTTTTCGCACGAGAAAATTTGTGATTGCAATCATGATTGGAATCATGTTTACAATCACAGTGATTCTGTTGCCTTGCTTTCACACGACGAAAAAGACTTTGCACAAACTGTGATTACAATCGCGTTTCTGGAGACGTACCTGTCAATCAAACAAGGAGAGCATTAGTACTACACTGCATGACTGCATTCGAAGCGAAGAGTGCCCGGTTTATCGGCGGAAGTGCATGTAAGGTCACATAAGCTCCGCCTCCCAAATCATGTTTTGGAGGTCAAACCGTTCACACTTGAGATTCGCACTGTAATTTGAGTGAATCATGATTAGAAAACACCTCCGGACCACGATTCGCGTTTCCCGATTTTTGATTCTAGTTTGTGTTCACACGGACAAAAATACAAAAATGATTCCAATCATGATTGCAATCACACATTTTCTTGTGTGTAAAAGGGCTCTCAGTTTGAAAGGAATACAAAATTAGAAAAAAAAACCTTTAAGAAGTTTATAGAATACATTTTGAAAGGAAAGCAACCATAAATCTTCACCCTTAACGTTTGTGCACCTCATAATAGGTATATCCCCCGCGAAAACATAACAAGTGTTGAATTATTCTTCCATCAGTGTTACCAAGTATCTTTGAGAACTTGTAAAGTGTATTAAAAGGGAGATACAGTGTGAAGAGAGACAGTAGCCATGGTGAATGGGACCCGCAGGAGAAAAAAAAAACGAGACTTTCAAATGGAACTGAGCAAATTTCCCCTTCTGCAGATGGAAGGAATAATGAAAGGGAAGTTGCAGCGACCCTTCCAACTCCAGACGTCTCATTTGATGCTCCTGTACCGACGCCCGCCAGGATGCTGTGACGTTATGTGGTCTGATGTTAGGCTTAATTTAATCAGGAGACCTTTCGTGTGTGCTTTGCCTTCAGACGATCTGAAATTCTGCTTTTTTAACCTTTGGGAAAAATGCCATTTCAACAATGTTTAGATTCAGACCAGATAACAAAAAAAAGAACAGAAATTAGTAAATACATGGAGCAAATATACTTTCCATTTAGTTTCGTTTGCATAACTTGACACTCACTTAGATAATGAAATACAGTTTATTAAAGGAATGTGCAGATGTGAACCGTGGATACGTAATCCTAGTTTTCACTGTTTTCAAAAAATGTTTCAGCTTTCTTGAATTGGGTTAAGTGCCTATATGCATCAATACAAATTGGGTTAAAGAGACATTAACATAGAAAAGGGTAGGCAAGAAAGATCCTATTTCATTTGTGGAGTGGATGCTATAAAATTTCCTTTGATAAGCAACAAGTGCGGCATAAAAATAAATGATTAATGGTCAATTACTAGTTCCCACTTCAGGCCTGTTCAATTAAGCCTGACATAAAGGAATTTAGCCTCTTAAAGTGTAAGTGGCTTTGACACTCTGATCATATTAATTGCGTAATTTAATGTCCAATAACGTAGGGGATAATTTGCCAAAAGTACACTCTACGTAATGAGAAAAGTCCTAATGTGAATTGATGGAACAGTTTAAAAGACAATTTACATGTAGTCCTCATACATGTAGATTAATTGATAACACCAAGTCTTTAGTGTCTCTATCATTGTTATGGATAAATATAGTTGTTGCCAAGGTACTTACACATTTCATGATCCACTCTAATTGATTGGCACCCTAATAAACAATTTACCCTAGTTGTTGGAAAGTATGTTGCATGCATAGCCCTTAAAGTGATCCATGTAAAGTGTCAGATATTGCACAAAATGACATTTGAGACTTCAATCCTATATCAATATCATTGTAAAATACAATTGAGAGATTTGTGAAAGTTTAAAAGAAAATGACTACTGTTTACCTGGTGAAAAAAACGAATATTGAGTTCATATTTTATCACCGAATACTGATGGCCTGCCGTAGATTTGTCGCAGTAATAATTGTCCGTTTGACGATATCCGCACCCGTGTATACAGATGGTACAGAATTTGTGCGTGCTCGGCTCAATGCAGTTGGGTACATCGACTCGTAACGGTTGCGCTGCCGAAGGTTCCGGCTACTCCGCAGGCCAGAGTCAGTGATCAAGTGGCGCGCCGCCGGGCGTGTTCAACTACGGCAATTCTACTTTTTACCAAGGCAAAAGCGTTAGCTAACGCTTTTCAGATGATGATTTTCAATGATAATTATCTTCATACTGAAGGGACATTTGAAAAAATCTAACCCTATTTTATTCTTCTCTTACCATAAGCTAAACAACACGGCAGAAGAGAAACGAGTAAGCTCCAAGTAATTTTCGTGGAGTTAGACACTTTACATGGATCACCTTAAACTATGAATGATTTGTTATTCAATCACTCCAGGAAATTTGAGAAAATCTGCTGGCATCAAGTTTATTTTGGAACGTGACTTTAGCTGAATTTGAATCTCTAGACAGACTAAGTTTCATGAAAGAGCACTGACTTCCATGTCAGTCAGATGTCATTTTGATTTGTTGATCATGTTTTGCTTCCAAAGTCAACATTGATTGAAATATAAAAGGGATAAAATTGCATTTGCTCAGGTTAAGAATTCCTTTTTAGCCATGTTATTTATAATTTGTTATTGATTAACTTTTTATGTTAGTTTTGAGTCTTAAGGTGTTAGGCTTTGGTTTTGGTTAAGGTTTTGACATTTCATTTGGGTTTAAACAAGTTTATAGCTGAGCAATTTTCACTGTCCAGAACAAATGTAATTTTATCTAGGAGGACACCACATATTTACACTAGATAGTTTTAAGCCAATATCCATTTTCCTTTTTAATTGCTTCATTTTTTTGTGTCATGTCAGTGCATTGATAATCAAAAGCCAACTGTAGCTTTTGGCGTTGCCCTCTAAAATCTGCTACTTTGCTGTATTTAAGAAAAAATAATACCACTCAGACAGGAATATCCTCTTTTCTTTTTAATTGATACATTTATCGTACCATGTCATCATTGCATTGATCATCAAGAGCCAATTGTAGCCTTTGGCATTGCCTTCTAAAGCTGCTACTAGATATAATAACATTACAGTTGCTTCACATCTAATCAAGATATCGTAGGTTTGACTCATACCTCGTCATAAAGATATACAGCCCGGACAAAATGTAATCTAATTTGAGCTGTATTTATACATTGTATAGAGAGCATAATGTTATATTATCAGACTGATTGTTGCTACGTGCAACTCCGTGTCCATTCATGTTTACAACATGGAAACAATATAAAAATAATCCAGATGGGCTATGCTTGTTGGAGATAAACATTAATTCAAACATTTTCATTTCATCAAATATATAATTTTTTTTGTCAGAAGGGTCATCTTTATTTCTCCTTTCTTCCTTTTCTTCTTCTTTCACCCTGCAGAGTTGTCTTAATCTTTCATTTTCACATTTCTTCTTCTTTGATGAACTGTTTCCTTTCAACAGGTCATTAACACATATATCTATGTAATTACAAATTATATACATTATATCTAGATTATTATATTTTTTTTAGAGAACCGAATGAGTTGTTTATGTGGTTGCAAATCAATTCTGCATGACTATCTGTCCAATAAAAGTAATTATCAAGTTTAATAACCAGGTAGAGCATCAACCCCAAAACATTGTGAGCATTTCTTTTCAAATGATGATCTATTACATTTAGGTGAGTCACAAATAGACTTTTGCTGTACAAGTGTACTGACACGTGCCTGATGTTATTGTGTTTGTAGAAATGCATGCATTTGTATTTTCAAACAGTTCATCTACGTATAGTTCCCCATTTAGATTGTATCTCATTATAAAAGTCTGTAGCTTGAAGATATAAACAAAACAGAATAGCTAATGCATTTCCATATTTTTTTTTTTCAGTGTTCAATCAATTTGATACAGTGAACACTTTCATTTCGCTGGCTACTATTATGACATTACATAGAAAAAAAAGTGCAGCATTGTAAATTTTTAAAATGTAATCTATCATTTGAAACCCCTATGGCATTATGAGTTTTTTTTTACGAGTTGTGAATGTGAAATGATGCAATTTCATGCATTTTTAAAACCATTCAGGCTTCCAGGGAATCTGTAATCATTAAACATTGCAGTTGCATTTTCCCCCCAGTATGATTCATCAAAGTGGAAATGCTGCAAGCAAATACATGCTCATGTACACAAAAATAAATAACTTATATTTTTGTCACTTTTCTGTCCCCTTTTCAATGTAATAGTTTTGGTAAAGGTTGCAACTTGATTATAAACCTGTAGAAAGCAATGTACCAGTTGTAAACAAGAATCATAATAGAACATTTTTAGATTGATAATAGTTGTTTGTGCCAGGAAAGGTAGTGCCTAGTTTTATGTCCATGGATGTGAATGGAATATCAGAAAAAAGAAAGAAAAACAAATGAACAAATAAGATAAGCAGAGTTGTATTAATAAATAAAAATACAGGAAATTGAAAATCGCGTGAGGGGTTTCAAGATTTAGTACATTAACTGCGCTGTAATTCCGGATTATATGGCTGCTGGTTATTATTGAAAACGTGGATGTGTTATCCTTGTTAAATATATATAAAGGGCTTGAAGGTATCCAGCGTAGGAAAGCTGATTACACGTATTTGCATTTCGTCAGCACTTGTGTACATGTAACTAACCAATACAACTAATCTGCATCTACTGGTCTACATGTAGTTTTTTGCCCTTGTCGGCTAGAAACTAACAGGAAATTAAGTCCTGTGCTTGTAATCTTAAAGAGATATTTGAGTATTGATACTCTCAGAGTTTGCATGTTTACATTCCATGTGAAAGAACCCATAATTATTAGGTTTTAGAGAATAAGTGTGATTTTTCTCAGATCGCCTCCACATTGGTGTAATGTCATTTCAAATTCCTGTCAATTAGTGACATTAACGAACTGTAAAAACTAAAAAAAGTATTTTATCTAACTAAAAAGTATCACTGTTGTACATGTTTGTATGCAAATTGATATTTAAAAAAATTAATTATGATCATATTGTTTCAACTGCTGTTTGCATCAAATTTGTGTGCATTATAATTCCACTCTTGAGCTTTAATTGGCAGTCGGGTGGACAGTATTACTTTCTACTATATGTTCGTTCATGTACTGATTATGTATGTGAGTGTGCCATGAACTTTTTAGAACTTCAAAATGAACATTTGAATCAAAGAAATATATGTTAAGTGTGATAAGAAGAAACAGTATGCAAAGGAAATAAAGCTTCAGTGAAAAGAATTGTAGTACTTAAGTCAATGCTCATACATCACTTGCCTATTATGTACATTCTGGTAACGATCAATAAATTGAACTATGGGTTATGCGACTTGAGTCGACCGTAGCACTCAGAGTGTTAATAGAAAGTGTGTAGAACTGTGATCCTAATTGGCTGACCCCAAGGGTCTATTTAGGTCAATTGTTTGTGAAAATGTGTGCTTTGTTGGTTTATAGACCTTAGAGTTCATTTAAGTTGAATCATCAAGTCATTACAATTTGGTCACACTGTCTGTCCTTATCCACAGTCCAGACCTTTTAGCTAGCAACAGTTTAATTTGTGTCTGGAGCCTGGAGGACACTGTTTATTGATTGAATTGAAGCCTGATATGAAAACCTGTACAGCCCTACTGTTGTGCTTGGGAGGGTCACTGTACACACAGGTAATAAGCCTAATTAGCTGTGCAGGGGCCCATTTAAATTTTTTTTTATAAAGAGTTGTGATTGAGCACAATTCAAAAACAACAAACAGATGATTTAGGAAGAAATGAACGAACAAACATACAAAGAGAAATGTTTTGTTAAAATGATATAGCATTGCAAAACATTTCCTTTGATTTCATCGCAATCTATGTTGAAACATTACAATAGTAATCAAATGCCTACATTTTACTGAAAATACAAAATCATCAGAAAACCGAATAATTCTTAAAATGCATTATCCCCAGAGTTGCATATATATATATGTATACTTCAATCCGCTTAAAAGCTAAAAGGAAATTGTAGTTCTGCTATGCCACTTTTACCCCTCAACTTATTTTAAAAAGTCAACACAGAGCTATCCTTTGGGATAGAATTTATGTGCAGAATTTAATTGGAATTTGTCTTACCTCCTTCAAAATAGCCCAAAATGTCCCAACTGAGACTTCAATGATTGCCGAGATATATGTACATGTAACACACATTAAGATAGAAACAAAGATGGGTAGATACATTGATGGAAAGATATTTAGATATTGATAGATAGATTGAGATAGTCTCGTTTGTCACCCTGGGGATACGAAACATCTCTGAAAATTTGGTGAATAAAGACTGCATTATCAGCCTTACTTTAGTTTGCATAATTATATAGGAACTCCAACACATGGACATTACTTAGATAGATAGATATAAAGATAGCTACATGTAAAGACAGCTCAATAGATATTAAATGAATATGAAAGAGGAAAGCAAGACAAGTAAACCTACTGATAGACAGATTATGTATGTAGATAGAGCAAAAAAGAAAAAAAAAGAGAGATAATATTCAACTAAGAGGAGAATATTCAAAGAACATTATAGGCAAGCAGAAGATACTGAGGTTGTAAAGAAAGAAACAAAAATGAAATGGTCGAAAGATAGACAGCTCAGAGAGAAAGAGATAGGAAGAAAAAACAAATAAGAGAAGTGGTTCAAGGAAAGGAGAACAACATGAAAGAAAGATAGCCATGATAATATGAACACCTCAAGCATAACTTCAATAGTCCCATTCATACTGGCTAAATAATGAGCTGAATTGTTACTTCCTAAAGTTTGTCTGTAATTTTGACAATCTGGACCCACATAAAAAAGTAAAAATCAAAGCTGTGAAATTTCTCTTTTCATGCTATACTTTGTTTTGTGTAGTCTACTCAATGTGTGTACTGAGCATGGTAGCTTAGCGGTTACGAGTGTCTGCAGGGTTCGAACCCAGACCGGGTCATACCAAAGACTTTAAAAATGGTACCTTCTGCCTTCTAGTGAGGCACTCGGCATTTATATAATGGGGAAGGGAAAGTTAATCACAAGAGTTACCAGAGGACTGGCCCCCTTCTGTAGCTTTCGCTACATTTAGTAGAGGTGTGGCCTAGCCTAGGGCTAATGAATCGGAGATAGGCGCCGCTTTATGTGCCAAAATTGGCACGGGAAGGACTTTAACTTTTAAACTCAGTGCGTGTATACTCTGCTCAAACTTTGGGAAGTCTGCTGTTTTGAGAATGTGCACAGTAATAAATGTTAGAAAATTTGCATAATTTGGTGCCATTCTGTTTGCGCATATTTTCTGATGCAATCTGGATGGGAAGTGTTTGGGAATCAAAATTATACATTAATGTGGGTGTTAACATGGGTCTTCTCTTTTATTAATGTGACACGCGATGCTGTTAGGTAACACCCATTTCTAGGAGTGTGCTTTCCAGAAGAAAATTTGGTCTGAGAGAATTTTTTCCTTCCAAATTGAGTTTGTTTTTGCTTCTTTTGATAAGATCTCCTCTATCGATTTGGATTCAAATGTCACGTGTAATGGGCTGCAGGACTGCAGGGCTGTTTAGTTGTTAACATTGCGTGGGTGAATAAGTCTTTGAAAGAAACATATATTATATGCACAATTATTATGTTTTTTCCTGTTAACAGTCTCACATTTACATATATTTGAACATTGACAATGCATGAGATTCAATATTTGTTTTTGTGCTTCAATGTTTATTTGATTTCTTGTTTCTTTTCATTGCACTCTGACAATGCGCAAACTATAAAACGGATCTAGAGAGAAGTGAACATTTTATGAAATTTCACGTAGATCTACCTTAGATATGAAGTAATAGTAAGCAAATAATTACCGTTGGTGAAGGCGATGGGACAATCTATCACTTCCGAGGCGAGCTGGATGTAGCTATCTTTCCGAAGCGAAGCTGAGGAAAGATAGCGTATACATTCAGATCGCCGAGGAAGTGATAGTTTGCCATCGCCTGAAACCAAAAGGTGATTATTTGCTTTATATTCCACATCGAACTTAGATCTAGTCTAGTAGTACTAATACTGTACTAGTAGTAGTAGTGTAAGCAGGCCTACCCCTAGCTAGTCTACTCTAAGTACTATAATGCCCGGCGCAGACAGAGCCGACTCGACTGGTTCACATCGAACTTAGATCTAGTCTAGTAGTACTACTACTGTACTAGTAGTCTAAGCAGGCCTACCCCTAGTCTACTCTAAGTACTCAGAATGCCCGGCGCAGACAGAGCCGACTCGACTGGTTGTCATTCCGATCGGCTCAGTTTTCAGTGCCTCGCGACACACATTTTGCCATTCGAGAGACAGTCGGATGCCAGTTGGGGCCGATTCAACACGATAAATCTGCTCCGACCGACCAGGCCCAACTCTAGCCTGATTAAAGCCAGTCGGATCGGGTCGAGTCGGCTCTGTCTGCGCCGGGCTTAAGTCTAACTTCTAAGTCTAAGTACTGTTAGTGTTAGTGTTACTACTAGGTTAGATACTTACCAACAATGACTTGTTATTCCAATTTCGGTAACAGGGTAATTCCAAAAGCTAAAACGCGAAATGTAAACTCCAAAAAAACAGTTCAAAAGTCAACAAACACGAAAATAGAGTCTCCCCAACACTTGGTCTAGCGCTTTCAAGTCCACGTCAGACAATTCGTTAAAAAGTATGCTTCCAGCATCGCAATAATCTTGGAACACTTTCAGGCTGAACTTAAGTTGTCGCTTTGTATTTTTACTTTCACTCTCCAGTAAAAACGTGTCCATTTCATCCTCATCCAAAAGCTCAAACCTTACGTTTGTGGCCGCCATTTTAGTAGAGTACACAGAACGAGCATGCAAACAGTGTATGTACGATACTACAACAGGGGCGTCGATCTGTTCGGAAAACACAATGCAATTGTTCACAAACAATGCTCGCCCCGGCCAATGCATTGTGTTTTCCGAACAGCTGATCGACGCCTCTGATGTACAGTGCATAGCGTATGCAGTGTAGTACTACGTATACCGTATGCACAACGAATACAATTAAATTTGTAATTCGCGCACATAGAGTTATAGCGCCACTTATTGGTATTCAATTCAATGCAACCGCGGAGTGTAGATAGTACTTTTTATCTAGTGAGTGCAACGCACTTTCACCCAAGATATCTACAGAGTGTAACGATGGGCGAAACTATATTTCATCACGTGATTAACTTTTGACCAATCGTAGAGCAAGATTCTTAGTATGTGGAATATAATAATAATTAATGCATTTTCATGATGCTTAAAGCAGAACAGCTAAAGAACTTACATAAGTAACTTTCTTCGTTTTGTGATTACCTCTAAGCACACAAAACACAAATATAAATTAAAATATACATGATTTGATAAAACGCATAAAAGTCCTATTGATCCTTTGTAAAGGCTTCTTTCCACATAACGTATTTAATCCATAAGTGTCATGATACACTCAGTATGTTTGTCATTACATAAGAAAGATATTTTGTTACTATACACATGCTTGATTAGATTCATCTGATTGTGATCAAAGAATGTTATTTTTACACATTCAACCTACTCTTTTGGATTTGACCGCAAACATTTTTGAACCATCAAGTCCAAAGTAGTAAGTTGATTGTGAAAAAGTAACATACTTAGGTATACATATATACATACTTGTGTTTGCAGAACTTTAACTCTAACCACATGTCATTGTCCGCCCTTGCCCCACGTATATTGGAAGCTGCATGCCTTTGTCACATGAGTAATCTTACACGTGCATCTCCGGCTAATGCAGCTTTGCTGTCATTGCCCAACCCTTGCATAGTCTCACAAATCACACCCTAACTTTGCATAATGGCACAAAATCCATCCTAACTTTGAATAACCTCACAACGCCCACTCTTACTTTACATTTACATTTATACTCAATTAAACCATACCACAACTTTGCATTTTCTTTAATGCACACCCAACTTTGCAATCTTACAGCACACACCCTAGCTTTTCATAATCTCACAAATTCCACCCTAACTTTGCATAATCTCACATATACCACAAGCATAACTTTGCATAATCACAAATCAAACACAACTTTGCTAAATCTAAGAAAATCGCAACTTAAATTTGCATTATATCAAAATCATCTGACAAATCTCACCCTAACTTTGCTTGAATAAGCGCGCAAATCACAATCAATACTTTTTACTTAATTATTCAACCATATTTGCATCATAGCGTGAACAATACAAGGCTACCAGTTCCCAAACTCTGCATCACCTCACAAAATAAAATATTAACGCTTTTATAATTATTTTTAGTACAGCAACATGAATAATAGACATTCAAGGCTATAAACATGATTAATACAATTTCAAATGAGATTTCTTCACCTTATTATACATGGCTAATCACGAATGCAGTACATGCATGAATTGTTATAAGTTATTCATGTATTCATGGCACCAAAAGTTACATGTAATATGATGCTGCATCTTTTTAAAGTACCAATATCACATTGCTACATCTTGCTTAGATTGTAATGATATAAATGAAGGCCATTTATGAAGAAAATAAAACATACATATATGTAACTTGTTATACATTATGTTTGTCGAAAATATATGATACAAAAATAAGAATAATTATTTGTTGGAATATATGTAATATTGAATTGAGTGTTTAAAGGGATCTAGTAAAATTGCCCAAATCCTCAAAGTTACTTGGAATTCTAGCGGTTCTCACATACCGCAAATTACCAATAGAAGCATGGAACAGCTTTTGTTTTTCTGAATTTCTCTTCCTTTATTATATTTTTAAAGTGTTAGATTTATTATTACCGTAAAACTCCGTGTATAAGACGCACTCGTGTATAAAACGCACCCCCAACTTTCACAGCAAAAAAAAAAAAAAAAAAAAAAAAAAAAAAAAAAAAAAAAAATAAAAAATTATTTATTATTATTATTTTTTTTGGGGGGGACACCCTGTATTTTATTTTGTTTTACCCTGAAGTGCTGTTGGAATGCTTATACCACTGGTCTAGGGCATGACAAAAGCTTAATGTTGAATGAAGCATTCATAAATTATTTTCTCACATAAAAATAGTGGTTAGTACACAAATTGCACATTTATTTAGCAGTAACACTGGTGCTCATAAATATTCATATTCATATTCATGAATATTCATGAGCACCAATACTCACTAAATATAATGCAATTTTCTAAATTTACTACTAATTATAAGCAAAATTTATAACCACTGGTTAGAAAATTGCATATTTAATTAGTACTGCTGCTCACGAATACGAATATTCATTAGCAGCAGTATTACTGCTCAATAAACTTGCAATTTTTACATCTGTAACTAATACTTTTTGTGTGAGAAAAAGGTATATTTAGCTGAATGCTACAACTGACTGTAAGTTCTTGTCATACCCTAAACCATGTGTTATAATACACATTCAACATGACTACAGGGTGTCCCCCCCCCCCCCCCAATTTTTTTTTTTTTTTTTTGGCTGTACCTGTGTATAAGACGCACCCCCACTTTGAACATTACAGTACCTACTGGATAATTATATCTGTGTACAAAGACAGTGAAATAATTTCACAAATATTACTTTGAATTTTTGCTCATTACTCATATCAGTCATATGATGTTCATTTACCATGGAATTATCACACATCACGCAGCATATAAATATCAGTTCACAGTTGCCAGTTTTTGCACATGCTAACAAAGTTACTAGATCCCTTTAAGTAGATAAAACGGTTAATTATTGACTACATGTATAGCTTATTCTGTGATTTAATAACTTGGAATACATGTATTAAAATGGTCCTAGAATGAAAGAATTGTATATTTAAAACACTTTTGAGTAACTTCCCAACAAGCTACAGTTTAAAAATAGAGTAGAATCTTGTTCGTACACATCTGCTTTGATTTCAATTGGCATCATGATCTCTTTCAAGGCAAATTTAATTAAATATCTGTCAGTGATTATATGGTGAATGGGAAGGCTGGCTCTGTATTAATCCAATGTCTACCTACTAATGAGTTACATGTCTCATACAACACTGAGAAAATTGTTTTCCCAGAAATTTAATTTGCGGAGAAGTATGTGACTAAGATACCCCCCTTCTTTGGATTGGGAAATCTTGCAATTAAAATTAAATGTTCTTTTTTCAGGCCAGCTTGTACCTGAATGCTAATCATGTAGGGTCGTAGAAGGTGGTTTCATGGAGTGGTGTAACTAGAATCTTATCAGATATGGCGGGGAAAGGGGGGGGGGGAGCAAAAGGAGGGGGCATGATTTCATAGTCTAAAGAGGGGAAAGTAACCTGTAGGTGAAAAAGTACAAATTAAGACTTGAGATTTATTTAGCCTATAAATGTTCAAAATCGTGCCCCTTAAAATCACAAAAGGGCCCCACAATTTGCTTGTTGAATCCACTGGAAAACAAATCTCAGAGTGCCAATTTTATGCAGACAGGTTTGATTAGTAGCCTCATGAAAAATTAAATTAAACTTTCCCCCCCCCCGGACTTCTGTTACATTCCACATGGAGAGATAGGTGAAGCAAATAGGAGGGCAAGATTTCTACAGGTGGGGCTGTCACACCCCTTTGCTGCCCCCCTTGCTCCCCTTAGCTGCGCCCCTGGTTGCGTGCTCGATACAGAAGTGAAAATGTCACCCAGGTTGTTAGGCCTCATCACAGCTGATGTGTGAAAATACAACTTGACTTTAACGGTTCTAGAATTCTACCCCCTAGTTATGTTTGGTTTTCTGAGTGCATTTAGATATTTGGTTGAGAAAGAAGACAAATAGATGTACACGTAGGAATAGTTTTTTTGTTTGCACTCTAGTGAATACATACAAGCTTGGCATTTATCCCTTACAAAGGAAGTAAAGAGTCATACTTGCATAATTTGAATTACCGTTATTGGGTAATGATAGCTCAAAATTAGTACTGGCCTATTGTACCAGTTGCTTTTTTTCCGGGGGGTGGGTGGGGGGGGGGGGGGGGGGGGTGGGAGGGGAGGGGAATGATATATTCATTAATTTTAGCCACCAATACATTCAAACATAAAAAAAAAATAAATGTTAAATTTGGCTTGCCAAACTAGGCCACCAAATTTAGTTAAAGAGGTATTATAAATCATTCCAATTTGAGTTCATATTTTAACATAAAAAAGCTGACATATAAATGATAACAAATTAGTGTTTACGAATAACTGTTAAAAAAAAAAAAGTAAAAAAAAACGCATTTTGGGGGAATTCCCAAAATCGATGTTTTAGAAAAAGGAAAGGTCACGGTAATTTGTGTGACGTCATAACAAGGAACACATTGGCTGGGCATGGACAGGGGCATACAGGGGTCACTTGTCAGAGGGGGCAATTTCCCGGTTTTGAGGCATATTTGCAGACACCATTTTCATAATTCCTTTTGATTATTTGTCTCCACAAATACAACAAATATCATTGCCAAATAAAGGCGCATCCTCACTCTTAAATCGCTTCGAGGAGACGATGAAATCTCCGATATGATTTTAGAATACACCCACTGTCCCACTCGGCCCTCTCCCGGTCGTCCGGGCGGCCGCCCGCGTGCGGGCGCAGCCGCCAGCACAGGCAGCTGAGCTGGACTGCTGCTCCGGCACTCCGCAGCGGCTTCATCGATCGAATCTCATAAACCGGTCTGCAAAAATGCAGTGTTTCGCGCTCAAATTCATCTTTTTATACGGCAATAAAATGACAAGTATCGATACTTTGCTGGATTTATGAAACAATATTTACGGAAATATAGTTACACAATATTCAGTCAGTTTTTAGCAAAATATGACTTTTCCGGAAGTAAAACCGAGTAAAACATTCAAAACAAATCAAGCGCTTGTTAGTTGTTACGCGAGCTGCGATTGAACATAGCCGAAAATCAGATCGTTTGTGATCGTTGCCAATTTCTGGGCTGCGACATCATATAACGTGTAGTGTAGTCTACGCCGGCCCGTTTGCAAATTGGCAACAAACGTGCGCTAGGTTCAGTTCACCTGGTCCGAGCGAGTTAGGAAATTAACAGGAGATTATCAGCTTTTTTTTGCCGTTTTTGCAGGTAATTGTTCTCGTATTTGTTTTAAAAGCCTTGCAAACATGTAAGTAAAATAAGAGAAAGTCTAGAATAGGTGCGATCGTGATAATCTTGCATTTTCGTTCCTTTTCGGCACTTTTTAAGAGTGCAACTTACAAATGGCTTGGCGCGCTAGCTAGCTACCTCTCTCGCAGCGCGGGGCCTGCCGAAACTCTGGCAGACCTTCTAGTGCGTGTTCCGTGTTTTTTTTTCGATGCACATGTTCAATTTGCGTTGATCAATTTGTCAAACAAGTCGATAATTTCGCTAAAAATAACCACTCATACGGTAAAATATGTACTTTTACACAAACATTGGGCAATTTGGTGGATTTTTTAACGGTATTTTAGGCTCAGGCGCGCGAATATTATTATGACCTCGCTTGCGCTAGTTGTGTGACTCCTGGTTATGACGTCACGGGGTCATATGCATATCATTATCATGATTAGATCGGTTTACGTTTTTTGGTGACGAAGCGCTCTCAAACTGCTATGTTTGTCATGTTATTTCATCATCACTACAGATACATAATGGAATAAGAATGTTTTATACTACAGAGTAAGAGTTTATCTTTCGAAAAATTGAAACAGTTTAACATTTCATTAATGTTTATAATACCTCTTTAACTTTTGTATGTATCCTAAGTTGTTTGAGGCCAACCAATTATGGTTTCGGCCAAATGGTCTACCATGAAAAATGGGTTTACCGTATTTTAATTTTTACCATTTAAAAAGAAAATCTGATTTGCTCTGTTGGCACTTTGATCTAGGTAAAGTATAGTTTCCATTGTAATACGTGTACGGTAGGTACACACTATTCACGATAAAAGTAACTTGTTTTGCTGTCTCAAACTTAACTGTGCATTAACTCAATTTTTTGAGTGTGAATATTGCCTTCGGTCTGCTTGCAGTGAAAAAAACTTGTCAATTATTCATGATGGAATTAGGGCTTGTATCAGTCTCTAGTGGATGAAGTCGGAAGATACTGATACTTTGCTCAGTTATATAATTAGGATTGATTTATATGGGAAAACTGGTCTCTTGCATTGTAGTTTGGTTTTTGTATAACGTAATATACGTGGATTATTACCTAGTGATTGGTTTTGGGTATCTGAAATTAAATGCTCTGACACCCAGTTACTCAGAATTTAAACACAGTCGGTGATCTATGAAGGACTTTTCTGTGAAAATCTAGATGAAATAAGTTGAATAACTATCCTTGGATGTGTAAAATCTACTCCATTAACAGAACTTGATACATTTTCAAGCATTACTATTTGAGGCAATTTCTAGCAAGCAATGATTGGTTGTAAGAAGCTGATGTTTAAAAAAAATGTAATACAGAGTTTGCAATAATGCTTGGCATATATTCTTTAAGAGTGGATGTAGTTGTATCATTCTGATACTTAGCTCAATAGATTGAATCGGGTATTAAAGGGACTTACAATGTAGTAACATCGTCCAAATCCTCAAAATACAATTGGAATTCTAGCGGTTCCCTAATACCTTGTATTCGTATTAACAATAAAATCATGGAACAGGTTTCGGTTTTTCAAATTTCTCTTTCGTTAAAAAGATATTTATGATTGAAGTGTTCAGATGTTAAATAATCCAACGGATCGCGAGAACCGTGTACAAAGTGAGTGCAATGAGTTTGTGAACATCACTTTGCATTTTTGCTCATTACTCGGCCATATAACATCCATTTGACTCAAACTTTTCACACAATACCCTGTGGACATATCAGATAACAACAATATACATTGTATCAAACATTCATCACTTTTTGCAAATGTCAACAAAGTTACTAGATCCCTTTAAAGGAAAAAACGAGATTACAAATCTGCTGCAATAATATGTACATGCATTATTACCTCTTGATTTATTTTGGGTAAACATGAGAAATAGAACAAAAAAATGCAGACACCTAGTTATTTCTAAGATAAATCAGAGTTATGAACATCGAGTGGAAACAAATTGCAAAAACAAATTAATGCATGAAATTGTAATGATGTCGTATTTGATGCGGAAGTTTATGTACACAATAATGCATTCAATGATATTATGATTTCTAGCAGACAACAAGTTGTGGTTAATCATGAATTGCACATATATGCTTGAATTTGCTCTAAATTTTGCTTACAGTGATAGTATTGGCTAACAATAGGTTTCTATTGAAATTTCTTGAGAAGATTTTGTCCATCAGCATGCCCATTGGAGACCCAGACAATCATAGAAGAGCTCCAGACAATCAGAAAAAGTGTCTAAATGAGTTTCTTGTAGAAATCAATGCAAATTGAGTTTCAGAGTGCCTTTTCAGCACAGACGAGCTTGAGAGGTAGCCCAGAAAATATGTTACCTTCAGGAGTAGATACTATCAGGTTGTTTGTATCTGCTCTACACATTCACCTCACTATCTTGATTGCTCTATATCCTTACATATGAATGTGCCAGACAGTTTGCAGTATTCCACTCATTATTTGTAAAGCTGGTACTGATTGTCTTAAAAAAATAAATCATGCCATGTGCACTTATCTTACCATCTTCCTTACAAAATGATATGAACGTGGCAAACAGTTGCAAACATGTATTTCCTCTTATTTTATGCCAAGCTGGTAATGATTGGAAGGAAACGCTGGAATTTCAGCTTGTTGTTACTGATAAGTGCAGAAATCCTGTCTCTTCAAGTGGTATATTTCCTTTTGGATATCACTAATAATGGAAGTAATCAAGGTTTTTGAAACCACTATCAACTGTTTTGACTGAGCACTGGAGGCTGCCATGTTTTCCAACGGTTCCGTACGAAACGTCATCTGAGCGCATCTGAGCGTGCACCATCAAAAGCGGGTTATGTAACCGCTGTTGTGGAAATGTTGCTATGTCAGTGGTTACGTAACCCGTTTTTATTAGTGCACGCTCAGATGACGTTTCGTACGGAACCGTTGGAAAACATGGCAGCCTCCAGTGCTCAGTTAAAGCAGTTGATAGTGGTTTCAAGAACATTGATTATTTCCATTATTAGTGATACCCAAGAGGAAATAAACGACTAGAGATGAGAGGAATTCTGCACTCATCAGTAACAACAATCCAACATTCCAGCGTTTCCTTCCCCTTTAAAGAGAATCTGTGCCACAGGTACACATACTCGCAGAACTGACAAAAGCGCACAACTGCACGTATACACTTTTCTTGCCCCAGAGTTAACCTACTAGTACTAGAAGACAACACATTATAATAGAGTCACTGGAGGGAAAAACCCAAATGACATCCGTCGATGCTGGAATCTTGTTATCCCCATTAGTATGGCTAGTTACCGGTTGATGCTCTGCTGATGTATGTTGCCTGTCACATTGTAGTTCATGTACAATTAATGTCAGATCGGTCTTCAGACATTAGCAATTCGTTTGAGTTATTTATTGTTATAATGGTTTCAAGGTGAAATTAAAGGGCATGAAACAAAAAAGAGGAACATTTTATTTAATTTATTACACATTGGCCCCACCATTTTGTAGACTTTTACAAATCCTTTAGAGAGATCCAATGGCTAAGTGGTTAGATTGTTCCATTGCATTACTGAAGGTTGTAGATTCAAGCCTCACCAGAATCATAATGATGACACATGACATTCACTGGAGGGAAAACCCTAATGAAGTCCACTCCATCGATGCTGGAATGATTTAAGACTTTAGAAGTTCAGCGGAAAATAGCTCATTATCCTCATTAGTATGGCTAGTTACCTTTTGATGCTCTGCTGATGTATGTTGCCTGTCACATGGAAGTCCATGTACAATTCATCTCAGAGAGGTATACAGCCATTAGCAATTCATTCGACAAGGAAGAATTAGAGGGCATGTAAAAAGGGAGAAAAACATTTGATGGAATGTATTACGCATTGGCTCCATCTATATTGTAGTTACATTGGGTGAGAGTGAGAAGGGCGTTAGTTTTGTTTTGTTTTGCGAAATTGAGTTCTGCACACCATCTTGTGATTTAACCAACATGTATGGTGTGTTGTAATATAAGTTGAAATTTTTCCCATAATGTTAAGTCTAACTGGACTTAAAATCTTTGAGAAACACTCCCTGAGATCTGCACCTCGCTCTGTCTGAGAAGTGAAATAGTTTCTTTAAACTGCATATGGGCTATTCCACGGAGGTATGGCCAAAATGATGAAATTTCAAATGTGTCTTTGCAAATTTTTGTTATTGTTACTTCAAAATATTTAACCTGAAGTGTCAAAATCCAAAATATTGTGGTGTTTTGATAATTTAAAGGAAAATAGCGCCACTTTTGTTGCTCAAATTGGTTGTACATCAAATTTCTGAAAATATTATTGCCAAATAATCAAGGGCATGTTATCAACTTATTTCCAAAGGAAACTTATTAATTCTGACTTTATTTGTTTGACTTTGTGTCTAACTTTCTGAATGATAGTGATTTGTGGGCTTATAAGATGATTTTTTTTTTCGAAAATATTTTCCAGTACACAGGACATGTGGAATGTAACGTGAGTGACGAAAAAAGTACAATTTTCTCTCTATTTCTTTTGTTAAATGAGAGTGAATATGGCCAAACCAAATTTTCCTCCTACTACCAGGCCTAGATATCCTCCAAAAATTATAAGGTTTGTATTGACTGGGAACATCACATATTATCAGCGTGAAAACTGTAACGTGAGTGACGATGTAACGTGAGTGACAATATTTCAAGTGCAAATTAGTACTGCTCGTTATGAAAAGTATAATTTTTTGATAAATAATCACACCCAAAAGTAGTGAATTCCTCTAAAGATCCTTAATTTAGGCTTTTAACACGATTATTTGCCAAAAAATTCAAATTTGAATGAAATATCATGAAAACCAATGCTATAACACTGTAACGTGAGTGACGGTACATAGCCTTGTGTACATTAATATTGCTATTTATAGAAACATGCAAATTTGGCCAAATAATTATAGCTAAAGGTTGTGAATTCCCCTAAATATCATTAATTTAGGCTTTTAACACAATTCTTTGCAAAAGAATTAAATTTGCATGTAATATCATAAATCCCCATGTTATAGCTATGGCACTTTCATTTTGTAACGTGAGTGACGTAACGTGAGTGACGGTCCATTTTTTGTTTACTGTCCGTTCTTTAAAAAATGCATGATAGAGGCTAACTTAAAACAGTATTAATATGTTCTTGGGAAGTAATAGAAAGTTGCATCAACATAATTTGCTCTGAAGTCTTATAGTTTTAGCTTGCGTTTCATGCAAAGTTCATTGAAAATTTACAGGGGGCAAAACGCGTAACGTGAGTGACACTCATTAAAACTTCCTCTAAAAAAATATTGAACAAAGTGTTGAATCATTTACTACCCTTTGCATATGTGTTTGCCCTAGTGGTATGTCATAAAAACAAAATTGAGGTGACAGCTTCTTTTTAAAAAGAACTGGAGTGTGAAACATGTTGTGATTTTGGAGCTTTTGTAACGTGAGTGACGTGGAATAGCCCATATAGGAACTCCTATGCACTGAATGATAACCGTTTGATCTGAACGTACATGTGTAGGTGATTGAACAATACATTACAGTATTATTTCTCAGAGAGTTAAAAGGGGCCTATTTTGCCATTTTCAGGGTTAAATCACCCTGAGCCCCTGTGCATTTTTTTGTTTTACACCAAACAATATGAATTACATGGCAAGTGGTATCCAGCATGGCTTAGCGCCCAGACATCTTAACAGTAGACACTGATGATGGAAACATTCTGTACATAGTATGGTATGGCATGATGAACATTATATCACACTGTATCACCAACCTATAGCTATACTGACCATTGAGTGATTTAGACACATACACACACGCACACGAAAAGAAGATTTTTCTAATGGTATGTATTGAATAAGCCTTAAAATTCAGATCTTTGATTTTTGTTAAAAAATAACCTAAGTGATACTGTTTTGCAACCCACGAAATTAACTTTTTTTGTTGGTGGCCCGGTCGGGCCAGTAGAATTAGTATTTTTCCAAATTTGGTGGCCCGAAACCAAAATCTACTGGCCAGAAAAAAAATAAGGAAAAACAAAAGTAAAATTAATACAATAACCATATTGATAGTTTCAGGCCTACTAGGCAATACTTTTTTTCATTCCCCTTTGTTTCATTGTAAGATGAATTAAATAAACATGAATTAGGATGAATGTGTGTGTTTCATGTCTTTTTATTCATTGTCTTGAACATCAACAAATCACAGCGCTACACACGAGTGACAATTACACTTCAACTTTGGAATGCTTAAATACCACTAGTCTAGCACTCATCAACATAAAAAATGAGTGGTTAGTACAAAAATTGCACATTTATTGGGTAGTTGTATGAATATTCATGAGTAGCATATCATATTTATGATGCTCATTAGATATGCAAAATATGCAAATAACTGAAATTACTTTTTAATATGAAATTTTTGTTTACAACAACTGGTTAGAAAATGAGTATGGCTGCTCAAGAATGTATGAGTATTCATCAGCAGCAGTATTACTATTACTTGCTCAATTTACTTGAAACTTTAACTAACTAATATTTTGTATGTGAGAAAAGGGTATAACTTGCTGAATGCTACATTAAAAGGTAGTTCAGATTCGTCAAATGAGATGCGCGGCGCCATCTTGCATACGCGTTGCGCACGGTGCGTAATGCACGTTAGCTCAGTGTCATGCGGTGCGCGCAAACTAACCCAGTTCAAAATGGCGTCCCGCTATGTAGCATCCCCACGCTTGATGCCCTTTAAAAGCAAGCTCTTGTCATGCCATAGACAAAACTAAACATGACTACTGGGTATCTGCAACAACAAAAAAAAAAAATTTTTTAGTGGCCCCGGGCCATCGGGCCTATGCTAATTTCGAGGGTTGTGTTTTGTGAACAAAAGTTTCAAATTGCTCTTCAATCATGTAGTTGATTCTTTTCTTGATAAAGATGAAGGTGTTATATACTGTATGTGTTAGCGTGTATCACTTGTTTTTTGTCAAGATGCTCATAAAATATCTTGATGGCTTTTGCCACATTTTCATATCGCCCATCTAATAAGTGCACTCGTCGAAAACTGTGCCTATCATTTTCTACTTGTTGTTCTCATTTTGTTTCTGATGAAGATTCTGCTAGGATCAAAAGCTCAGACCCTCTATTGCCTCTCATTTGATTACACAGGCATCTTTACAGACTTGGATGCAAAGTTTTTAGCAGTCTTTTTCTTCACTCGATTCATGATAACGTATGATGTATACATACGGTGTGTCAAATATGTGTTTAGATGCATTTTACTTCTGAAGATTCTGCTAGGATCTAAAGCTCATGCAGGCCCTATATTGACTCTCATTTTATTACACGTATGCATTTTTACAGTAGATAAGAAGTTTTCAGCAGTCTTCACTGTATTCAGGGCTCGACACTAGCACTTGCCCGCTTGCCCGGGGCAAGTAAAACTTGGTGTCGGGCAAGCATAGTAAAATATAATAAATTGTCTAGTTTGCTCGCCCGATGGGGCAACTAAATACTGGTTCAACTACCGGAGAACCACGTAATTTCAAAACTCATCTAGAAGTAAGAGGGCGAGTAAATTTTGTATTAGGGCAAGTTAAATTTCAAATATATGTTTTTACTTGCCCAAATGGGCTAGTAGAGAACATTTTTTAGTGTGGAGGCTTGCTGTATTCATATCTGATATCGTGAGTTGAGAAAGAGAAGGGTGCTTAGTCACTTTTGTATTTCATAGATAATCATGTTTAAAGGGACTTAGTAACATTGTCCAAATCCTCAAAATAAAATTTTAATTCTAGCGGTTCCCTCATACCTTGTATTCGTATTAACAATAAAATCATGGGACAGGTTTTTTTTTTTTAAATTTCCCTTTCGTTACAAAGATATGTACGAACAAAGTATTCAGATAAGAAAAACTCAGTTGGAGTTTTGAAACCGTGTACAAAGTGATTGCAGTGAGTTAGTGAATATCACTTTGCATTTTCGCTCATTACTTGGCCATGTCCATTTGACTTGAAATTTTCACACAATACCCTGTGGACATATATGACAACAATATACATTGCATCAACCATTCATCACTTTTTGCACATGTCAACAAAGTTACTAGATCCCTTTAAAGTCTGTGAGCTCTGTAGAAACCCAGTGTAGCTCTCTTTTGTATTTGATGAATATTTCAAAAATGATGAATGATTATTGTCTGAACATTTGGCATCACAAAGACTATAAGCTTTTACTAAAAGATGATATCTGTGACTCATTTTCGCTCAAAGATATCTTACACCCTTGCCTTATCACTCACCCGGATGATGTGATACATCTTAAGGTGCATGTCATATGCGCGTAATGTATACGGGACATGATGGTTTTGATGAGATTGCACACCAACCATCAACAAACACCTGGGGCTTATGTTACTATGTGTGGTCTCAGACGTTCAGTATTCCAAGTCAAGTCTTAGACCTTTTTAGATGCATACTACATGCGTAAACAGGTTTGTTCAGGACTGGTCCCCAAAATACTTGTTCTGGGGTCTATGGAAAAATCATGTTACCACATTTAAAGTTTTGAAAGGGTTTATCTTACATGAATATGATTTGTTAAAACTTCTTGCTGGGTTATTATCATTCAGTTCAAACAAACGGATAAAATCTTGATAAAATCTGTCCCATGCAGAGCAACTATAAACAAAAAAAATCATTAAGGTTCACCACTGCAACTATTTAATTGATTACCTTTTATATCTGAATTAAATTGTAATAATGAACGAAACATGTACACAAATCATCAAGTGTATATTTCCAAGCCATGTTTTGATGTACAAATTGAAACTATTAAAATGTGCGCATTTCTTAATATTTATAAGAATGTCATAACATTAGAAGTGAAGTGTTTACATTTCTGATAAAATATAGTCTGTAATATTTCATAATCAAAAGGGGAAAGTCAATCACAAAATGTGTATTATAATCTAAATATAGGCGGTAATATTTCATAAACAAAAGAGGAAAATCAATCATGAAGTTTGTATACATTATAATCTAAATAATGTAGTTCTGAAGCAGTGTCCTGTACAGCTAGATTCAGCTTATGTTTTGTCATCAACCATGACCGCATACACACATTAATGTTATATTTCCCAATAGCAAAGTGCATTCATACATAGATGAACAGTGAAGCCAATGGAGAAGTCGTATTTGCTTATAAATCCTTTCTTAAAATAAAAGTTACATAAATCACAAGGAAAAGCACAACATCATTGGAATTGTGATCATAGATGTTATTTTTCAAGCAGACCGCGTGACTTTGGGATTCTGTTTTGCACAGATCTTTAATGAACAAATCGGGATCTAAACAAGTAATTCTGGGAGACGTATTTCCTTAGAGGAAAAGTTCCATACATTATAAGGAGAAGCATGACATTGTAATTATTGTTAAAAGTATAATTTCCCAGGTAAATCATAGACATTTGACTTTTCAGATTATATTTTGCACTGCATCTTTAATCAACAAAACAAGATATAAACACTGATGGTTCTGTTGCAAAAAAAAAGTAATGCCTGAAAAAGTACTTTCTTTGAGGGAAAGTTACATAAGGCACGAGCATGAGCATGACGTTGTGATCACAATAATTATAATAACCATAGTTATAGTATTTCTCAAGCAGAGTGTTTCTGACTACATTGGGATTCTATTTTGCACTGCACCTTTAATCAAGAAAACAAGATATAAGCACCGATGGTTTTGTTGCAAAAAAACCCCATAACAACAAGTACTGTTCTAAGTAAAGCTACATAAATCACAAGTCAAGGGATGACATTGTAATTATGAAATTGAATGTGAAGTAGAGCATGTGACTTTGGGCTTCTATTTTGCACTACATTTTAGCCCAGAAAACTAGAGATGAATATGGATGGTAATTTCTGTAAAAGTATGAAATATCCTTTCTTGGAGGAAAGGTTATAATGTAAGTTGCAAGGAGAAGCATGACGTTTTAATTATTATTATAGATATCGTTCTCAAACAGGGTATAATATATGTTATTTTTTAATTCCATATTTTTGCACTGCATCTTTAATCAACATTTATAACAAGATGTAAACACTGATGGTTATGTTGCAAAAAACATGCGATGCCTGGAGCATGAGGATGTACATGTACTTCATACTTAGTGTCTGAGCCAGGATTAGCCTAAATGGATTCAAGATGAGGAAAGGTTTCACACTAAAGGGGACAGTCTGCGTGAAAAATATGATTTGCAAATAGAATGGTTTATATGAAGAAAAAAAACCCAACTCCACAAGTGATAATAACCTTCACCAATAGAGAATGTATGTTAAATTTATATTCTTTCTTTATATGCTTTTCTTTATAAAAGTCAAATTTGATTGCAGAAGGTTTGTACATTGAACCAAGAATGTTGTTGCCCAGCATTCTAATCACAGAATATTGATGGTTAATGCAGTTTTATATATCTTGCTATAATCTGTTGAATCTAATATCATGGTGATATTTTGATTAGTGCTGTAACTGACCTTGATGATCGGATCGTTTGATCGGATCGGCAAAATTTGATCGATGAAAATCGGATCGCAGCAATCGGATCGGATCGGATCGGTAAAAAAAAAAAAAAAAAAAAAAAAAATAATAATAGTTTTTTTTTCTTTGGAAAATGATCCATAAAAACATATTTTGGGAATATAAATTAATACCAAAGCAACATATATCCATATTAATAAGCCCAAGGTAATCTTGTACGGGTATGCTTTCATTTCAAACTGATTACCTCTTCCTTTACAAAATTAATCACGCCGATTCTGAGCTTAGTCCCATGTGATCAATTTGGCGTAACCTTTCAGAATCACATGGGACTAAGCTCAGAATCGGCGCGAAATTTTGTGAAAGGAGAGGTAATCAGTTTTAAATGAAAGCATAGCCATACAAGATTACCTTGGGCTTATTCATATGGATATAATATGTTGCTTTGGTATTAATTTATATTCCCAAAATATGTTTTTTGGGGATCATTTTTCAAAGAAAAAAAAAAAAAGATTTTTTTTTTTTTTTCTTTTTTTTTTCCGATCCGATTTTTTCTGCATGATCGGAAATCGGCAAAAATGATCAGATCAACCATGATCGGATCGGGATCGGCATGCCGATCCGATGATCGGTTACAGCATTAATTTTGATAGACATTTGATATGTTATCTTAAGGCGAAATGCCGCAAACTCTGTCATGTGAGAAATGCCACACAGTTGGGAAATGCCAAAGCAAAAATTAATAACATGGTGCTTATGCTGTGATTGTATGCGGATAGTATGGCCAGAAGCATTTAAAGAAAAAATCAATAGTTAGGAAGATTGCAAAAAAAATAGATGTTTTATTTTTATGATGTGGACAGAGTTAATTGTTTTGCCAATAAATCAGGTTATTTAGTTGCATGTAATTTCCATATTTTAAAGATTTGTTTCATTTAACGAAGCAAGTCAGTTGATGGCAAAAGATTTAGAGAGTAATTGCCTTTCATCAAATCACAGAATATTGGTGGTTAATGCGGTTTTAGAAATCTTGCCATTTTCTGTTGCATCAAATATCATGGTGAACCTCGTCAGCTTTTTAGGACGGGGAAACTAAAGCTACATTATCTTGTAGCAAATAAAATCCACAGACTCAAGTAAAACCCGCAAAGTTTGACAATTTTACTTCTCAAGATCGAAGTTAATTACTGCACATGCATGTCATATATTTTGCTTAACATTTTATGTGGAGAGTGTACCCAGTGTGTTATGTAGGCTACATTAAACATTTTCTTGCACGCAACATCTTAATTGATACCTTTTATATTTTCACATGTTACTCAAAAAGGCAGCTGTTAGCAGTGAATGCCCAGCATTTCATTGTATGCTAAATGTATTGTAGACACTTTTTAAAATTATTATTGAGAACTTCATAATCAGTGTGGTTTGATTCAATATCTGAATACATCCACAAACAAAAATTAGCATACAATGAAGCAAACTATGTTAAAATGAAAGAGTATAATAAAGAAGTTTAAGTGTCAGAAAATGTTTCATGTAGCAGACTTTAATTACACTGTGGGTGTAATATAATGTGTTTTTAACCTCCCTGACGGATTACCAGTTTACAAGAAAATGAAATACATCTTGTTTTTGCTCTTAGGCAGTCAGATGCAAATGACTAAAGTTGAGTTTTGAATCCAAAGTGAAGTCAATTGTAAATCCAAGTTGATTTTCTTACTTCGATATTCAACGTTTAAGAGGAAATAGTAATTTTTCACATGCAAAACCCGACAAAGGGCTGATAAAATATGCATTTCTGATATATGTAGTCTGATATGTCCACTGAGTGATGTTTGAAAGTTGATGATAATTGAATGTCATGGTCAATAAATGAGTGAACATGCTAAGTGCTATTTGCTGACTCTACCGTAGTAGGTTTTTAGACAGTAAAACAATCCCCACTATTTAAAAACATAAATCACTAATGAAGTGGACATTTGAAGAAAAAGTGGTTTCATACTCACTTGTTAGTAAGAGGCAATCAGCAAGGCATGAAACTGAAAGAACCACTAGAGTTGCAAAGTTGCAAACGAGTTTAGTTGATAGAATTACAAACCATATACAGTATATCAGGATATGCAAAGGAGTTCACAAAGTTGGTAGCTGAAATGTTGAGGGCAACAGTGTCTAGTATGTAATTCTAATTTGCTAAGAGGAATTTCTGTACTGTACACGATATCAAGTTCAGGTTGAACAAGCTATTGTGTATCCCCACATAGTCACAAACACTACGTTTTAATAATACTTTAGTTAAAACCCTGAGTAGAAGATAGCTACATCACTGTACATAATGCATTTCAAAATACAGTCAGGCCTGCCTATATGAAGAATACACACAGGAGAAAGAGAAAGTAGTCTTTCTAAACAGGTGTTAACAAAAAAAAAATGGATTCATTTTAATGCAAACTGCTCTTGAGGGAGTTAAGATTAGTGTCTTTATTAACTTGTTCAGGACTGTTTGATTTTATTATAACACATATTCTCCATAGACCCCAGCCCGAGTATTTTTGGGACCAGTCTTTAAGGGGTAAAAAAGTGGTTGCTTGACTGTACATATCAAATAAGGCCTATAGACTCTATCACAAAATGGCCTTATTTTGTTTATAAACAATGATGAAAAGTAGGAACTCTATTTCTGATTCATTATGCATATTATTAGAAGTAAAACAAAAAGTAAAAACAAATAATTTGTAGTCCTGTCTAAATAAGAATAATAATTGTCCACTTTGATATAGCACTTTATTACAGTTATATCTCAAAGCGCTCAGAGCATTATTACCTTGGCTTTTCGCCAAGCAGCCTTATTCAAGTGCTCAAACATTTTAACCAATAAATTCTGCAAAGTACCCATTTACCACACCTAGGTTGAGAGCAGCAAATGTGGATAAAGTGTCTTGCTGAAGGACACACGTGCCCGGGCTGGGGAATTGAACCCACGACCTTCATATTTAAATGGCAGAATATTGTTTAGTCCAGTAAGAGCTGTAAAGGCTTCTTATTCCATTACTGTTAAAGGGGTAGTACAGTTTTGGTAAGGCTGAATTTTAGTAACCAAACCTGGACAGTAACATAAACTAATAGTTATAACTCCACCATGCTCGAAAGGTATACAAAATTACAAACGACTAAGTAAAAAGCCCATTATCATTCAAAAAGAGCCAATAAAACACAAGAGGGCGCTCTCTAAAAAGGCATTGGTTTTAACCATTTTTCATACAAAATTATGCATGTGATGTTTTATTGAAATCATGATTAAATAGAGAGATCATCAACAACTATTTAAAAAACGCTTTTGAACATTTTTGAAAAAGTGTATGCATTTTTTTTATTTTTTGAAAAATTCATCTAATTATTTGGGCCCCAAATAATTATAAGATCAGATATATTTATTGATATTTCAGCCGTTTCTGGACCGATTTTGACCAAATAAAGTTTATTCTGCCATTAAAATTGCATGTTCTCTCAAATTCGACACTCAGTTTTTCATTACCTCACAAACAAATTGTGATGTGCAGTACCCTCTCTACCAAAACTAAACTACCCCTTTAACAGGTACATAATATAGATTGGAGTTTTTCTTAGGATCCATATACAATGTAGATCTATAAAACCCATTGTTATTTTCTTATAGCATGTAACGGAAGCTGTCTGTAGCCAAAACAATTGGAAATCCTACAAGTGGAACTTGTGATCAATTTAAAAAACCCATCAATGTGAAAATGGTTTTCCCCTACTCGCTTCCCTTGGGACATTTATGTAGAGCAATCACGTATCGTTTCTAGTACTCAATATTTCAAATTGAGGTGAGTTGCATTCCCCGGAAAAAGCTATCCCCTCTAGGCTCCTACTCTTGATATATGTAAATCACTAGTAAAGAGATGTTTGATCTTCTTTTCTGTAGCTTCAGGTCAAGATTGATACTTTTGCTCTCCACTTTTGTTTCTTAATGAATGACCAGTAACAAAATACAAGTTCTTTTACTTAAAGTGAAACCAGTAAAGTGTCTAACTCCACGAAAATTACTTGGAGCTTTCACATTTCTCTTCTACCGTGTTGTTTGGCTTATGGTAAGAGAAGAATAAAATAGGGTTAGATTTTTAAAAATGCTTCTTTAGTATGACGATATCTATCATTGATAATCATTCAGCTCAAGAGCGTTAATGAACAGTCGTAAACCTCATACACGTTATACAGTAATTTGTTGCAAAAGCTGACGCAAATTTTTGCTTTTTTAACCAGGAAAGCAGTGTTCGTTTTCAATGAAACTTTCACACATCATTCGGACATATCTTACAATGATTTTGGTATAGGATTGAAGTCTCGCATGTAATTTTGGGCAATATCTGACACTTTACAGGTGCACCTTTAATATTTATTGTGTTGTAGTTTTTTGATAGAATGGAAACCTTCCCATTAAATATTTTGTGTATGGAGATACATGTAGCAGGTATAATGTATAGAAACAAATTAGATAAGAGGTAACAAACACCACTGCTCTCCATTCTGACCTCTTAATTATCTCTAGTGATAGGTTCTTAAAAGATTGGGAACAATATCATCCTCTTTAAACCATTACCTTCTAGACATATTGCCATCCATAAGTTTTAATGTATGGTTTAACCAACTTCCCAGATGCAATGGGTTAAATCTATTGTGCCATTGTAAATGAGTTAGTAAGCAAATAACCTGACCCCACTGTCACTTTCTTCAGTTTCTAGGTTCTTACAGATTGTGGGTAAAATATCCCCCAACTCTTGACCCATTTCCTCCGAGGCAAATGGCCATTTCTGCTAGTTTTAATACAATATTCACCAGGTTCCCATCTATAGGCAATGGGTTAAATCTATTGTACCATACAATGTAGTAAATCAGTTAGTTAACAAACAGCCAAACCCCTCTTTTGCTACATCGCTTCATGTTCTCTTGAAATACTGCATGTTCGTAAAGTTCTTGTTCTTGTGATAAAAATATCCTCCTAACTCTTAACCCAATATACCTCCTAGGCGAATTCCCAAGTTTTAATACAATATTCACCAGGGTCCTATAGGCGATGGGTTCAATCTTTTGTGTTTTAGTAAGGAGTTTGTTTACAAATACCATAACCCCTCTTTGGCTAAAATCGCTTCATTTTCTCTTGAAATACTGCAGGTTATCAAAGATTGGGATTTGTTCCTCCTTTGTAGGTGTCTAAAGCGATTTGGGAATAAATTGGCAGGGTATTACCCTGGGATCGCCTTCCAACCATGAATCATCTTTCCCACTGACCTGTGCATTAACCTATGTGCTCCTTCATGTACACCATTCCCATACGGTTAATGCATGGTCTACTGGATCCTAACAGGGAATCCATGGGTTAATTCATCCCAAGTATAAATCCCCTACCAGAGGGGATGTGTGCTGTACGCTTTTAATGGCAAAATACAAAACCGCCCATCACGGAAAATGGGAAAATAACAGGAGCCTAGAACTTTACCTCATTCTGTCTATTATAGTTTATTTTCCATAGAGTTCATGTGTGCACACTAGGTTTGTGTAGTGGATGGGTTAATTGGACTCCCCTCCCTTGTTCGTATACATGTATTGACATGTGGGTGGAAGTGTGAAACATTATATCTCGCTCATCTTTTTCTGGGAAGCTGCTGCAAAAGCTGCTGCAAATTTAATTGCTTTTTTGATTGAAACTTAACTGGGAAATGGGCCAGGACTCTTGTTTTGTAATTTTAAATTTAAATTGTGTCTTTACAGAATAATGCCTGGCCCATTTAAAATTGAACTTGCGATATAAAGCCACATTATGAGGTCTGTGGACGATGTGCAAAGGTGTTACATTGGAAGATTACATAAGTTGCTATCCCGTTTAAGAATGTCTAGCAAATTCATTTATGCTAGATGCAAGTCTATTACTCTTACATATGTACACTATTGGTTGTTGTCACTAACATTCTTCAATATTTGCAACATATGTAGACACGCATGTAAAAGTATTTGTGCAATAAAATTACACTTACAACGTCATACTTTTAGGAATCGATCATACCTGTAAATAAATATTGACAGTGTTTGTTAAAAAAACGGGTCATCATGACATAGCAACATTTTGTTTTTTATTATCAGATTAATAGTTATGAGGAGTAATATAATTTATGTGTCATCAAAATAAAGGCCTAGTATATTCGAGGCCAGCCCAAAAAAGGTTGATACATGGGCATATAATATTATTTTATTATTGTTATTACTATTATATTCACTAGATGCTGCGTTGTTAAAAATTATGATTATCTCATGTTCTATTTACGCGGAATAAATGTAATAGGGCCATCAAAATATGAGCTACAGCAATTAAAATAATGAGCTTTGAATTATTACCAGATGAAAGAAGGCCTATAAAAATAACACATTCAATATAAAGAGAGAGAATTATATTGATCATTTCATAATGCTAATGTGCAGATATTTTATCTGCACAATCAATAAGATGAACATGACCTCATCAAACAAAGTATGTAACATTATACAGTTGTTAACTGGTGGTGGAGGGAAAAGCACGGAATGTTCCACCCCGAGGGATTTTAATTGCTATTGAGTGAAGAGTAAATAAGTCCCGAGACGTAGTCGAGGGACTTATTTTCTTCACGAAATAGCATTTTAAATCCCGAGGGAACATTCCATGATTTTCCCGACAGCAAAGTTAACAACTGTTTTATCATCTGATTGTCGTAAACAATTGGCCGGTTAACAGGGCATCAGCTGCCATGTAACAGTATACAAATGTTACATGGCAGCTGATACACTCTATTTTACTAAGTCAGGTGATAAATTGACACTGTCTGATGTAGTTTTCAATTGTGCGGATTCACAGCTATGGAAATGGAAATAGCATCCACACTTTTACACACACACACATATACACACAGACATACATACGTCATATGCACACAAACATAGACACACACATGTCATGAACACACACATAATTATTGCACACTCACTAAAGGAATGGTATCAAGTAGCTTGCTTTTAATTTGAATTGTAGATCAATATTAGCTCATATTTTATGAGTGTTCAGCAAACAATATTTTGTCGACCATGACAATCGAGTGAGAATGACTGTGTTGAATTTTGACAAGGACTTCAGAAGGGGAACAAGTTCAACCCTTAAAGGTGCATTACGGATTTTACAATTTCAAAATGTGAAAGCAAATCATTTAGAAATCATTGTTATTTACTGTGGATCTTCCCTGAATATTGCAAAGTATATAGTTCATTCTAATGCGAATTGAAAATGTTTAAGTTTATGGGTTTAATTTTATGGCTTGTAGATTGTTGTTTGTGTGCTAATTTTCCATGAAAAAGGGCAAAACCAATTAGTAAAGAATGAAATGGGAATAAAAAATAGCTACTGTGATAAATGGATAGGTTTTGAGACAGTAATGTGCAAAATATTCAATATCTTTTTAAAGTTAGATTCACTCACCTACAAGCCATCTGATTGATTTACCCCCTTTTCTTTGTATTATTCATATGAATGACATTGCTCTTTTGACATCAATATTTTTGTATACTTCATATTGTAAATTTGATATGTATCAGCTACCAAGCTGTTTTAATCAAATTTTGTTCAATAAAACCATTTCAATTCAATTCAATTCAATTACAAAATTGGTAAGCACTTATCATAAAGATTGTGATATGTACACATTGTTTCTTTGTTTTGTGAATTAACCGCAATTTATCCCCTAGACTTTGTAACCTCACTCCCCATGAACTCAAGCTGGAATTCACCCAGTTTTGCATAACGTTGAATGTGAAAGAGAAGGAGGCTAAGTTTGTTTGTGCTATTTTTACTGATGAAATAATGGATGAATATTTAAAACGATTGAAATAATCATTATCTGAAAATTTGGCATCTCACTGACATGTGCTGGCATTTAAACTCAATGACTGAGCGAGTGTGTAGTGAGCAGCTCCCTCTATCAGCAAAAGCTGACAGTGACTCTTGAACCAGCTCAAAATACTCCCATACAGTTCCCAGATACTGGCAGCCAAAAGAAAGAAATTGTTTTTCATGTACATGTCAGGCTCTAGTGTTGTAAGCTCCCTCTATTGGTGAAAGCTGTTTATTTACTCTAAGCTAAATCTATTTTCCCCCTTTTCAGGAAACAGTTATCCCAGATAAAAGAGATGTTTGTTTTTATGTCATGCTTGAAGTGACTATCTCCTGTTACATTTGTTACTTGTAGATGAGTGCTCGCAAGGTCATTTCCTATGCTTGATCTCTTTTTGGTCAACGATTTACATTTATTTTAAGATAGAAAGAGAAAGAAGCTGATAGAGAGAGAGAGAGAGGGTTAGAGGAGATGGAGATGAAAAGATGGATGAAAAGAGAATAGGCAGAGCGACTTTAAATGGGTATCTTGATAAAGGGATAGGGGGAGGATGATAGAGAGAGAGAGGATAAGAGGGAGACGGAGATGGAGAGGGAGAAGAAGAGAGTAGAAGAGTGAATACAAGAATAGGGATTGAAAGAGCGAAAGAGAGAGGGGGAGAGGGTGAGAGGGGGGATGAAAGGAGAAGAAAGAGGTAGACAGAGAGGGGAAGAGGGGTAAAGGGTGAGATAGAGATTGGTGGGTGGAGAGGGTTACATGAAGAGAGGGAAAGACTAAGGGAATGGAGATGGCAATAGAGAGAGGAAGGTAAATAGTCGGAGATGAAGGGGAGAGAGGGAGAGTGGAGAAATGTGAGTGAGGAGGAGATGCATGTAGGGGAGAAAAGACAGAGAAGGAGAGAAATAAGGAGAGAGAGGGGGAGAGGAAGGTAAACGAATGCTTCCCATTGGCCTAGATATGCCGTATTTCCTTGAGATTTCCATTAAGTTTGTTGGAAATGGGTTGATGGCTGTGAAAGCAAATCCATAGTCATTTTACATGGTGTCGGTATGCAGGGAAAAAAAATTTACCGTTTGGCCCCAGGCAGGGACATATTCATAAGGATATAGGAATTAATGAAACAAAATAGACAACATGTATTGTAAATGCAATGCCTGTTCATTGTTTGTTTAATGGAATTTGATAACATGATATTTGGTTTCGTAAATGAGTTACAATGTATACATTTGGGCAATGGAATAGGTATCTCGAAGCCCAGTTGTGGTATTAATGTAGACATACATGTACATATATAATCGTTCAAAGGACCTTATTTAGGAAGCCAATATATTTTTCTATCGCAAATTATGCAAACTAATAAACCACCCTGTTTGTGTACCACTTTTGATTCAATAAAGAAAGAAAATAGGTGCTCTTATTTTGAACAAGTATAATTTAGCAATACAAACATTAGTTGCCTATATGGCTCTCTTGTGGTGTTAATGCAGACTGTGTACATCATGTATACTATGTAAAATTGGCAGTAATGTAGTTGCCAGTCGCTCACTTGTGGCGTTAATGTAGATCTTGTGCTTGTACAAATAGCATAATTAGGCATTTAAAGGACGTAGATTCAGTTGAGCTACTTTGTCATCACAAAAGCCAATGATGAGCCCCCTTACTTGTGAAAGACTATTGATTCTATAAAGAAAGACATTGTGCTCTACTTTTGATCTTCAAAGTAAGATTGGCGGGAATATAGTTCCATGTTGCTCACTTGGGGTAGTAATGTACATTAGACTAAGTATATCTAAATAATGCATATATATATACAACTCAAGTCCAGTTGAGTGATTTTCCCATCACAAATGCCAATGATGAGCCTCCTTGTTATTGTACCACTATTGATTCATTAAATAAAGAGAGGGTCTGCTCTATTCCGGACACCCATATGTAGAGATTTTCACCTGCAGGGTTGTACTTGATATCTGTATCACCGCTTCATCTGTATGTAGGGGTGGAGGGGGGGGGGGGGGTGGGGTGGGGGTTAAGGAAAGAGGAGAGGGAATACAAGAGGAAAAGAGTTAAGAGGGAGAGAGCAACAGGAAGAGATGGAGAGTAGAAGAGGGAGAGAGTACTTGATATTTCTATCAATGCTTCTCCTGTGCCAGGATTGATGGGGGTGGGGTTAATAAAATAGGTGAGGAGATAGAAAGAGATGGATAGTGAAAGAAAAAGGAAAAGAGAGAATGAAAGAGGTAGAGAGAAATTGATAGCTGTATCAACGCTTCTACTGTATCAAGGGTTGGGATGGGGTTAAAGGAACTAAAGAATACAACATACTTTGGCACTTATTCCATAGTTGATGACTTGTAAAATAGGTCTGCCGAAAAAAACTCCATGAAAATAAACACAGTAGTGATTTTAGACTAATTTTCTGATGCCAAATCTCACTTAGCAGCCAGTTTACGCCCCACCCACATTTAGGGTCCAGAATCGGCTCCAGAATCGGCAGCGTGATTGACAATTCATTGGCTTACGTCATGTACAGAATTTAGTTCATTAGTCCGTTCTTTAGATGACGTCATATTTTGGCGATTTAAAAGGGGCGTTCCCAGGACAAAAATTATGGATTTCATGGGAAATGACTGCCAAATTCTTTTTCTTGAGGAAAACTTACTTATAGAGAGCCTAATTGTGAAAATTATGCCATCTAAACGATGTAGTTCCTTTAAGGAAAGAGGAGAGGGAATGAAAGAGAGGGGGAGTGGAAGACAGAGGAGGAGAATGAATGAAACAGGAAGAGAATTATAAAGGAAAGAAGGGGAAAGTATATATAAAAGTGATAAGAGCTGGAGCAAAGCATAACAAGTGAATGAAAGATATGAAGGAAAGAGAACAAGAGGGAATGAAAAGAGGGAGAGAAAAGAGGAAAGACATAGATAGTGAAAAAAGAGGGAGAGAGAGTGAAAGAAGGAAGAAGTAAGTGAAAAAAAGAGACAATGTAGGAGTTACAGAGGGATGAATACAACATACAATACATTGTGTGAAGGAAATGCACAAATAAGAAAGTAGTAGATGGGGAGGAATGGAGAGAGAGAGAAAGGAAGAGGAAGACAAAGAAGGAAAAAGATGAGAGACAGAAAGTGAGAGTATGCTGGAGAGATGTAAAGAAAAATCGAAATAAGAGACAGAATGAAAAAAAAAACAAATCAAAAAGAGAATCAATTATGGAAGGAAAAGGGGCATACAAAACTTTAATTGCATACTCTTTTGTTTTTATTGTAGAAATGCTTTTATCCATAACTCATGTGCTTTGCACATTCCATTCTACATTCTCTCTATAAATAGGTTACAATGTTTTATTTGAAGGCAGCGAAAGGTCATAATATAATTGGACTGTCTGCGTGTACTGTATGTTATAGATCTTGGTATATTTATGGTCTCGACAAATCTTGGGCTGGATGTTAAGGAGATGTAAAGAGATGTTATACAAAAATAAATGTTGGCAAATTCTTCACGTATTTAGTCCTAATCACAAAGAGAAGATGCTAAATACATTAAGATATTGGCAGAAATTAACTTGTAAAGCAGATTCTCTTGCAGGGAAAAAATTAATATTTTTATTTCGGGGGCTCCCTATCTAATTTTATGGAAGTTTTTCAGGGGGCTACTTTTCCAACTTTCAGGGCTACAAATTTCCGGGGCTCTTTTTTCGAATTTTATGGGCTACAATTAAGCTCTAATGCTGTAAGTGATCAATGGATTGGCATTCGATCACGATCCGATCATTCCGATTTCGAAAAATGAGGTAGGTTTTTTTTTCGGGGGCTCTTTTTGGCATTTCGGGGGCGAATTCGCCCGCCGCCCCCGTGTATTTTCCCCCCTGTTCTCTTGTGTTTTGATATATGAGTTGTTGAGGACTATAGTTATGCAAATACATATTTTACATGTGCACATACTTGATATTAATGCAGTATGTGCAGTTTGGCATGTAAAGCAAGGCAGCATACATGTATATGATGGTCTGTGCACAAAGCAATGAAAGGGTTAATTTTCCATGGAAAAAATCATGTTATAGCATTTATAAATGATAAATTATAGAGGATTTATAAAATAGGGCCAGAAAAGATGCACCTGCAACAGATATCGGTCAGGAAAAGGTGTTTTCAAAATGATGTTTTTTTTTTAACCCATTACATACAGGAACTTGGTGGGCTCAAAAATATTGACTCTGGGGAATTGCAAAATCTAGTAGGGCACTGGTTAACCCCTTGACTACGGGAACCGGGTGGGTTGTGTACAAAGTCAGAAACTGGAAGGGAACGGGTTAACAGTATCGTTGTCATATTTTACATGCAATTAATCTCTGGCGTTTTATCTGCATGGTAGTGGTGGTGCGTTATCAGGAGCAATAGTACTGGGAATTATTTGCAGTTAATAAGTTCACATCTTCTCTTGATAAGCATGCAAGCTTGTATTTTCCAAAATTTGTTATAGTGATTTTTCAAAGAAACTTTCATTATCGTCTGCTGCATCGATATAGTGATCAAGATGGTAACAGCATGTGATAACCTTGCGTCCTTCATGAAATGTTATCTGCTAAATTCCTAGATAAATGCAGGAATGAATTAAACATTTTAGGGGGCTACTCTTTCAATCTGATGGATATCACAAAATATTTCACATAATAACCTAGATGGTAACTTTAGGGGCTACCTACTGATTTCAGGGGGCTTTTTTTGAAAATTAGGGGGCAAAGTCGCCCTCGGCCCCCGTATATATCCTACCCTGTCCTAGATATAGCTTAATTCCAAAAGGCGCTAAATCCACATGTTCAACTTAAGAGAAAAAAAAAAAATTCCTATGGGAATATGAAAATGAAAATTTCCATATTTTGATTTTAATTGTGTTTTTTGTACTAAAAATGTATTTCTAGATAGCTACGTAGTGTATTAATGTACTGATATCGTTAATTCAATTTGTATGAAAAGTGGATTTAGCGCCTTTTGGAATTAAGCTCTATTTCTTCATAAGCGTATACATGAACGCAACAGTTGCATTTGCATTAGAATGAAAACGATACCTTTCTGTCCATATTATGCTCTTGGAGTTCTCGGAATTATGACGTTAGATCTATTTTTTTAAGGCTAGGAATCCTAAGAGAACGATCATATGGGGAATTGTAGGGTGTATTATTAGATCAGTAAGTTGATATCTTCTCTGGATAAGGTATGAATGCAATTTTGTATGCAATTTTGTTTTCAAGTGTGACACCTAAATGTTAGTATAATGCTTTCTTGTTTCATAAATGAGAGAGAGAGAGAGTAATCTGATAGCCTTGCATGCTTTAAAAACTTAAATACTTATATCTGTGACAGATTTTTATAAAAGTACTCCATGTATTTATACATATGCAACAATTGTATTTACATTGAAGAGATTATACTGATCTGTCCATATGATTTCCTAGAAATATTGAGTTTGAAATGTGCATTTTATTATTAGGAATCATATAAGCCAACATAAAAAACAACAATCATACTGGCAATGTTTGGTTAGTATTTGGTATTTGGTGCACAGTATTTTGTTAGTAAGTCGATATCTACTCTAGATAAGCCTTGCATGTATTTCATGCAATGGCACTGAGATCTCATTAAATGTAACCATATTCCAATATATAACATAATATGTGTGGTTTGCGGTTGCACCATGTAAGAGCAAACCGCAAACCACACGTATTATCTACACCACCATGGAAACCGATACTTACAAGCAAAATATATAACATGTTATTCAGTAAGCATATTGAAAGCAGGTATTGGTAATCTTAATTCATGTGAAGCATTTGAATACAAATAACCTGGACAGACAGACCACTTGCTTATAATCAATCGTTTTGCAGTCATTAGGCTATTTTTAAAAAAGACCATAGACCCCAGCATATCATGTCTCGGGTATTGCTGTTGCCAGCTCGTACATGTGCATGCATGTATGCACCTCAATTTTGACCCTCCTTTCTAATAAAAAGATGTCCTTTCCGTACCTGGGACATGTAGATTAATCAACCTTAAAAACTGACCTCTCCCGGGTGAAGTCAGGTGGTGGTTTGAAACACACCCTGGACAGCAATTAATGCCACACACAATTGGGCACACACCTGAAATGTAGAGTGAGCTTCATGCCTTTCTGTTCTTTGTATGATTTTTTAAAAATTGTTCTTTTTTATTTATGTCTCATTTAATTAGTATATCTTATTATATAGGTACACCTGTATTATAATAATAAAGACCACAGAAGGGAGATGAGAAAATTAGTCTTATAAACCAGAGGGGTTTGCAGGAGGTCTGTTAATGCAGGTGGTTGCTAATTCAGGTTTGGCTCTCTTTATGATCATGTCTATACTTTCAAAATGTAGGGATCATAGATTCTAATCCATTAGATTATTATATATTTATGAGCATATTTTTGACAACACAGATTTGTCATGTTTAATGAGATCAGAGGATCTAATCCATTGGATTATTATATATTTATGAGCATATTTTTGACAACACAGATTTGTCATGTTTAATGAGATCACAGGTTCTAATCCATTGGATAATTAGAAAGTTATGAGCATATTTTTGACAGCAACTCCTTCAGATTTGTCATATTTAATGCGATTTTACGAGTGACCAGTCATGCGAGTAATATCTTCCCGTCCTTCCAATGTCCAACGACGTAGTCAACACTCATCACATTGGCTTTAGTATTTCACGCTTAAACAGCCAGAGTTGTTGAAGCATTCTAAATGGATTCCCTGTGCCCGAGGCAGTTAACGCTTGCCACTGAAATCTCTTTACTCATATTTGCGCACCTTCAAATATAAGACCCACCATTGGCTTATATCTTACAATAGTGTGCCTTTTTTATAGGGTTACTTTGGGGAGATTAAATCTAAAGGAATTATGTTTTGTTAAGGATTTTGTCCTATTATTTTCATCTTACTACAAGTACATGATAAAACATACCCTTTTAAAGGAAATGTTGTAGATTATTTTTTTTCCTCATAGGGTTGATTTGATTTGTTGTTTAATTATGTTTTTTAAGGTTTCTTTTTTCTAATTCATCTAACTATATAAAACAATGCACCGTTACTAATGTTTAAGGTATTGATTTGGTATTTGAATAGTGATACATCCCTTCAAATATTCTCTGTACACATGCTTACGTGTAATTGAAGTATAAATAGGATTGATTGTTAAAGGTCAAGATGTTGGTACAGAACTGCATTCAACTGGAGACATTTCACAGGGTTTATTTTAAAAACGCATACCTCGCACTTGCAGGTTCCCGAATTGAATGGAAATTAAAATGTGAGTTGCGCCCGGGTTTGCGATACGTCCCCTAGACCTTAGGGCCATGCAAGCATGCTGCGATTGCAGTTGTGAATTCATCGCCTCTGGAATGCAAATGTACAAGTTGCATTGCACGGGTAAAACCTACACATGATAATGGTTGTTATTTTTTCATTTCGTTAGGAGGCCGATCAGGCGAGCAGGTCTGAGTTACATAGAGATGTTGCCGGAGAAACGGAAGGGTAACCGAGTAGTGCTCAGAGGGGCTCCAGTATCTGGAGGTTTTGTTTTGGGGCCCTTTTCTCCTCTTTCAGTCAGTGTTAGTGTTAAGAGTAATGGGAGAAAGAGGTGGGAAGGTGGGAGTGTGATGAGGATTGAGTGGAGGGTGGGTGTGGGGTGGGGGGGGGGGTAAGGGGAAATAACAGAGTGAATATACAGTAAGAGGATATACAGAAGATGAAGCTATAGCAAGAGAATCAGGGGGGCTCCAAAGGATCAGAAGGTTTTATTGTTCAAGCCCATTTCCCTCATTCAAGGGCAGGGGGGGGGGGGGGGGCCTTCAGGGGAGTTAGAGAGTAAATATGAGAGGGAAGAGAAAAATGAAAAGAATAGAGGCATGGATAAATATTGAGAGGTTAAAGTAGGAAGATCTTTTAATTCAGTTGTGCTCCAGTGTTAATGCATGTAGACACGACTGGAGAGGGAGACAGCGCTGGAAAGAGGGGGCTAAGGAGTAATTGTGAAAATTGTATGTGATGAAGGGAGTGGGTGGTATGAAATACACGTGTATGGAGATGGCAAAATATCAGGGGCTTCTGTTTTTTCATGGGGGTGCATCTTATATTCAGTCATGAGCCATTGTGTGGGTGAGTGGCTGGAGAGATGCATCAAAACGGGGAGGAAGAGAGCATAGATAAACAAGGGTGGCCAAGAGAGAGGGAGAGAGAGAGAGTGGGTAAATCAGTGAAAGAAATCAGGAGGTAAGGAAAGAAGGAGAGAGAGAATGATTGAGATGGGTAAAAAGAAAGACATTGATGAGAGGGAGATTCAGATGGAAAAAATAAAATAGAGGGAGAAAGAGATTGAGATGATTTTAAACAAAATTCTATGAAGGGAGATACATACAATAAAGCATGTGAGCAAATAAAATGAGTGATAGAAGCGGAAGGGAATACATGAGAAACATGAAATGATAAACTAAAAATATGGTTTCGAGAACTAGAGAGAAAGTGGGAGAGAGGGTGAGAAAGAGCCAATAAAAGGACGGAAATGGAATAGGAAGATATATATGACAAGTGCATTTCATTTGTTATTGTAAAATCCCCTCCTCCTTCCCTCATCCTCTCTGACTTTGAATTATTAGGTGAGTGAGTGAAGAATTGATCAAGGACAGAAGAGCATGGATTATTGATTGTAACTTAATGCATTTACCCCTTGCTGAAAATCCCCCACCAGACCTACTGTATTGCCTTATTTTGCTTGGCTTGGCTGAAAACCAGAGGTGAAAATACAGTCAAACCTGTGCATAGTGACCACCTATTCATATGAGATGGGGAATGTGGCCACTGTAAGCAGATGATTTCTAATGAAATGACAGGTTCTGTAACATTGTAATTCCATGCAAGGAATTTCTTCTGGTGGCCACTATAGTGAGGTTTGCTGCTTAAGACAGGTGGCCCCTCAGACAGGTATGACTGTACAAGGTGATTGAAACTCCAGCATTTGCCGTTTTGTCTCCTCTATTTTGAAGAGTGATTTTTCCCCTCCCGTGAATCCCCTGGACAACGCAGATCTAAGCTCACGCCAAAAATCATTATGAAAGGTTTGTGGGCATACCCTGGTTGATAAGCCCCACACTGCAACCCTGTCTCATGCCATCCTTCACATGCAGACAGCTGGATTAGCATCGACTAGCTATCCCTCAGGGAGTGATTAGTTACAGCTACCCCTGCCATCACATTGGAAGAGTCTTCCCCCTGAGTGGGCTGAATTGAGGCACCGAGAGTGAGTGAAATTCTGTGAGCAGTGAAATTCTGACGGCGTGCACTTTTCTACTACTGCCAAGGATCATACTCCGGGATTGTGGCTTCCTTGCACAAATATTCTTGCCCATGACTGTGATCATACTCTTGGAGTACAGAAATACACCATGAATTTCAGGCTGACTAATTTTCCGGCCAACATGAAGTGGAAGTAGGAGAAATTAAGGAGCCCGTTTTTCTGCAACATTTGTGGGATTTATATATATATTTTGTGAATTACTTTTTTCGGTGATACGATAAATTTGGATTACAACCATGATACGACGCAACAGCAGCAAGCTGCGCGTGAATTACGCACCGGAGCTGGAGACCGCCATCACCCTGGTGGAAAGGGATCCGGAGCTGGGCCCAGAGTTGGACCACGAGCAGGAACAGCAGAAGGACCAAAACCATGATCAGGGCCCACCAGTCCCACCCGGCAACGAAAACAAGCACACAGACATTCTCGAGGAGCATGAGGAGCATGAGGAGCATGAGGAGCGTACGGACGAGGGTTCGTCGGAAACCTCGGACGCGGACACGCTCGGCGACCTGGAATGCCATTCCGGCCAGCCCTCCTACGCTTGCACCTGCAGCAAGTACTGCAAGCCCAATGGGGTGCCCTCCAATAATAACGCTGGATCTCCAGAGAAGTTTGGTAAGGGGAAGAGCCAGTGGTCTCGCACCCAGAACTCCAAGAGGCTGCGCATGTTTGTTCCTGGCACGCATGGAGGTGAGCAGGGAAGGTGTTTTTGTTTAATGGGGAAGGGGTAGGGAGGGGGCAAGGGGGTAGGGCTCCTTAGGAGATGGGACAGCCAGCGATTAATACAAGTAGGGTTGTGTGTATTTCATTTTTACTGCGGGGGGGGGGGGGGGGGGGTGCAGTTAGAGGAGGCAATAATTTCCAGAATAGAGGATTTCCCCTTTATAAGGGAGGTGGGATGCATTAAAGTCTGACTGCACTTAATAAATTACTTAAATTTTATTATTTACATGTAGAATTATGATTTATATATTTTCTGGAGCTTTTACTTCAATTTTTGTTACCAATCATTCTGTATTATCAAAGTGATTTCCTAAAAAAATAGAAGGAATATCTGCAGCTCATTTCTTTTTTTAATTTTAAAGAATATAAAAAACCTCTGATTAAACATAAAGGTTCTGTTTTAGGCTAATAAACATGTGTTAGATTTTCATGCAAATATGCAGAGATACATTTCAATCACAAAAGTTAAATGATGTGTGCTCAAGCAATTTGCGCTATTGTTAATTTCAAAATGCAGTGCACTAGTAAAAATCTATGACAAATAAATATTTAATTGGAAAATTAATTTTTAAAGCAAGATTTTTGATTGAAAGACAGACAAAACATTCATACATATATCGTGCATTTTATCATTGAGTTTTCATTTGAACAAATTAATGCATAGAACGTCTGTGTAAGCTATCAAACAAGATATTACAGCGAGAACACAGCATTAAGCATGCATGAAACATTATCTGTGTAAACTGATCAAATTTACAGCAATCATTTTGATAGTGCTCAGCAAAACTAGTGGATAGGCCATATTTGATGAATGGCACCAAAACAAATTTGTTCAGCCTGGTGTTTCCCTTCTCCCCTCTGCAAAGAATAATTCAATTCTGAAAAATTCAATTCCGCAAATATGAGAATCAATATCATATATCCATGCCATTTTTATTTCTAATGCAAGGAAAGCTTTGTTTTTATTTCCAACCCAAGGAAATTCCCTTGTCTAAAAGGTTCTCAAAATTGGCGAGGAATTGCAGGGTAATTGTAATGACCTTTGACTTGGTACTTTATACATCTTAGAACCGGGGTTTGTGTAACAAATGAGAAACAAATCCTTTGCTATTCAGACCTTTAAAGGGATCTAGAAACATTGTCAAAATCCTAAACAAATTATAGTGGTTCTCAAATTTGTGTTTGTATCACTGATAGAAGAGTGGCATTGATTTGAATTGAATGTCTTTTTCATTATACACTAATTTATGTTTGAAGTGTTTAGATTTAATAATATCCACGGGAGAATTAAAACTGTACAAAGTTAGTTCAATGAGTTAGCAAATGCCATTTTACATTTTTGCTTATCACTCGTCATGTATGACATTCATTAATCATGGAATGTTCATACATAACTCAGTGGACATGTCAGATCATTCAAATACACATTTTATCAACCCTTTTGTCAGTTTTTGCACATGTCAACAAAGTTACTAGATCCCTTTAAACTCAATATGGTGAAGGGCAAGGCAGACATTTAATCAAATTTCTTTCAATGCGCATTTTACTTTGTTGAATCGATATACGTGGAAATATATTAAGATACATAAATTGATTTCTTAGTTTAATATTCATTTTGGTTTAGAATGAGCTGCATAAAAATATAACCTTCATGAATTTGAAAACATATAAGTAAAAAGAAAAGAGCTTTATATCACAGCAGAAGCTTCATCAGAGCAGATTGATAAATTTTACAGGGAAATAAACATGTACAAATTTGAATGAACTGCATGACCAAACAATCAAAAACACTTTGTCAAGTAGCCTAGAAAGGTGGGGGGGGGGGGGGGGGCAGGGAGGATGGAAGAGACACTTCTACTCCCCCTTGCCCCATGGGATTTAATCAACTCTAAAAATACACACATTCACACACTTGATCTCTTTTTTTCTTTCAGAATAACATATTCCTGGCCATCATACAGAAAGAAAAAAATCACAAAACAAATCAAATTTGACTGTCTCACTTTTTAAACATCAATGAACATCAGAATTGTTATCACATTACTTCATGTAAATAACAAAAAGAGGTGTCGCATTCTTGTTAACAATTCAATGGTGCAGACTTCACTTGATAGTTGTGAAAGAAAATGGTGATAAAAAGAAAAATAGACAGTTCTACACATAACCCCTCTCTATCTCGTTCTCGTATTTCAAAATAACATTACGTCTCAGTCCACCAGACAGAAAAATCTGGTGCACCACAAAATAAATCAAATTTGGCTGTCTCATTATTTTACAGATGACTGGACATTTGAATCCTTATCACATTATAATGTGTGTAGCACTTGTGTAAACCCTGTTTGGTCTAGTCCCCACATTATACACATCAACGTACATGCTACACTGTATAACTAAGGCGAATGTAAGAGAGGAAGAAAACAAAGCGAGGACAAGAAAATGGAAGAGAGAAAGATAAATATAAGGGGCATATTACTTTTTAAAACAATTTGAATTAATTTTCCTTGATATCCATGTCAAATAGTTCTGAACAGTTTGAAGAAAAAAAATGTAATAATTGTATTAACAATAGTTAGAAATGTAGTATAAAGATATTTTAAACGGTCACACATAATTATACAGAGACAGCTTTAACCTCTTCGGAACTGTCCCAAAATACTCAGGATGAGGTCCTTGACGATTGCATGTTGCACTAAAATAAAAATAGTCCTGAAAAAGGTACATTTTTGTTAAATAAGTGCATTCTTCATTGTTTACACAATTCATTCTTGTTAGAGGTTTCTGAAGGGTTTAAAGAAATTGATGATGATTTTTATTGTAATGGTATATCTGATCTATATAATAATCAAACTCAGGACTGTTTGTATCAGGGAAAAAAAATGCACGGGGGCGGTGGGTAAATTCGCCCCGGAAGTGCCAAAAAGAGCCCCCGAAAGTTGGAAAAGTAGCCCCTGAAAACTTCAATAAAATTAGATAGGGAGCCTCCAAAATAAAATGCACTCTGAACTCTTCCAAGAAACAGATTTATTTATTTCGTACCTGTCCAATTTATTTGACTCGGTGTGTACGCATACGCATTCCAGCAATATGGTAAGCCAGGTTGGGTAAGCACATGTTAGCTGGAGAAAGGTGCTTTGGATGACGATACAGAGAGAGAGATTGAGGGGAATTAAAGGGAGAGCTCAGTTGTATCCCCCCCCCCATATATACATTATATGCTATCATGAACAAAAGCTGATAAGGCCCGGTCACATATCACCGGATAGCGTAAATTTGAAGAAAAAAAGTACTGTTACATATGTCTATTAGAAGAGGAAATCGGAAAGGCGTGAAAGGACCACTTATAAGTTGAAAGTGTGTTTGGTTGATTCAGACAAAGTTACTAGATCCCTTTAAGGGATAGAAATAGAGATGGAACGTACAAGGTACTACCTTGCTAAAAACGCCTCTTGAAATTGGCCGGGTACGGCCTGGCCCCAATCAATGCCATAAGGATTGACGCAATTGGGGTGCATTTTTTCTTCTTCTATAATTGTACCAAGTTGAATTGAAATACAGCCTGTACTCTTGGGCTTTAATGAAAGTGAAAGAAGATATATATAAAAGAAGAAAAGAAAACAGGATGATAAGAAATGAAAGAAAAAGGGAGAGAGCAAAAGAAACATAGAGTCAAGGGTGGTGGGGGGGGGGGGGGGGGTTAGGAAAGAGAGGAATGGAGAGAGAATGTGATGAGAAACTAAAGAAAAAGAAAGAAGGTCAGAGAGAAACTATGGGAGTATGAGATACAAAGAAAGGAGAGGTTTATTTCTAATGTAAAGAAAATAGAGATAGAAAGGAGAAAAAACAAAATAAAAAAGAGATGGGAGAGGGGTGTGGGAGGGAGAAAGAGATACTATAAGATTGAGGAAACACACAAAAAGGGTTCGAGAAGAGAGACAGGGAGAAAAGGAGAAAGGTGATGAAGGGAGAGATAATTTATCTTGCTTCTCAAAGATGTGGTATATGTTGTAATTTACTCTTTTATTATAGAAGCAGGAAGATTAGGACAGGAAATTCATGGAAAACAAAAGTTGTACTGCTGCTGAATATTCTATATAAATAGATAATTTAATACTACAGAGATAGTGAGATGGTTTATATAAAATATTTAGCAAATTTGTCCTAACCCTTACCCATATCCAGAGATGATGCGATTTGTATATTTCATTATAAAAGAAGGGAGAGAATGTTTAAAAATCAAATATAGATTGTTTTAAAATTGCTTCTGAATATACTGCATATATTATGAAACGAGGCACATAAAGAGAGATTATTCATGAAGAGCAATTTTCTTTAACTGGAGATATTGCTTCATAGCAGATTAATGTTTGATCGTTTCAATTCAAGACTCCAAAAGTTCAGCAGTCTAATGACGCTTTGTTTATTGCAGACACATGCATATACATGTATATGGAGGAATGTGCGTCCTGTAATTTGTTTGTAAACATGTTTGTCATTTCTGCGCTGGAAGAAAATTGTGGGAATTGGTCTGACCTTGGGATGGAAGAAAAAAGTAATATATATGTAGATGCAAGGATGCAAGGATGCTTGAATTGCAGATCACTGCATATAATGATGTTGACAATGTCACACAAGTTCAACATTGAAGAAGCGGAAGACATTAACATTAACTCGTTCAAGAGGATTTAAATTGGTATGACATGCTCTTTCCATAGACCATGCTTTTGTGTGGGTAGACAGCACGGTATAATATGCTTTTTCCATAGACAGTAGCCTGAGTATTTGGGGGACCTGTCCAAAATGGGTGTAAGAGAAACTAGAGAAAAACATGATTATTAATGAACTGACAAATTGTTTTTGAAAGATTAGGATCACAGAATTGAGTTTGTTTGTAAAACACATGTTGTGTCTGAATAACATGTATTTGATGAGGTAGCCAGCTGTGTTGGTTTCGGCATGTTTTTGTCTCATTGGAGACAATTTGATGTTGGTACATTCCTTCTCCATACATGTTCTCAAGAATTTATAAGATCAGTAATATGATCATAGCCTGACGCACCTTTAGGCTAGTCCAAGTTTCACTTACCCAGGTAAAAAGAGTTATTTAATGCAAATACCAATATTGAATATCTCTTCAAAAGGCGTTCATAACCTTTTCAAATATTTAATGGCAGTGGTGATATTTAATCATGCATTACCTCTGTCCCTCACATAATGATGTTTTCCCTCAACATGTATACAAATATCTGGGGGTGTATTCTGAAAACAATTTTAAGTTAAAATTTATTGTATCTACGTCATATAGACATCACTAAAATATATTTTAGCAAATCGCTATTCCTTAAATACAGTTTGATATTTTAGTGACGTAATATGACATAGATACAATAAATTTTAACTTAAAATAGTTTTCAGAATGCACCCTCTGGTCCTATGTATTTAGTAATACATTCTTGATGTATTTCTGTTTTAGCCCATACCTCATGTATTTATAGACAATGTATCAGAGATAAAACAACAACAAATTTATTCAGTAATTTGAAATTCATGATTTGATCTGTGGTGCGTTTCAAGTATTTCAATCTTTTATGAGTTTCAGATTAGAAATATAGATCTAAAAATCAGTTATCTAATTAAAATGAAGAAGAAAAAAAATCATCACACAATCTCACCCTTTCTACATAAACATTTGCTAGACATTGCATCCGACAAAATATATATCTCTTTATTCAAATAAGAATCCTTGTATTGCACATTAGAGATTTATATCTTGCTTGAGAGGTGTTGACATTAATATCGCTGCAGATCTTTCTTATTAATTTCCTATGCAATACAATAACAAGTTATCAGATGATCTTTCTTTTTCTACACCAACATTTGCGCTATACATTGCTGATTGCATCTATCTCCACCAAAATATACATCTTTTTGATTCAAATGAGAATCCACCATTAGCCATAGATGCCTTGTATTGCGCATTAAAGATTCATCTTCCGTGAAAGGCGATGAAATTCATATCGCTGCAGATCTCTCTTATTAATTTCCTGTTAGACGGTTTTGGTCGTTTGCAGAACGTGATGTGATTTTAAGGAGATTGGGTGCGATAGCGCCGTAAATTTTGTCGGCAACATGTCTCGACAAGCATTAACCCATTAACTTGTCGTCCAGAAAGTACTCAGGTTGTGTATTTACATTTTTCCCCATAATTTATTTGAATGTCTGTGGCTTACAATACATAATTTGTAAACCTAGACAAGAAAGAAATGCCATGAAGTGCAAATTAGAACCCTACAGCTGTGCGAATTCCATTAGAGCGAATTTCCGCCGCGAATTTCCGCCGCGAACATTCACACGAACCAAATCAGTGTTATTCATTCATATTACATGGCGAATATTAGCAAGCGATTTTTTCAATAATTCGCTCCGAAAAAAAAAATTCGCCGCAGAAATTCGCTCTAATGGAAACGCAGTTAACTACAGTCAAACCTGTCTTAGCAGCCACCTGACTGTACCAGCCAACCTGTCAATAGAGGTCACCTGCGGAACATGGCCACTATTCTTGTTTCCCTGATAGGTGGTCACTATACACAGGCTTGACTGTATTTAGAATAAACCAGCATCATGTCTTTGTTGAGGTTAACCATAATGGTAAGCAGCTACATGGATATAGAAACAGATTTGACTGAAAAAGGTCGGTTATGAAAGGTAAACCTTTTGATTACATCTCTAGTGATTAATTGTATTATGCCTCTGCCTCGTTTCACTTGCACATGTAATTGGTTTTTATCAAGCAGGCTCTATCAGTTGAGAACAATAAGGGCGCTAAGCCACTTGTTGTTCCATTTGTTGTTCTACGGAGATAATCCTGTTAAAGGCAAATATGCGTGGGTTAAAATGGATAGTCAGCAAAATCCAACTCGCACTCCACCGTAATCTCCCGATGTAAACTCACGATGTGTGTTGGATCGATTTAGAGCGGTGCTTCGGAATATCTGAACATGGGCCTTCATATGAAATTGCATGCAGCACACAGCTGGTAGCTATTATGTACCGAGCGATAAACTGTACATTGCTCGAGCTGTCCCCTGAGGCAATACAGCGCTGATAAAATCGCAGCGGCACTTTGATGACAGTCCGGTTGAGCGTGTTGCGTAATACTTTCGCTCGTAAAAATCTCTAAAAACCTCCTTGTTAAACAAACATTCCGAACGCGTTGCATTTTCGACTCGGTCGTTCGTGAACTGGGACAGTTTGCGATCGCAACTTATAATATAACTGAGCAAAGGGGGATTACGTACCGTGCGTAAAAGTGCGCAATATGGATTCGCGCATCTGATATACCGGTCTGAATTGCCTTTAAACGATCGGGAGCTTTCACTCTAAACAAAATTTAACTCTTTTATTTTTGATATACATTTCCAAATTAGAAATAATTATCTAAAGGTTTGGCATCAAATAGACAAGGCTCCGACCCACAAGACGGTATGCAGAACTCAAATGGACTTAACGCTCTTCTCATCCTAAAAATAAACTGTATGTATTTTCTTGGTAATGGCAATTATGTGCACTGATGCGAGATATACTGAAGAAGTGATCATTGTCAGCCCATGCATGAAAAATCCACTTAACCTTTTAATGCACAAGACGATAGTTTGATCTTGTGTTCGTAGCTCAAGTACAAGGTCATTGCTTTAAATACTAACTTGCCAAGTAAATGCCTTAGTATTTCCTAAATCTGATTGTTTAGCATCTACTCATTTTCTTTCAGATAAATTTTGCATCTGGATGTAATAATAAACCGGTTCACCTGTGGAAATATTAACATTTATGCATGAAATTAACTTGCTCGTAGTGAACATAATTGTATCCCCCGAACCACTTCGGGGGATACTATGGATTTGGCCTCGTCGCGCCGCCGCCGCGTCCGCCGCGTCCGCCGCAGAGATTTTCTTGTGAACGCTCTACAGGTCCGAGTTCTTGTCCGATCATTTTCTAATTTGGTATGAAGGTGTATTAAGGAAAGAGGATGAAGCCTATTGATTTTGGTGTGGGGCGGAGTCCTGGTTGCCATGGTAACCATGATATAAAGAAATAGTTAAGATTACCTTGTGAACGCTCTACAGGTCCGAGTTCTTGTCCGATCATTTTCTAATTTGGTATGAAGGTGTATTAAGGAAAGAGGATGAAGCCTATTGATTTTGGTGTGGGGCGGAGTCCTGGTTGCCATGGTAACCATGATATAAAGAAATAGTTAAGATTACCTTGTGAACGCTCTACAGGTCCGAGTTCTTGTCCGATCATTTTCTAATTTGGTATGAAGGTGTATTAAGGAAAGAGGATGAAGCCTATTGATTTTGGTGTGGGGCGGAGCCCTGGTTGCCATGGTAACCATGATATAAAGAAATAGTTAAGATTACCTTGTGAACGCTCTACAGGTCCGAGTTCTTGTCCGATCATTTTCTAATTTGGTATGAAGGTGTATTAAGGAAAGAGGATGAAGCCTATTGATTTTGGTGTGGGGCGCGGTCCTGGTTGCCATGGTAACCATGATATAAATAAATAGTTAATATTACCTTGTGAACGCTCTACAGGTCCGAGTTCTTGTCTGATCATTTTCTAATTTGGTATGAAGGTGTCTTAAGGAAAGAGGATGAAGCCTTTAGATTTTGGTGTGGGGCGGAGTCCTGGTTGCCATGGTAACCATGATATAAAGAAATAGTTAAGATTACCTTGTGAACGCTCTACAGGTCCGAGTTCTTGTCCGATCATTTTCTAATTTGGTATGAAGGTGTCTTAACCCTTTGAACCCTGAATTATTTGCATATTTCGTGAGCTATACCCTGACTTATTTGACATAATCCGCATATTTGACAAATGTCAAAAATACGTCAAAATTTATGAAAGATATTGTATTTATATGGGCCAAATATGTTTTCTTATCAATGTAGGTGACACAAATGAACATAAACTCTACCTTTACAACCAGTAGGCCACTTTTTGGTGCCAATCTGCAAAGCAATTGACATCTTGCTCCCCACATCTACAATGTATTGTAAATCGATGCACAAATATTCACCATCACTATCTTGACCATGACCACTTGCTCCATCAGCACACCCACTATGATCTACCCCGCTTGTACCGGGCTGGAGGTGCTTAGGAACCGCTAAATCCACGACCATAGCCGCTGCAACCTCATCCTCCGTATCCATTTTATCCTCAAAATCACTACCCTGACAATATTCAGAGTCATCAATGTCTTCCGCGGATTCTCTCAGTATTAGTGCATGAGCACTAACTGTTTTTCTTGCCATTTTCCCCACATTTTTTCCCACATTTTTTCACTTTTTCTCCGATCAAAATGCAAGAAAACTGTGCCTGCAATATCACAAGTCTGTATAAGGCCGTAACTGATCACCTGATCAAAAGGGGGGTCACATGTCGAGCTGAAAAGAAGTCACATGACGTGAGGCCTCTAAAGCGGCCTCTAGGGTAATTTTACTTTCTCAGCGAGGCCGCAAAAGCGGCCTTCAGGGTTCAAAGGGTTAAGGAAAGAGGATGAAGCCTATTGATTTTGGTGTGGGGCGGAGTCCTGGTTGCCATGGTAACCATGATATAAAGAAATAGTTAAGATTACCTTGTGAACGCTCTACAGGTCCGAGTTCTTGTCCGATCATTTTCTAATTTGGTATGAAGGTGTATTAAGGAAAGAGGATGAAGCCTTTTGATTTTGGTGTGGGGCGGAGTCCTGGTTGCCATGGTAACCATGATATAAAGAAATAGTTAAGATTACCTTGTGAACGCTCTATAGATCCGAGTTCTTGTCTGATCATTTTCTAATTTGGTATGAAGGTGTATTAAGGAAAGAGGATGAAGCCTATTGATTTTGGTGTGGGGCGGAGTCCTGGTTGCCATGGTAACCATGATAACCATGATATAAAGAAATAATGCAATTGGTTCGGGGGATACATGTGCTCGGCTGCGCGACCCGCCGAGCGCGCAATTTCTAGTTCAGTACTTGGAATCCACATTGCCTGCATTAGGTGTTGCTATGTTGGGCAAACCTCAGACAAGCTTTCAGCCTACGAGGGACAACATAATTTTGAATAGGTTTAAAAACCAGTCAATCATGTAATGCAATTTTGGAAACCTACATGTACATACAGTTAAAGTGAGGCCTGTAAAGTGTCAGATATTGCCCAAAATGACATTTGAGACTTCAATCCTGTACCAAAATCATTGTAAGATATGTCCGAATGATGTGTGAAAGTTTCATTGAAAAAGAACACTGCTTTCCCGGTTAAAAAAGCGAAAATATGCGTCAGCTTTTACAACGGACGTTTATGAGGTTTATGACCGTTTGTTAACGCTTTTGAGCTGAATGATAGATATCGTCATACTAAAGGGGCATTTATAAAAAATCTAACCCTATTTTATTCTTCTCTTATCATAAGCTAAGCAACACGGTAGAAGAGAAACGAGGAAGCTCCAAGTAATTTTCATGGAGTTAGACACTTTACAGGCCTCACTTTAAGCTTGAGACTTCCCCATCACACATTCTACTCATTAACCGTGTAAAGGGAGATCCGCCCTGACACTTCTTGTCTATTGATATCTGTGGAGACCAGCTCAACTATGTGTAAGTGTGACAAGGGCCTCGCACCTGAAGAGGGCCAGTGTGTCTCTGGTTCCCTTTACTGGAGAATGGTAGGCGACACTGCACAAACATACTTACGCTTACGTTTTGATAGGTTCACCATCCAGCTTTGACCCTAGAATGTGTGACAGGGGCCTTGCACCTGATCTACACTATGGTCAAGGTCTCGAGTTACACCCTTCAGACCATTGAAGAGGGCCACTCATTTGTTGTGTGTCTCTGGTTCCCTTCACTGGAGAATGGTAGGCGACACTGCACAAACATACATGCTGCCGACTCTTTCTTATTTAAACCCCCATTTCACATCGCGCGTTCATAATATCCATACCTTTTCACGTATTAACTCAATGAAGACAATTTGATTTTGGTATAACATACATTCTCTATAGACCCCAGCCACAGTTCTTTGTGGACCAGTCCTGAATGGGTTAAAGGGATGATGTGGTGTATGAGCGTGCCTGTGTAGAAGTGAGAGGTTCCAATCATTTCAAATATGAGCGTTATGTGTGAGATTTTAAAGTCTTCTTTACTCGCCAACAAATATGCAATTAATAATTCTGAATCAAAATCAATTCTTAACTGAAACATTTGACAATAATATTATGCCTGTATGTAAACCCTCTCTTGCACTATGCACATGTCAGGGGTTTTGTATGCTTAAGACTTTCACCAGATGGTTACGTCAAGTACATTTGATTAGATTATATTATAGTGCCCGGTACATGTCCATTCTTCGTGGTACTGTACACAGCTGATCATACACGTACACAAACTATGCCCTTTACAAATATAGGCCTGTAGACCGCTCTGGTTACAAGACGATGGTACTGTCTGGACGTCGTCTGCCATAACCAACGGCTTAAATCAAGCTGAACATAAGTTCATTTTGCTTTGATTTCAAAGGAAGATATACCGGAGTTGTTGGAATACCTTATTAACACCCTTGATCATTCATTTTTGATAAAACACACCCCTTTTCAATATAGAGTCAAGATTGGGGTATCTTAGTCTCTGGAACTTAAATGGATTAAACTCATTTTTGTTGTGTTTATGGTCTTGTTTGGGCCTCGACTATGGCGGATCCTAGTGTTATGGACTACAATGACCCTGAAACGGGATCGGTCTACCGGGTAAAATTGGGTCTGGACGGACTGGACCCAACTACGGATATAAGTGTGGCCTCTACGATGGACTTGAGTGTGGCTCCTTCTACCGATTTGGGTTCGGAGCTTCCTATAATTGTAGTTACGGGTAAGCGGTATACTTGGTAGATTAATATGCTTGTGCTTATTTGGAGATATTTGAATAAATGGAAGTTATTAAACTTGTGATCCTTAACTATGCAGAGATTGAGAATGCATGAAACCTACAAACAAACAAACTCTCAAAAAATCATCCATGTGTGATCCAACAGAAACAAACAAAAAAGCAAACGAATGAACATGAACAAACAAACAAACAAACAAACACACATTGAGTGGGAACAGCGTTGCAGCTTTCAGATAGATTTCCAAATGTATTTTATATCTTTTTCTGTAATGTGGGGACATTAGTGCAAATTTGTTGTTTGTTTCCAAAAGAGTACATGCCTGTACAGCTTGTAACACTAAAAGAGATTGTGTACAAATTGAGGTTGTTGACTTCCTTTCATGCTACATTTCAATACCAGGGATATTTGCTTTCACAGTTTAAATGATATGCACGGATGGTTTAAAGGGATCTAGTAACTTTGTTGACATGTGCAAAAAGTGATGAATGGTTGATGCAATGTATATTATTGTTATCTCATATGTCCACAGGGTATTGTGTGAAAATTTCAAGTCAAATGGACATTGCATGGCCAAGTAATGAGCGAAAATGCAAAGTGATATTCAATAACTCACTGCACTCACTTTGTACACAGAAGAAAAACTCGCCCGGAGTTTGTACACAGAAGAAAAACTCGCCCGGAGTTTTGTAGAAGAAAAACTCGCCCGGAGTTTTTCTTATCTGAATACTTCGATCGTACATATCTTTGTAACGAAAGGGAAATTTGAAAAACCGAAACCTGTCTAATGATTGTATTGTTAATACGAATACAACAAGGTATGAGGGAACCGCTAGAATGAAAAATTTATTTTGAGGATTTGGACAATGTTACTAAGTCCCTTTAATAGATGCAGATGGATGTGTGCATGCATGAATAGATACCGGAGATGCATGCAGAAGGTTATATATTTGTATGTAATGATGAACTTGATTAAATTCTTTTCAGAGAGTAGAAGCTTTTTTTCTTTCCAGAAGGGAATACTGCTGCCAAGATGAAATAACAAATAATAATATAATCAATTTTGGTATAAATGAAAATCTGGGTTCAATCATTTGCAGGCAAGCAAATAGGTATTTTTCTTGATTTCCTGTTAGAGCATATAATATGCTCTTTTTTGGCATTCAACCAAATGATCAAATGATCAAATTAAATGCATTATACTCCATTTGAATGAATCATACAATTTTGTAAATAAAAGGTTCTAAGAAATCTTAACTCTTCATTTCATTAAATCAAATGATGAAATGAAATACATTAAGTTTGAATTATTTAACCCTTTGCTTTCTGTATTGCGCCATTAGCATAAACTCACATGTGACTATTGTCAGCACCAATACAGTTTCTGGAGGGTAAATTGATTTAATCGTGAGAACTGTTTATCAGTTATATATTCAAGTCTTTTATTATTGATGAAAAACTAAACAATTGCACGGTTGATGAAGCAAATGATCGATTAATAATTATTTATTTACTTTTTACAATTATGATTTCTGTGTGATATAATCAGGGTTTATTATCAGAGTTTATTATCAGAGTTTGTATTCAGTTCTCTGGAGATAAATGAGAACAAATAAATGAGGGATAAAACAAATAAAAGCGAGGGAGTGTGCATTAATTCTCAAAATGTCTGTATCAACAAATCTTTCATATTTCTAGCCTCATGTTCTGTGTTCCCTGGCCTCATGAAATATATTGAAGGACATGTTTCAAGTGAATACTTGAGATATATGTTCTGCTCTCAACTATCAGTAGATTGTATTCAGTACAGTTGTATAATTCATTTTATTTTCATTTCTAACAATAAGATTTACAATGGAAAGCATGTTTTTTAAAATTTGTATTAATCTCCAAATTGGAAAAATTGATAATAAATAACAATGATTAGTATTTATAAGAAACAACATTTCCATTGATAGCTTGTTTATTGTACTGTATACAAATCTTGATATGTTAATTTTATTAGTATTGACACTGCAACCCTTGATTAAAACAAGGTTTAAAATTGCTTTCTTATTTAAGGTAGCCACCTTTTAAGCTTGCTTTCATTAGATGAATATTTTCAACTTAAAAAAAAAAAAATTTCATTTGACACTTTGCGGACTAAAACACACACACCCCCCATGTATTTTGTCAATGCTTGTAGGAGAATTAATTAAAAATTGTATATTGTTTTTTTTTTTGCTCCAATACATCAACATATTTCTACCCCTTTTTTGTATCTCTGGCCTCATGAAACGTTTGAGGGACAACGATATTCAAGTGAATACTTGAGGTAGTCTTACAACTCTTTACTGTGCAAAGGAAATGGTAGAATTTCAGCGTGTAATCGTCAATGTAAATTGTAAGGCAGCATCTTATAACGCAAAGACACTCCTCTGGCTAAATACAATACCTAAGAGTTTGAAATTCTTAGAATCGTGCAGATCACAATAAAATTTTCGTTTTTTTTCTTGCCTCTTCTTTACCACTCTCTGGCCTCAAATTAAATGCACTTCTATGACAAAATTCAAGCAAATGCTAATTTTGGGCTTGAGGTAGTTTTATAATCGCTTCCTTCTTTTTTCTTTCATTTGTAGCTTTGGGCCACCGAAATTCAATAATGCTAAATTCCACTGGCCTGACTGGACAACCAAATATAACAGGATTTTAAAATGTTTTTCTTTGTTTGGGGCCACCTGATTCAGGTTTTGGGCCACTAGAATTGAACAAAAATATTGTTTTTGCTTGCCCGACTGGGCTGCAAGGCGATACATAAATGTGGATCTCCTGTTTGGAGATAAAAGGTAAATGGATATTTATCTTCATCAAAGTACTCTGTGATAAGTCGTCAGGCCATACTGTATAAATACACATGTATGCATAAAAGAGATGTATCACTTTACTGATACGTACAATTTACATTGTACAGTAGCTTCACCGTACCAGCTTATAAATGTAATTGTATATGGCCGTAGCCCTTGGTGAACAGGCTCCTGGCTACTTTAGCTGGTCACTTTGAAGGTCATCATGTGGGTGTCTGTGTGGGAGGAAGATGAATGCATTGTAAAAAATAACCGTGTCAGGTGTAATTCCAACTCACTTTACCTGTTCAATTCTAAAGAATTTTGCTATAACAATGCTAGAATTCAACTTTAGTGTAAGTGATCACATGTTAAGTGAATGCTTGAAGAGATTTCAAAATTATTCATGGAATGAAGTCTGCCAGTATAAAATCAAATATACATGTACATTACTGGCGACTACTTAGTTTAATTTGTCAAGTTCCAGGTAAAAGACTCGTGGCTAAATTGAGTGGTCAAACTGTACCAATTTGCATCAATTTGTAAATAAATTGTTTTCTTCAGAAAGGGGAGGAGGGGGGGGGGGGGGGGGGGTGGAGTGATGTGACCAACAGTCTAACCGCCTCTGATGAGGCTCAACAGCCTTATTAAGCTTCCTCATAATTGGAAATTGTTATTTGATGAAATTGAATCGGAAAGTGTTATTGGTAATGATATTGCAAAACAAAACCAAGAAGAGATTTTGGCGCAAATTGAATTGAAAGATAGCCATTAAATAAAAACAGCAACAACAACCTCTAATGAAAACAAATCCCTGCAAATCTACCTACATGTATACATACTTAGGCTGCCTCTGTGAAGCAATACTGTATGCTAATGAACTTGTTATCATTGCCTTAAACTTGAGGTAAAATGGCCTTTGGCTATATTCACTGGTCAATGTGGGTGGGTATAGTATACCGTGGGTGGACTTAAAGGAATTATTCAAGATTCGGTCCAGGCCCACTGGAGATGGTAGCTACAGGGGGCCTGTACAGTATTTCTGAAGTGATTCGGTTATTAGCGCAAATAAAGTAGAGGGCTATCCTGCCTGAACAATTGGATGCAAATACAAGTAGCTATTCTGAATGCATAATACAGTGTGTATCTTTGCCAATGCCATTGCCCATCCCACACAGTCACAAATGCATCCCACAGTTTTTCAAAAATAAATAAAAAATTGCGTTAGATATCTTTCTTGTAAATGCTTTCCAATTAATTCATAATTTTTTTTTTTTTCATAGTCAGTTTCCTACATATATTTGTTCATTTATGGATAATGGCAATGAGTTGGATGCTTACTGGTCTCCTTGGTTGCTTTTGTATTTTTAAATAGCTAGGCATTAACCCATTCAGGATGAGAGCTTCTTCAAGGAAAACTTGATCATTATTTCCTGCAACAAATTGGCAACTCTCAACTTGTTATATCCTTGCTCAAATGTAGGACCACCAAACAACAAATATGTGGGCCATCATCCTTGATGGGTAAATATAAAACAAACTTCAAATGATATGCTGGAGTGAGCCTACATTTGAATAAAACAAAATAATTACATATGTAGGGTATTTTTACGCAGTTCAGAGAAGGAATTAAGTGAACCTATGCTTGGGTGCTGTATCACACTTTGCTGTAATTTTGTGAGACCTGCCAAGTCTACTTTATGTCCATGTGTACTTTATAAAAGACTTGGATTCCTGGGCCTAGCTAAATGGGTCCGCAGCAGAGAAACGTAGCCTGCCAATCATGATCAATAGAAGATTTGCCAGCTGAGTGAAAAAGAAATATTTTTAGAAACTGGAGGCCTATTTCCTTTCATTTTGTTTAGGTGTTACACCAATGTTCTCTTTTAAACCCTCATAGGACGATGTGCCTATTTAATCTGTAATGACTTGATGGTCTTTTTTATAGCCTGGCGTTGAGACGGTTATCTCTCTTATTTGTTTTCTCCATTTGTCTTTCGTGCTATCACTTGTTATATTGCAAATATTGGAGAACATATATTTGTATATACACGTGTCTGTTAAGGTGCACATTAAGCGCAGGGATGCGAACATGAAGCTCATTTGCTGCTGTGTTTTCTCAGTTCCTAGTAGCGGTAAAAGGTATGACGTAAATCACATTTGTTTGAGATAAGATAAAATGAGCCCAGGATATCTACGTCCTCACAAGTGTTACTTGCTGCTTGGTCTATACTCATTTGGTCTACTACTTTATCATCTATGAACAAAATCATAGTTCGGGGCCTTAGGATAAGGATTATGGTTACAAATAAACTATTTTTCATTGTGGCCCAGTCGGGCAAGTCAAATTCAAATTGTTCAAATTTTGCTGGCCCTAAATTGGGATTGAGTGGCCCCAAACAAAAAAGAAGAACATTAGAACAGTTTGTGAATTTGGTTGCCCAATCAGGCAAGTAAAATTTGACATTCACAAATTTTGGAGGCCCAAAGCTCATTTCTAGTGGCCCCGGGCCAGCTGGCATGTGCTATTTTTGGGCCCTGGTTAAAGGTACCTAATAAATCTTATAGGGTAGAGATCAGAAAAGGGTCAAGTTTGTGGTTCAGGAATTGAGGCAAATGGGTGTCGTCCAAGCAAGCATAAACCCTCACTAGAACTATAGTACACTACAAGATCTGTACCTATTTCTATGAGGTATGTTGTTGCACTCTCCACCTAAGGAAAAGACATTGATGGGTCGATATTTCGAGAATATTGCATGATTTCTGCGAGCTCAATGCCCTCTTGGAAGCCTCTCTTGAACCTCTGCTTCCTTGCGCATTGATTTATCAATATTGTGAACAATTATTTTCAGTCGTGAAGCCCTAGGGAGATATATATGAACATAATTATGCAGTAACTATAGTCTTGAGTAGTCACTTATCATTATGAGATGTCTAGTTTGTCGTGTGCGTGAGGATTAAATTCACCCAGATATTCCCCATGTCAAACAAATATTTATTGATTTTCCCTCGTATCTTTGATTTATCAATATTGGGCATGATCAGTTACAGTTGTGAAGCCTCAGGGAGATATTTATGAATATAATTATGCAGTAACTATAGTCTGAGTAGTCATTTATCATTATGAGATGTCTGGTTTGTCATGTTCCTGCAGATCAATTTCACCCAGATATTCACCAAGTCATACAAATATGTATTGATTTTCCCTTGTATCTTTGATTTATCAATATTGTGCATGATCAGTTACATTTATGAAGCCTCAGGGTGATATTTATGAATATAATTATGCAGTAACTATAGTCTGAGTAGTCATTTATCATTATGAGATGTCTGGTTTGTCATGTTCCTGCAGATCAAGTTCACCCAGATATTCACCAAGTCAGACACATATTTATTGAATTTTCCTCTTGTATTGGACTTCTTAAATTTGTAAGCGAGAGCAGATTTTGACATTTCTACTATGGTTATATTATCACTCTCCCGTCATTTGAGGCCCATAATCCTTTCCCATTCCTAAAAATCCCAAAATGTTTAAATTCATACATGTGAATGTAGTTTCATCTTTTTGTAATAAGACTGGATCGAGACATTTGATCATCCTTGTCGGGATTAATCAACAGACCTTGTAGGGTTATAGTGTTTTTTTTTTCTTTTTCTGATCAACGTTTTTCCTATATAATGTATATGAATGCTACAGTGTCACTGTTGACATTATAGTGCCACAATTTTGATAATTTATAGAGGTCAAATGTGACCAAATACATATATTTCTCAGGCTTATGTACAACTTACATGTGGGTGATGAGATGGGGTCGAGACTTTGGCAAATTTCTCATGCCCGTATATATATATCATTGGACCCCCTTGCACAGCTACCCATCTTACTAGCCTCCAATAGCTTACGTGCGAAGTACCCTTTTTGCGAATTATGTGCATCACCTTTTGTTACATTTATCATTTTTGTAATTGTAGTGCCACATTTTCCCCCTACAAAATACATATATTTATTGGTCAGGCTTATGTACCTGTAGGTGATGAGATGGGGTCGAAACTTTGGCAGATTTTCTCATGCCGGTGTATGTATAAATCATTGGACCCCTCTTGCACAGCTACCCATCTTTCCGGCCTCCGACATGCAATACCTCTTCTTCGCTGAATTTGACGTCATTGCAAGAGGCTGGTTGTCATTCCCGCAGCATTTGGGACGGGAGGAATGGGAGAAATAAAGAGGCACTACTTGGAGAGAGACAGACAGAAAGAGAGACAGAGAGAAACAGATAGAAATAGATAGATGGAAAGAGAGACGGAGAGAGGGAGATAAACGAAAAGACGGAACAAGGATGTCCATGTGTGATGTGTGTATGTGTGTGAAAGAGGTAGACGGAGAGATGGATTTAAAGAGAGACTGAGAGAAGCGAGATATAACAGGACTGAGAGAGAGAGAGGATGTGAGAAGGAGAGAGTAAGGTAGAATGAGATGCTTGAAAGAGGATGAAAGGAGAGATGGAAAACATTTGAGATAGCGAGAGAAAAGAATGGAATATTCATGAGAAAGAAAAGGAGAGATGAAGACATTAAAGAGATAGTGGTGTAAGGGGATAGAGGTGGGGGGGGGGGGGGGGGGGAGAAAGAGTAGAGCTAAAGCAAAAGGAAGAATGTAAAGGAAGTTAGGAAAGATGACAGGATTGCAAAGGATGATGAGTAAAAAGGAGGGGAGGGAGGGAAAGGGGAGGTGGGTGGATTGCATAAGAAGATAACAAATGAGAGAAAATTGTGCAGAAAGAAAGTAAGGAGGGAGATTGAAAAAAAATCCAATACAGGATAATGAAAATTACAAGTTAATGGAAAGGGCAGGGTCCTAGGCTAGGCTTTAGCAGAAGGCCTTGCTTATATGCACGTGTCAGCACTATTGGAATTTGGAAATTCACCAGTACAGGTGGAATGAACATTACCATGTGTTTTTATTGTTCACATGTTACTGCTTAATCAGTAATGACTAAAACACTGATTCAAAGTGCAACTCCTCATGTTCAATGACATACATGTACATGAGCATAGGTTACGAGTTTTGTGTGATTTAAAACTGAAATACTGAAAAGATGAAAATGATAGAAAGTTCTGCACATGATTCCTCACAGAAATTAATTAAAACAAGTTTCAGGGTGATATTTTAATCTAGCATGAACAGTTGCCCCTTAACACTAAAACATCATTTTTACCTAAGGGAAATTAACAGGGATGAATAAAAGTTTTATTTAAAACGCCCTATGCGCGACTATCCACTCGCCAAAATGTTAGGGGTGTCAGTTTTCAAGCTAAAACCTCAAATTCAGGCCCTAATCACCTATAAATTCAGGCTCATATTAGTAATTTTCCACACAAATCAGGTGTCATTCATATCTCAGGCGCTGGACTTGTAGCTCACTGGCATCGATGCAAATAATCCATGGGTGTGCTGGCAGGTTGCCTAACCATGTAAGGTTTGCATTCATACAGTCACTACATGAACTTTTGTCAACTTCATCACGAAATCAAATGAAAAAAACAGTTGACCATTTTTTTAATATGATCTTTATGAGACTGAGAGACAGTTCTTTATTTGGTTAGAGGAAATGTGAGTCGGTAATGTACAAAGGCTAAGTGATTATTAGATTTGTCAGAGGAAACACATGCAAGTGTTTCACGTGTGCATTATATGATGTGATAACACAATCAAGCTATCAGCTGGACTCATCGTCAGCTGTTAGTGTATCGACCAGACTTTGTTTCCCTTTTTCCTCTTTAGCGATTTGTCCTTTTCTTGTCCCATCTCCCTTTTATCGACTGGACTTCTCACAGCCAAGTATCAGCTTTTCCTCTAACAGTTCCGGTCAGTTACCCCATATTCAATCAATCAGTGTGCTGATGTTGGTGACTATCATGTCTTCTTGTCTATTTGACTAGACTTCCCATTTTCCCTCAGTGATTTGTCCTTATCTTATCCCATTTCTCTTCTTTACTTTATCGACTGTACTTCTCACAGGAGGGAATCGGTTTTTCCTCTACCAGTTCCGGTCAGTTACCCCATATTCAATCAATCAGTGTGCCCCCTGTCAGATCCTGACGTTAGCGACAATCATGTCCTCTTGTCCATCCTTGCAGTGCAAGATCAACTTGAGTGCAATTGATCAATTAATCAATCAATCAATCAAATAATCAATCAAAAAATTGATCGATCGATCGGTCACGATTGATCGATTGATCGGTCAATTGATCAATCAATCAATCAATCAGCATTGCTTAACTTAAAAAAGTATAGAATATAGGGACAATTATGCTATAAAAATCCAAATGAAACCAACAATTTTTGATGTGTTTTCCTTTTCTCTTCTTTCTTCTTTCATATTCTGCTTGGGCCTGTGTAACTCCTGCTGGATCTCAATTTACAGGTAAGTGCAGTATAAAAACAGTACAAAAATTATGATAATAATCTTTGGTATGCTGACATTTTGTTAATGAGTCGTAACTTTCTTATTTCAGCTGTGGAGTTGATTTCTTTGTTGACGTTGACCAGTTATCCTTCATTTTGCATTAGCCAAGTCATGCAAAAATATGAAAGAGTAGAACTCCATACAGTCTTCAACCATTACTTTGCATTTTGTTGTTTATCGGCAAAGATAAAAGACATTAATTTCCACTTAGCATTAAACTGTGCCAAGGATGTATATGAAACATTGGGAAGTTCCAATTTGGGTTGGGTTAAAAAGTTATTAATGATTCATTTTTGGTAATTTTACCTAAAAACAAAGAGCTAATGCTGGGTAAATGAGAACATTTGCTGATGGAATAATGTGAACTGAAATAAGTTTCCTTGGCATTTCTGCCATCAAAGACAATTCTAAGAGAAACATACTCGTTTTGAATAAGTTTTCTTTGAAACAATTCATTAATCTAGAAAAAAATACTGATTGTAAATTGATCTTACTCTCTCTTAGTTTCTATTTCATAGGCTTTTGTATCAAGAACATTTACATCTCAAGATATTGAGACAAGGACAAAATATTTGTGAATATAAAAACTTTATTGATTGCAGTAATAAAAAAGTATATTGTCTCGCCGAATGTCTATTATGCAGATCTATTTTGAAGAATAATTAATTATGTCGCCTTAATCCATTTCAAAAGCAACACTAAGTATGGTTTATTGTAAAAATAAAATAAAAAAGAGACCAGTCTTTCTCATCACTTTACAACATGCATGCAACATGTATGGATTATGGCTGTATATGTGTTGATAGATTTAGTTGATATTTCAAGCACTTCAATTACGTTCTTTGACATAAATCACAAGTGTTTTTGAGAATGTGCTGGGGTATATTTGGTTCAGCTCAATGTCACATTTGCAATTGATCACTTTAGCTGAAAGTATTATGATGGATATGATGGACTATTTGCTTCAAGCTATGTGTCAAGTTCTAAGAACATACTCTGAAAATATAAAATGTTTGTGAAATAAAGGAAGCTTAGTGCAGATCAGTGGCACATATATGTGAATTATTTGTGATTAGCTTAGTATTAGGAATTGGATAATAGGGCAGTTTGTAACATACAACAAAGTTTTATGATCATAGAACAGTGTAGTATGTGTATTCCATAAGAAATAAGTAAAGGTTATTTGTAACATTGTAACAAATGCAAAATGTTTAATTTCAGAAGTGAAATTTGAGTAGTTGTTAGAATCTGTTGACCTGGTTATATAAACATTTCTGTGAACATTATGAAAATAGGAAAACATCTAAGATTTTTATGTGTAAATGCTCCTGAACCTTGTGTTATTTTACAGTATTTTCTCATGTTGTTGTTGCTCAAATCTTCTAGCTTAAACAGACCAGTTTGCCATTATTTGTTGTACATACTATTTTGCAAACATAGACAATTAGACAAATTTGTTTTGAATGATTTGTTCATGAATCCAACTATTATTTGTGCACATGGCAATGAAGTTAAAAGTAACTTTAATATCAAATATTTTGAGAATGTGTTGGGCTCTATCTGATTAAGCTCAATGTCATATTGTGATTTAATCACATTAGCTAAGTGCTAGGATCGAGACGATAGATTCATCGCCGTCACATTGTTAGCCCCCCAAAATGATCACGATAGCAGTGGCCAATACATTCATGCAATTTGATATTAATATCAGATGTCTTTGAGAATGTGCTGGGTTACAGCGGAACTCAATGTGAACATTTGAATTTAATCACATTACCGGGTGTTCAGATTAAAAAAACAAAAAATCTTTGCTGTAAGTTGTGCGACAAGCTGTAAATGTACTGTATGTGATAATTTGACTTTTCAGACTACATGTATGCTCTGTTATAATCATATGTACAGTCAAACATGTCTTAGCGGTTACCTGTCTATTGCAGCAACCTGTATAATATATTCTTTGCCTATGACAAAGCTGATTATTATCATCATCAATTGAGGTACATGTTTGCTCTGCAGTATCCGCATACAATTTTGAGAATGTTTTAGTGCAGCTGAAAGTCACATAAATTTGTGGTTGGTACATGTAACTCAACAAAATGTTAGGATCGAGATAATAGATCCATTGCTGTCAAGTTTTTAAGGAAAAAAGAATGATAATTTAGCAGTTAAGGTACATACACTTAAAGGGATCTAGTAACTTTGTTGACATGTATACATGTGCAAAAATGGCAAATGCTTGATAAAATGTGTATTTCTGTGGTCTGATATGGCCACTGAGTGTTGTGTGGAAATTTCATGGTAAAGATATCTCATATATATTGAGCGAAAATGCAATGTGATATTCTCTAAATGATTGCACTGACTTTGTATAAAGTTACCGGTCATATATCTGAAAATCATGCATATCTTTCAAGAAAGAGAAATTTGGAAAAAACAAAACTGGTTCTATGCTTCTATTGGTAATACAAATACAATGAGGTATGTGGGAACCACTACAATTCTAAGTAAGTTTTGTGGATTTTGACAATGTTACTAGATCCCTTTAATCTTGAATGTTTTTGAGAATGTGTAGTTAAGTGCAGATCAATGTCAAGTGTATGATTTATTGCAGAAGCTAACTGTGGAAGATTTGAGATAATCTATACATTACTGCCAAGCAGCGCGCGAGAATACATTCAGATGATCGCTAATAGAGTCCATTAGTATTTTACATCAAGGTCAGGAAAGGTAATTGCTGCACCTAGTCAAACTGAAGAATGAGTCTTGTTTTCTCGCTTTGCAGATTTCGTCGGTTGAGAAAGAAGGGCGCTAATTCACCTTTGTACTAAGGAGATAATCATGTTTAATGAATATCACGAATATTCCCAAAATTAGAAATTATCATCTGACAATTTGACATAGATGAGTCTCTGACTCACAAGATGGTATAATGTAGAACTCAATATAGCAAAAAAAAATCAATTTAACGCCCTTCTCGCTCTTATCTGACAAGTTGTAGATTTTAAAGGAAACTAGCACCCCCAAATAATCATATGACATGAAAGAGTTCAACGAATCAACCCCCTAACAAATATGTACCTAGCTATTTAGCAGTTGAAATCATGTACTGTAATATCATCAATCACAAGTGTGTTTCATATTGTGTTAGGTTATATTTGGTGCAGCTCAATGTCACATTTGTGATTTATTGCAGAAGCTAAGTGTGGAAGATTAAGATAATCTATAATCTAGATACATTACTGCCGAACTGGGAGAGAATAAAGATGATCGCTAATAGGAGTCCATTAACATCTACATCAAGGTCACAGGAGACATGTTCTGCTAACATTCACACCGAAGAATGTGTCTCATGTTCCATAATTACCATAATTGTCAAAAAATTACTTTTACGGCACAGTGATGCATATATCGGTGGTTGAGAAACAGAAGGGCGCTTTGTCACTTTATGTACTTTAGAGATAATCATGTTTAATGTTTGCTAGCCATCTTGAAACCAATGTAGCTCTCTTTAACTCAAAGATTGCCAAGATCGTATTTTGGTGAGTTACAATACACACAAATGCCATAGAGCATTCAAGTCCCTGGCACTCAAAGGGTCAAATTTGTGGAATGTAACAACATTTATACGTAATTATCATCTGAAAATTTTGCTCCGAGGCTCCAACCTACAAGATAGTATTCATATCTCAATTCAGTCCAAAATCGACTTAATGCTCTTCTCACTCTCTCCCGACGATAAACAACATGCAATACACTCAGCATAAGCTGGTTTACCCAGGGTAGCATCTTCTGTGCTTTTGCACTGTTTTCCCCTTCATTGTATGTCTGATTTTATTCATGATTGTTACATGTATGTCCATATACTATGTCCATGACTGGTACCAAAAATACTTTGGCTGAAGTCAATGGAAAATGCTTGTTAAATGTCAATGGGTTAAGGAGTTTCCGGTCGTTATTTTCATTTGCATGGTGGATTATCCAATAGTTTTAAAGTTGTTACAAGTTATTGTTATGATGGTCTTCATTATATTGTCTTATTTAATATAATTTTGCCCCCCCCCAATATATTTTTTTTGTTCAATCAAACACATCAGGCAAACACATAGTGAGAACATATATATTTTACATTGTCATACTAAATGGTTCTGTTCACTCAAATATTCAATTTTATGCATAGTCCTCAACTGACAATCTGGAGATGTTCAATTAAACTCCTAAGAAATACAATTCCATACTTTGATTCCACCTTTTATGGATAAGTTGTTGCTATGTCATGCAAATCCCTTGCAAGCATCAGGTTGCCAGGAGCAACCTTTGTCAATAAGATATTGGACATGTAAGTGAACCGGCCTCTTCGTTCTCTATTCCCCTTTCGCTCTACCCTACTTCATACCATACTCGGGAGGTGTGCATTTCAGGAGCAGCATGCATGTTATACTACGCTGTCTGTATTCTCTACTTCCCTTTCCAAGCCTAGAAAATAGGGTCTTCTGTGTGTGCTGGAAATAATTCATGCATTAGGCTACTTTAGCATATTTCCTTCTTACACATGACAATTTGTTTTAAAGAAAAAGAGAAAGAATTGGGAAATAATACATATTATACATTGTCAAACCGAATTGTTTCCTTCCCATTCCCCTTACAATTTTATCCTTAGTTCAACCTCGTACCGTTCCCTGGTGGTATGCATTTCAGAAGCAGCATGACATGTTATGCCGTTTGCATTCTCTCCTGTGAGTAACTGCTACTAACCCCTTTCACATTTAAACTTTGGGACGAGTACTAACGATTGAAACGCTCTCAACTTTGTCTTTTATTTAGCTTCCCCCCCCCCACAATTTGAATAAGAACATACTCATAGAAAGGGGTACATGGTAAAATTGATGCAAAACAGGTATAGATGAAGATCATGTCAAATTTAACAGTAGAGGCACTCAAAAAACTATGACTTTGACTGAACTAAAAAACAAAAACAAACTATTGCGCTGACAAGACAGGAGTTGATTAACACGATTTAGAGTTGCTACATGTGGGGGTTAGGGTTATCACAACAAATGTAATCAGAAGACGCCTGTTAAATCAATAAAATCACTCCCAGACACCATTCAATGAAGATCTGGGAATGTGTCAAAGATGTCAGCCATTTGTTTTTACTCATCCTCTGAAAGAGCTTAAACCAAAATGAAAAGAAGATATGGAAGGGGGAACTTACAGGCTTGTTGATCTAAGATATCCAGGGAAATGATTTTGACCATACATAATTTTGAAGGAATGGGAGCATTGGGACTATCATTATAAGGCTGTACATGTATTGTACATTTTGTAATAAGGTTGTATATTGACAAGACGATTTAGTGAACTATTTATGGAGTAACAGCTGTTAACAGGCCTAGCTGCTAACATAAAGAAAGAAATGTGACATTTGGGGGTCATGATCTATGTTTTTTTATATATAGAAACATGCTATTTAAATGATAGATCTATATGAATTATAACTTTATTCATTTTCTGTTAAGATGTAACACATGCATGGTGCAGTCCAAGTTGCACAATTACTGGGCGTTTTGGAAAGAGAAAACTTATCCAGATGTTTATTTTATAGTTTGAATATAAAGAAGTGAATATCTAGATCAGTTTGAATCAAAATCATTTCACATCTTCTATAGATTACTTACATTAGCACACCTACATGATACGATATGATAGATTTCAATTTTCAATTTCAATTTATTCATGTTTCCAACAAAACATTACAAATCAATTATAATTATTTACACAAATTAAGGTATACATATTGGAAACAAGATATGACTTTAATGTTATGACCTTCTAGTGTTAAAAGTAAACTTAATCATTTCATTAAATAATAATAGTGGAGCCGTATATCTTGCACATGTCTGTCGCAATGTGACATGTCTGGGGTAATGATAATGCATGCCTAGGGAGTAGTACTTATCCAAAAAATGAAATTATGTAATCGCAAAAACAAGGCTCAATAATGATCATGTATAGGATAAATGATATTTAAAGACAACCATAAAATATTTATTGATACATAGAACAAACCCGTCAAAGAAAGAAATATGATTAAAAACTAAAATATTACAAACAATTGTTATGATTTTTATGATAATATCTCCCTTGCTGTTGCATATTAGTGTAAGCTCCACTTCCAAAATAAAAGACTATTCTTCCTAATACGCCCACTCAATCATTATGTGACCAGTCATCATATCTTTCATCATATATACTTTATTTTCCCCATGTCTATGTTATGTAGTATCTGTGCCTAGCCTATAATGAATGTTTACCTGAGATGCACACATTCACAACAACTGCTGTAGAGGACAGGTGTTTTTATTCTTCATGATTTCCTTTCGTGGATAATGAAACATACTAATTCAGCATCTCCCCTCGCTCTAAAGTTACGACTGGCAATGTAACATTCTCGTTAAATACTGCATAACCTATAATGGATACAAAATTTCATGTATTTCGTGTACTCTTCTCGTGTAATTTGAGCCAAAATGTCAAATACTTTCACATGTGTACAGTATGAAGGCCATTTGTCTTTCTTCAAGAAGACAGGTGTTTTTATTCTTCATAATTTCCGCTCTGTAGGATGTAAGAGATGCAAAGTCAACATCTCCTTTTGAACATATTTTGTATTTACAATGTATTAACTCGGGGCTCAAAATGAACCATGGCCCACTGGCCAGTGGGGCAATTCCAAGGTAACAGCGTGACGGTCGGAGGGTGTTTCTCATGATGAAAGTCTAAATAACTCACAAAATAAAAATGTCCAGAACCAAATTTTGATATGCATCTGTTCCCACTATCCTACCAATTATTTACAATAGGAAAGAAAATCAAAATTCCCACTAAATTATGAATTATGAATATCAATATCTGCGGTAACAGCGTGACGGCAAAAAGACATGGGTTTCTTACATGGTAAGAAACTAAGCAAACTCTGTGAACTACAGGAACATTTTGCAATTTTGTCACATTGATTCTCTGTACTAGACATCAAGCTAGAACATCCAAATAAAAATGTAGAAAAAATCCAATGTTCATAGTAAATATGATATCATAAACGTATCTGTGCACGGTAACAGCGTGACGGTAACAGCGTGACCTCTGAATTGTACATGTTATATATATGGGAGATATTGATGAGATGAATAAGATTATATAATTTTGATGTAGTCATCCAGAATCTATACAGAACTAGATGAATGGGTAATATAACCCAGATGCTCTGAAATGATGGTTCGCATGACACAAATTTGCAGCCTAGCGCCCTCTATTGATCAAAAATGTTTTTTGACAAAACTGAAATTCTTATCTTTTTCAGAATTTAGTTTGAGGAACCATCAAATATCAAACCCAAAATACAAACTTAATTGCAACAATGAAATATTAGACCTTTGACATCTGACCTTTGACCTTATTTCTCAAATTAGCATACAAATGTTTAATTTTATGTCGGCACAGTGCATATCTACAAGTGATTTGTTACATGTAACATGATTTCAATGTCAGTAAGTTTTTGTGTTTGAATTGGTAATTATCCGAGTGACCTTTGACCTGTGCTCCAAACATTTTCATAGAATTTTCTTTTATCTACAGTACTCTTTCTAACATTAATTCTGGCATTTTTTTGTGAGATAAAAAATAAACTACAATAATTTGACCTGTTGACCTTTGACCCCATGACCAAATTCTATAATCAGGTCATCTACTTCACTGAACGCATACCAGTATTAATTATGTCATCCTTCAAGGATTCTTGAAATATCTTGAGAATAATATATTTTTTGCATATTAATTAGCTGTGACCTTTGACCTTTGACCTCATGGCCCCAAAATGTATCAGATAATCCATACCTCTGAATACATGTCTTGTACAAAGTTTGAACAGAATCCATCCAACGATTCTTGAGATATTGCAAAAAAAAAAGTAGGTTGCGTCACGCTGTTACCCAAAAAGTAACAGCGTGACCAAATTGATATTGCTTAGATTTATTAGTGGTAAAAGATAATGCTGCTATTTAGCATCCATAATATAGCTCTATGGGTGAATGAAGAAGAAACAAAAAATAATTTCATTCCCATTCATATTTTTCCAGAAATATTAAAAATACCTGTTTTTAGGGTAACAGCGTGACATATAGATGACTATAAATGAAACAGTCACTGAAGCAGAACAAAGAGCGAAAATGCCGAAATAGATATTTATCTGATAAATTGAAGTAATGTTCTTACCAACGCTGAAAGAAAATGTTATGAAAACCTATTTTTGCAGCTCTTTTAAGCTTAATATTTACAAGTATATTTTGTGAAAATAATTGAAAATTAATTTATGCTAATTAATTCCTATGAAATAATAGTTTACGGCAAAATTTTTTTTTAACAAAATGCATTTCTGAATAGTTTGATCTTTAAGCTTTAATTTGATACCAAATATGTTATGATTCGACGAATTTGAAAAATGGGTGCTTATGTCAATGTTTGCTTGGAATTGCCCAGTGGCAACTTAAATTAAGCTTTAATTATATCAATGTTTTCTTGCCTGAATGAGCAACCATATAAAATTCAATTTGTGTTTTGTTTTTCTTTGTTTGGAGCAATATCAGATTTAGATTGCAGATCTAAAATATGAGAAATCTTAATTTTACTTGCCCGAAAGGGCCACAGGAAAGATAAAAAGAATATTTTCGTGGATTTATAAATTCTATGAGAATTACATTTTTATATTTGGGAGGAAATCAATTTCAAATAAGACCTGGGGGGAAGGGAGATAAAGTAATATATTGTAATGCACCATGACTAGTGCATTACATACACTTTTCCATGTGTAATGTGAGACATGTTGATTAGATGTTAACATATTGGTAGAAAGGCAATGACTAGTGTAATGTGAGACATGGACATTTTTATGTTAAAATGTGTTGAAAGGCATTAAGTCCACCCGTATCCATAATGACACAATGACTAGTGTAATGTGAGACATGGACATTTTTATGTTAACATGTGTTGAAAGGCATTAAGTCCACCTGTATCCATAATCACACAATGACTAGTGTAATGTGAGAAATGTTAATTGCATGTAAACATGTGCAGAAAGGCATTACATCCACCTGTTTCCATAATTACATAATGAATAGTTTCACATCTTTAGAAGATTAGCAATTTACATGATAAAGTGAATGTATTCAGTCTGTGCACCATAATACTGTTTTGTATGCAATTGCTTTAGTTTTTTTATTTCAATTGTATTTTGTCATGTCGTCAAGTCGTCAAGCTCTCCAAAATGTTTGCTATTGGCATTTGTTTTGTCAATGAAAGTTTATCGTTACTAAGAAACGGCATGATTGAACACAATATCAGTTGTGAATGGATTTTACTAATGGATGTTGCTATTTACACAGAAATGTGCTGTGCTTTTATTTTAACAACCAATATAAATCAACGATACCTGGTCATGAAAATGGATAAGTCTGCTGATAACTTTTTGTAATAGTAATATTATTTGTTGTAAAAATGATAAAATCTGTTAAGTTGTACAAAATAATATTCAACTTCATCTTATATAAGATTATTCCCAATGTTATAATCTGTGAATTGAATGACAATCATCCGAATCAGAATTTGTCAATGTGCGTTGGACATTTAGACTCGTGTTGCAGGTTCAGCATGTGTTTGTTAAGGTCAAATGACCTCTCAAACGTGTTTGTCCATTTCTTGCCTCTGCCCCATACTTGGACTGTGGATTGCAAAGCGACCAGTAGTCGTCAATCTTGTTTACACATCTCGTGCCTATTTCACACCATGTTTGGAATGATAATATTAGGTTTGATTCATATAGCACCTAATGTAAAAGGGTATCAAACACTGTATACCATTATAAGTTACCCTAGCCTCCCCATAGGATACAATGCCAGTCGGCACATATTTTGTGCACCATCTATCCTCCCTAGGGAACAGTTCTTCATTCATACAAAGGCTTTCATATCCTACCAGATCCCTATTTCATACAACCTGGTAGAGAACAGTGATAGTTGAATAATATTAATGTTGTAAATTCAAATTGTGTTAGGAGAGGTAAACTCATTACCTTTTGAGATGTACTTAATCTTCATTCATGCCACATCAATGTCCCATAGGTGTGGGGTTTAAAGAGTCTCTTGTAAGTCTGTCCACATCATTTGCCAATCAATCTTTCTTATTAAAAACATCATTTAACCTTTAGTGTTTAAGGTGACAGATTAGTCATCATTATCATCATCATTGTTTATAAGGAGATATAAGCACCCTTTTAGGTGTTTTCCCTCCACTGCAGTACTATCTTACAGTACTTGATAACTTTGCTTGTCTGATCTGATTTTCGACAGTTTATTGTGATTTAGACAATTGGACTGATTGTGTACCATTTCAGTATCTTGCTATCTCTTGGTGTGAAATGGGTATCAAAGTCCCATGAGAAGTAGACATTGGACAGGGATGTCCACCGATAACCTTGACAATTAGGGTTTCATTATAAGGCCCCATGGATTCTCCCTCGTGTAACTGTAAACGGTGTCCTATTAGATTGCACGAGGAAACAAATCAGAGGCCTGCTCCCAAGCCTATCGTGCTTATTACATCGCCCGCAGCATTTGACTAATCAACCCCGTTGTTCGTTTGACAGATTCCTTATGTCTTTACATGTATGGGTATGGCATGGTGAGGATGTGGTGATTTTTCACTTTTATTCATGTAGAATGTTAAGGAATGTTGTCCCTTTATTTGCGCCAGCAGTGCCTGTTTAAGTTGGTTGCATCTACGAGTTGTTGTTACAATCGGTAAATCAAGATTAGAATGTCGAAACGCCAAACGGAGTGATTAAGTGGGAAGACAAAATGGAACAAGAAAGTAACTTCTGATAGACGTCAAATCGATGAAGCGAGAGTGCCGGTGCAAAACTAACTCGGTATCAAGGTTCAATTCATCAAAACACCACGGTTCCAGCGAAAACGAATAAAGCCGGTGAATTCACAACAACACATTGGCTTATTTTTTGGTTTTATCACGTAATTGGTTGGAGAAGATAGGAAGCCTCTGTAAGGGCAAACATATGCAATGGAGGTGGAAGGATGGGAGGTATGGTTATTGTGGAAGATAATGGAAGGAGTATGGAGTTGGGAAGGGAGGGTGGGGTGGGGGTCTTTTAATTGAGTGTCTATGTAGGAAGGAGGTGGAGGTGGTGGTGGTGGGGGTGGGGGTGGGGTGGGGGGGGGGGGTGATTGAATTTGAAGAGGACTCCTGCTTTATGGGAAGGTTGCATCAATTTAGAATCTGGGGTACTTTATCTCAATAGCTTTTTTAGCCAGGGACTTTTCAAGCTAAACAATAGGCATCATTTATAACATACCTTTTCACATCCAAGTGAGATGTTTAGACGAAATTAGAAGCAGCATAAAACATCCTGTGAAAATATATTTGTATCCCCATATCTCTTATCATGCCTGGATAACATTAAGCGATTTCAGTCGTGTATATAAACAAAAGCCTCTGGCATTATGCATAAAATATTAATCACAGTCCTTTTCTTGCCGGTATAACTTCATTGTTTTGTGCACCAAATTATCCTAACTTTTTGCAAAATTCTGAATTGTCTTGTAGGCGGGTCCTATTAAAAATAGTTTTCTTGCGATTGTTCTAAATATCACATGAAAAACAAATTGGAGAATTACTTTGGCTATCTCACAATGTTTTTTATTTGTATTCATAGGTGATATAAGTTTCTAGACCAGTTCAAAACCTGTCTTTAAATTTGTGTGATATGCAATGGGTAATAAATAATAGCCCGGCTACCCAAGGGATTGAGAGTTGATCAACAGGCCCAAGCTCTGGAGCCATTTGGGAGCGATCGGTCACACTGTACATTTAGCCTCATATCTCCTCCGTGATAGATAGAGTGCCAAAGGACATTTCGCTAGCTCGTTTCCCCGGCTCATTTTGGTTAGCTAGGCGACGGTGTGTATGCATGTTGTATCCCTCTCGCCCTCATTGTAACATTTCTTCAAGGTTTCTCTAATACCTGGTATAGAGATGATATCAAATGCATTTACTGATTTAGACCCTATAAAGGGTGGGGGAGGGGGGGGGGGGGGTGAAAAGGGGACAGGGTGGTGGGGTAGTATAATAACTGTTTGGGAAAATAGTAACTTTTAATGTATGTTGATAGGACCTAGTAGATTATACATACACATTTGTCAATATATTTAAATATTTATTACAATGGCTTGGCATCTTATTTATATGTTAGAGCCAATGCATATTTTGCTATGACATGTATTTGATATATTTATTGATGATTACAATTTTGAAATAAAAACAAACACACAAACAAATTAACAAACAAACTCACTAACAAACAATTTTGGTCAATGTAAAAAAAAGCAATACATCATGTAATCCCTTTTACAGCATTACAAATTCTTCTTTAGGCATCTCCCATCTTGACGTAGGTTTGTACATCACCTTGTGTTAAATAAATTGACGTCAAGAAGAAAACCTTTGATCAAATTAAAGGATTATTTTTACACTGAAATTTTTAATCCACTTATCGCCTGACTAAATCAATGTTGACGTACTTGTAAACTTTTATGTAGCAAAAGTGTTGGTAGTAGATAGAAATGGAGTAGTAGACATGTCTAGATGTGTAGATTTATGTGAAAACATCTGATACATTGCATGTATTATGATAAGGTGGTATTTTTCACCAAAGAAAACTAACTGCTTGAATTTTGAAATAATGTAACATTATGTGACTCAAGGTAGACAAATTTTACATTATTAGAATTTCTAACCAATGATCAGTTGATTTAATCAAATGATTACAGAAAGTGTTTCCATATATATTGTTTGTATTAGAAGTGAAGAACATTGTGAACCTGATTGAAGAGTAAACATACTTCTTTGAATTATGATGGTGTCAACATTTAAACAAAATTAGAGGCATCTTTGAATTCAACGTATTATGTTACTCTTAGATGATTATTTCAAATCGAAATAATGTGCAGCAAAAGTTTTGTTGTAAAGGTAGAAAATATCTCTGTTAAAATATGTGCATACGCATACATGTATATAAGTATGTAGCCTTGTTCAAAGAAGAATAGAAAGCTTGTTTGTACTATTTAATGTAATATGTGACTCTGGAGGGATTCAATTTCGTTCTCAATCAATTCAAATCTGAGTGCCCAGATTGCCTCTCTCGAATACACCCCAAAGGGCTCTGAAGCTTCTGTTAACCCATCAGTTGCAGGAACTGTGCATGCCATGTATTAATTAATGGTATGGGATTTATAATTTGGGAGATGCAGCTGGTTCCAATAAAAAAATAATGTCTTTGTTTTGAACTCATACATAGATATTCAATAATGCCTTCATTAAGACATTATTGGTGAGACACAAGTATGAAATGTATTACCTGCATACCATGTTTATCATGAAAGAGTGACAGATACGAAATATATAGTCATCATTCTCAACTTCATTTAAAAGTATTTAGTTTAATAATTCATGAATAGCCTGCAGATCATACTTTTCTTTAAAAGTAATTTGTTTTTTTCTCAAACAGAAAAGAAGAGAGAAGGCAAAGTTGATTGCTTTAAATATTAGGAAAGTTAAATGCACCTCAAAATGAAGCATTTTCATTTTTAACTAGTACCGTTGCCATAATATCTTATGATTTTTAGGAATATTATGGGATACAAGCTATTAATAAAGAACACATTTGGATTTTCTATATGATAACTTGTTGATTTTGGATGTTTGATCAACAATCGGCTTTTAACATATTTGTCTTAGTTGGTTTAAATCCTCATTTTTGTGTATGCATTATTCTGTATTATTCTTAATATACTGTGGAATCTAGAGGAAAGAGAGCTTATTAATCCAGCATTTTCTCCCTTAAAGTTCTGTTGAAACCTTGATATCACAGCTTTAGCTGTGTTGAAAATCCATGCTATATGAAAATCACATCTTCTGCAATGAGTTAAATCAACTTGAGAGTAAAACTATGCAGGCTAGAGGCATACTGATTTGTATTATATCAAGTGGAGGTGAATGCTTCTGGTGACTTTATTATAAGGAAGGTTTTATGTCAGAAAGCAAGCCGTCCATCTGTAGACTGTGCATCATTGATATTGTAGATACAGCAAATCATTATAAGTGGAATTGGCAAAGAATATGCCCCCATTTCATTAATGCCAAGAATAGAAAGTATAGGAATAAGACTCATTTGTAGTTAACTTTGTGATGAAATAATTTTGAAGGTTCTATGTCACATTAGATGACACATTTTAAAAGCAAACCGTCAGACTATGCATATTGCATAATCAGCATCCTATAGCCTGCTGTGAAGGGCTGTTGGCGGCCTTGGCCAAGAATTAGCCCTCATTTCATTTAGACTAAGAATAGTAAAAAGTGGGAATACGACTGTCATGTGAAGGTGACTTGGTTGAAATAATTCTAAAGGTCTTGTGTCACATTGATGACACGTAGAAGCAAGCCATCTAACATCATCTACGACAACATCCTACAGTCTGCTGCGAAGGGCTATTAATGACATTGGCCAAGAATTTGCCCTCATTTCAATCAAACTGAGAATAGCAAGTGTAGGAATAAGACTCGTGTAAAGGTGACTTTGTTAAAAACAATTTTGAAGGTTTTTATGTGACATTGATGACACATGAAAGTAACCCATCTGACCATGTATCATCTCCATCCTGTGGCCTACTGTGAAGCGCTGATAGTGATATTGGCCAAGAATTTGCCCTCTTTCTATCTAAAATGAATAAGACTATCATGTGAATGTGACTTTGTCGAAATAATTCTAAAGGTGTTGTGTCACATCGATGACACGTAGAAGCAAGCCCTCCAACATCATCTACGACAGCATCCTACAGCCTGCTGCGAAGGGCTATTAATGTGACTTTGTTGAAATAATGTTGAAGTTTTTTATGTCACATTGATGACACATGAAAGGACGCCGTCACAAATTGTATGCATGTATGCATCGACCTTCAGATTACGGCTCGGTCTAGACTCACTGTGAAGAGATATTAGCGGTATCAGCCAGATATGCATCGTAATCCCATTTGTACTGTGCAGACATGAGCCTTAACATCCTAGGTATTGAAAGTCCCCTGGCTAAAGGGCGATAACTTTGGTTGAGAACGAGAAGGGCGCTAAGTCATTTTTGGTTTGTACTTCAGAGATGATTATGTTGAGAGTTTGAGAACCCTGTAGAAACCCTAAGTAGCTCTCTTTAATAGACCGCTTCGGTAATGTATGCAAATAATATGCGTATGCCGTCAGACTCCCCGTCGGCAAGCTTAACAATAGTAACTAAGTCCGGCAAGCTAAGCTTGCCAGACTTAGTCTGGCCAGACTTAGTCAGACTTAGTCCGGCAAGCTAAGCTTGCCAGACTTAGTTACTATTGTTAAGCTTGCCGACGGGGAGTCTGACATCATACGCATATTATTTGCATATTACCGAAGCGGTCTATTGTTTGTATAAGTATGTCAAAACTTAGAAATAATTATGATCTGAAAATTTGGCATCACATAACATAAATGAGACTCTGACCTACAAGAGGGTTTTGCAGAACTCAATTTTGACTCAAAATTGACTTTATGCCCTTTTCACTCTCACCTGATGATATTGTTTGGCAGGTTTTCAGTATTCAGAGGGTTGTTAAATGAAGTATTCAATGTTCAGAACGAGATTAGGATTGCATGTTTGGCGAAGGTGAAGGTCCCTCTGAATATTGTCATTGTCTCATTTGATAACGCATCAAAGCCAGCCGCCCAGACTTCATGCATCACCAAAGCCGTCATCGTAGATGTGAGTCTAGGCTTGAGCCCCCTGCTTAAAGAGATCTGGTAATTCTTGTCTGAATCGACCAAAATCACTTGCAACTCTAGCGGTTCTTTCATGCCTTGTTGTCGCCCTTGTATTAATCCAGCTATGAAACCATCTTTAGTTTGTCGAATTTGCACTTTTGAGATATTTATGATTTCATTTGGGAAGAAGTATGAGGATTATTTCATATATTATACAAACGTACGTCAAAGAGTCAGCAAATATCACTTCACATTTTCGCTCATTTCTTGGCCATGTATGACATTCATGTATCATTAAACTCTCCAACACCACCATGTGGATGAAACATATCAAATTAGAGTAATAAACATTTGATGTACCCTTTGTCAGTTGTTGCCAAAGCTGCTAAATCCCTTTAATTATGCATTATTATTAGCCAGGAATATGTTGTTATTTGTCCTTGGAAGAAATTCATACTGTTTACCCATTTGTTCCCTTCAACTTTCAAGATGATGTGCACAACATCCATAGAGTTGTTACATTGTATAATAAGTTACCATAGATATCGTTAACCCATTGCTTATGGAAACTGAGTGGGCTATGTACAAGGTCTATAGGGATTTCAGAATCTTGAAGGGAAGGGGTTAATGTGTGTAAAAATTAACCCATTCAGGACGTATATATTCTGGCATGGGTCTCTCTTGAGAATGCATGTTTGACCAAAATAAAAAGCATCTTTCATAGAATAACTGACAGCACACCACAAATATTCAAGTTCTGTGGGAATCGCGTCTAAAGTTTGGCGCAGTAAAGAGTTAAACTAGAGGTGTTGGAATGTATATAGAGCAGAGGTGAAGGATGCTGCAATTTTTTCTATCTTTCCGTCTCATTTGATTAAGCTTCAAGGCAAACCGCCCCCCCAATTCTTCTTACATCATCAATTTTTCATCCGTGCCCAAGCTATTTAGTTTCCCTTCCTTTCGTCTCCATGAAAACCCACGCTCGTTTGAGTCATTTCTCAGGTTAACTCATCAAAGGCGATGTGGTTGTTGCCTAACACACATTTTCTGCTAAAAAACAGACAATTTTATTTTGGCGTAACCCACATTTTCTATCAGAAACAGACCAAGTTATTTTCGGTCTTCGTTCCCAGGTGGTTAATATCAATCCCACTTTCTTCTTTAACCGGTTTAGGGCCCCGTTGCAGAAAGAGAAACGATCGATTGTAACGTACAATCATTTGTATCTTTTTTCTGCAACGGGGGCCCAGGACTGATTGTTTTTGCTGTAACATGTATTCTCCATAGACCCCAGTTCATGTATATTCGGGACCAGTCCTGAATGGGGGGGGGGGGGGGGGGGGGGGGGGGGGGGGGGGGGCAGGAAACCCTAGAATTCATGTGCTTGCTAATTTAATTAACCCATTGTAGACCATTTGATTTTGGACTTTGTTACTATTGAGATGTATTCAGTAATGTCCATACGTCTCGACTTGATTATTGTTTGCAGCTATGGGTTAACTGATTTAGGGTGAGATGGATTGAGTGTGACAACATTCTTTATAGAGGCCCCATCCAGAGAAAAAACAACAACAACATCATCCTGGGTGGGTTAGTTTTCATTACCATGTGAACTTAAATCTACATTCATTATGTTATATTATCGTGTGGGCGATACAAACTACCAAAAGTCTGCGACTCAATAACTCATCATCATGTGAGTTCAAGTTGGGTCACAATGCAGATGAAGGCTGTAGATAACGGCCACAAGTTTTGGAGATGAATATTTGTTATGCATTTTTGCACAAGTTTAAAATGAAGTTTAAAATTATTTCTTATACATGAACTGAAATACCAATTGGTACTATAATTGCTTGGAACTGATACGGGACCTTAGATCTTCTACTTAATATCTCATTGGAGTTGTTTCCAGTAACATATTCATATAAACATATTTTATGACTGACTTACCAACTCCATACATTTTTTTTCAATATTCATTCTCAGCCCAATTAACTCATTCCCTTCGAGTTTCTGAAATCCCTATAGACTTTGTTCACAACCCAACTGGTTCCCGTAGTCAAGGAGTTAATACCCATTGCTTGTAAATTAATTATTTTAATTTAAACGAAAAAGAAAGGTCTTTAAAGTTATATTTATTGTTTTAGTTTAAAGTTCTAACCAATCTGTTTGATGCCAAGCTATATTACTCACCAATATTTGTTTTTGTTTATTATTGAAACTGCAATCAGGGTAAAGAACAAATTAACAGTTGAGCCATCATTCTTAAATGGAAAGACAGCAGCATATTCAATATTTAACACCAATGGAGCAAATGAGCGGGAAAATAATCCATTTACGGTCAACCCATGCGTTAGTGAAGGCATGGGAAACCTGCGGGGAATTGGCTCAAGTGTTTGAATTGTTGATGATAGAGAGGTGTGCGCTTTCACACTCCTCTCCATTACCCTTCTGGTTTGGAGGCAGGATGGGGAGTATTCCTTACACCTGTCCGTTCTTTAACGCCTTTATAACCCCTCATTTTCTAGGTCATTTCAATTCAGCTACTCTTATTATTTTGTTGTACTTGTTGTTGGCTGTCTTATTTCTAGTTTAATTTTAATGGAGTTGAATTTGAATCGATAACCATGATATGCAGATAAATCTAAATTTGTTAAGCATGCACGCTAAAAAATTGGAGTGCCATTTGGGGATAGGTAAAGCCATTGGTATAGATATTGACATTAATGTTGGAAATTGTTATAACATCCAAAAAGTCTATCCCAAGTGTAAACGGGTTTTACACAAGTATTTACATACACAATTTTTTTTTGTGTGTGTGCAATTTATAACTGTTAAGTATAGATTCAAGTGAATAAGATTGGAAAGACATGTTCTCATTTAAAAAAAAATGTGTTTTTTCATTATGCATGTACATGTGTGTGTATGTACTGTATGTGTGATATGTTTATGTGTTTCCATTGAAAATCCTTGTGAGAATTAGGACTGTAGCTAATTGTAATTTGATATACGCTAGGGGATATTGATTCCCTGTCTAGAATGCATTGATCTAGAATCCAGGTACTTTATGTGTTCATGTAGTAGCGGTGAAGGACATGAGTAAGCATTACGTAAACGAGGGCAAATTTGGGGAGTATTTCAAACACGAGAAGGTTCTGACACTAGCATGTTGAAGATGATATGCACAGGAGGATGAGGAATGAATTAGGAGGAGGGGAGGATAGAGAAGGTACAGGAGGTGGAAAATGAGGTGCTTGAGGAGGAGGAAGACGAGGAAGAGGAGGAGAAGGAGGGGGGCGGATAATCATAAGGAGGCCAACAATTTAGGAGTACTCCATACACAAGTGGGTTCTGGCATACATTTACATTTACTCACATGTTCAACATGTGCAATGGATGATCAGGAAACAAATTAGATGGAGGAAGAGGATAAGGGTAAGGAAGGTAAATTTAGGGAATATATACCAAACACAAGTGAGTTCTGGCATGTATTTACCATTTATAACACCAGACCAGTACATTGAGGAAAATATGCAAAAGAAGATGAGGAAAGGAGTAGGGAAGAGAAGCAAGCGAAGGAGGATGAGGATGGAGAGAAAGAGGAAGAGGGAGAGGAGGAGGAGGAGGAGGAGGAAAAGGAGGGAGAAGAAGGAATGGGGGAAGAAGAAAGAGATTGTTATGTACAAGAACACAAGTGTATTTTGAACATTTTGTATACATCTGCATTGTAACCATGTGCATTGTATTTCCTGAACATTTTCCAACCACAAACCATCAATTTTTGTATAATGTGTTGACCGAAAATGGTTGTACATTGGATGTATGAACATGAATAAAAGTATAAAGATGATACGCACAATAGAGTGACCTCGGATTATAGTACTTTTTAGAAAGCTTCAAATAATTTGTTAATTTCACCTCTTTAACATAAAGTGGATTTGTTTCATTTTAGAAGGATGTGCCTAATGTTTTGATAGCCACTTGCAATTTAGAATTAATTTGTTGTCATCCCACTCAGAGAATGAATGGAAATGGATCGGTTGATTGCTTCTAGGCTACTCTCAGTGGTCAGTTTAAAGGGAATCACCACCCTAACTGTTAAATATACTCTATAGATACAAGTATTCAACCAGTCTTCAATGGTGCACAGGATATCCGCAAAGAAATTTATAGGATTGCTGTAATCATGATCTAATGATTAATGTATTGTAATTTTATCAACGAAACATAAATGATATGTTTGTTTTTTCTCCACTCATGTATAGTAAAGTTTCCCTTTGGATCACCCTTTAAATCATTGTTGTTGTTGATCAGTTACGGTCACCGGACTTGGAGCAGTTCAAGGAAATTAAAGGAATAACTTATCACAATTTGATCTAGTTTCGCTTCCTCTATAATTCAACCATCAGAAGACGTACAGTTTTAGATGGAAAATACAGGACTGACGCTCATATGTAGCTATTATGTGATCTTGTTCTATATTTTGTTGATATATGAACATCAACAAATGCCTGTATTTCTCAGAAATTACGGATGAATGGTATTGCACTTTGTTTACTTTGTTGTCATTCAATGTAAGCAAACATGAATATACAAATTAATGTTCACATTTCTTGGAATTGACAGTAACGTTATACATTGAATTTTATTGATGTATTTCTCCTGATCAAAATATCAAAGCACTATCCATATTTTTGGTGGAATTAGGATGAAGGATTTATCATTCTTTTGGGGTATTAGATATTATGTTGCATTTCTTGGAAATAACAGCAATAGCATTTTTTCAGTTTGAAAAGGATATTAAAGGGGTAGTTTAGTTTTGGTAAGGCTGAACTTAAGTAGCCAAAACCTGCACAGTAACATTATAAACTGATAGTTATAACTCCAACATGCTCGAAAGGTATACAAAATTACAAACGACTATGTAAAATGCCTGTTATCATTCAAAAAGAGCCATTGAAACACAAGAGGGCGCTTTTTAAAAAGGCATTGGTTACAACCATTTTTCATACAAAATTATGCATGTGATGTTTTATTGATATAATGATTAAATAGCGAGATCATCAACAACTATTTAAAAAACGCTTTTGAAAATTTTTGAAAAAGTGCAAGCATTTTTTTATTTTTTTCTAAAAATCATCTAATTATTTGGGCCCCAAATAATTATAAGATCAGATATATTTATTGATATTTCAGCCGTTTCTGGGTTGATTTTGACCAAATAAAGTTTATTCTGCCATTAAAATTGCATGTTCTCTCAAATTCGACACTCAGTTTTTCATTACCTCACAAAAAAATTGTGATCTGCAGCGCCCTCTCTACCAAAACTAAACTACCCCTTTAAAGTTTTGGCCGGGAGGGTACTTGATTGTTTGTTTGAGATAGAGAATAACTGAAGTAATGGAAAAATAACATAATTTTCAAATTCTGCCCAGTATCAGCTGGAATGTCCATAAAGTCATTTAAATAAACATTATGCCAGTTGGCTTTATTTATGTTATGAAATTTAAAATAATTTCTAAGCCAACCAAAGGGGCTTTTGAATTGATTTGATTTTGTGGATAATATATTGCCAAAAGCAGTAGGCAACTATACTCTCCCTCACCTCCAAATTAAAGGGATCTAGTAACTTTGTTGACATGTGCAAAAAGTGATGAATGGTTGATACAATGTATATTGTTGTAATCTGCAATGTCCACTGGGTATTGTATGACAATTTCAAGTTGAATGGACGTCATTCACATTTCAGGTAGGGTTTAATATGTATTGAAGCTGAGTGTTAATGCTGTAAATGATACATCACACCCATGCCTATCAATTCCTATGCAAGACTTATGCTGGTATATATTTTACTCATTGATATGTGTGTATGCATTTATGTACATTATGTATGTATGTATGTTGTGGATGTTTGTCTGTATGTTTGTTAGTGAATGTATATTTTTGGTGTTTATAAAAATGATTGAATAAACATTATCTGAGGCATACTGTGCAGTGTAGTTATAAAAGACTTTAATGGATTTATGAACTGATTTTAAAGGGATAGTTGAGTTTTGGTAGAGAGGGCGCTAGACTACTTATTTTTTTTGTGAGGTAATGAAAATCTGAGTGTAAAATTTGAAAGAGCATAATAAAATCATCTTTGTTTGATCAAAATCGGTTCAGAGACGGCTGAAATATCCATAAATATAACAATTTGTAATAAACCTGGGGCCCCAGGTTTATTAGAGAATTTTGAACCAGCCGTTAAAAATTCCAAAAAAATGCTTCCTCTTTTCAAAAAGTGACAAAATAGGTATTTAAATAGTTGTTGGTTATTTCTCTATCTAATCACTATTTCAACAAAGCATCACATGCACAATATTTTATTCAAAATGGTTGAAACCAATGAGTGTTTAGAGAGCGCCCTCTTACGTTTTAACGGCTCTTTTTGAATGATAACATGATCTTTACTACGTCATTTGTAATTTTGTGCTCCTTTCTAGTTATAAATATTAGTTTGTAATGTAATGATGCAGGTTTTGGTTACTAAAATTCAGTTTCACCAAAACTGTACTCTCCTTACCAGAACTCAACTATCCCTTTAATCAACTTGTAGCAATTATATAAATATTGCGCTCCATCAGAACATGCATATAAAACAGTAAAATTACATTATTTGTGAATTGGCCCGCTAAACAAGTACAAAATGTGATTGCATGGGGCTATATCTGTGAGACAGTGTTATTACAGTAGGGTATCTCAGTCAAGCCTTCATTTCGTTCTGCACTTTTACTGTAACCTTGACCTCGTGATGGACTGAATCTATTTTAACAATCTGGAGTAAAAGAAAGAGATACTTGAAACAAAAAAGTGGGATGCAATTACCGATCAGAAACTGTTCAAATTTAAAACATGGGTGAGACAGGTGTATATTTAGTAACCTAGTAGTACAGAAGCTATCTTTGTATCATTGTGTTTGCAAGGTGTTTTTATATACCTCTCCAGTGTAGAAACCATTCTGTGTATTAAGCAACCATTATTGAAAAAATGTATCCTTTTCTTTTCAATATTTTCTTAGGTTCAATGATTTTTAGTCCACAGTTATGCAAGGTTTTATCAATATTCAAACAGGTTAATGGTATAGTTCTCTCAGTGAAAGATATTCCAATAGGAAGTGAACAATTTGAAGCGAGTAGCTACCTGCCAGGAAAACTTGGCCTTCCTCTTGCATAAAAAAACATAAATGTGCCGCTTTCTCCGAAAACCGTAATTTTGAGGCATGCGAAAGTCATCTTCATCAAGGGTAGTGTCATCATATTTTAAGGAGGCAAGTCAAAGGGGTTGATCTTTTCTTAGCTGGCTCCGTGCTTCATGATTATATTATAAGAGCAGCATAGCCGTAGTAATTAAAATCACACAGACCATTTGTTTTGCCTGCTAGAAGGGTGTAAGTGCTGTACGTTTGTTGTATGAGTTTACTGCCTTCTGGCTATTTTCTCTTTGAACAGGGAAATATACTGTAGTTTATGATGGACACTTTTTAATCATGTGTTCATTATAAAAATAAAAGGGATAGTAAATAAATACCTATGGAGATCATATGTTATAAATACCAAAATATATTGATAATAAGTCTCTTTGGTTGAAGAAAATGTTAATGATTTTTATCAAAATTGTAAGCCTGCTTAAAGAACTTGTTTAACAATTTTACAAAGAAACTAATTAATGGCTTTCCATATTTTTAAAGTCCAACTTAGTGTTAAGTTCGACCTTGGATCTTTTTGAAACAACCCCAGGCGCCTGTAGGCAATCTGCTGCATTTCATTCTTGATTATACCCTCCTAATCTGTAATCCCCCCTTTCCAAGGATAAATTAGACTTGACAATGTGTGTTGTTTCCCCTCTGCCGAAATCTGAACTGACAACATGGGGTCAGATTCAATACATGGATGTCTGAGAGACACATTAGAGATTGATGGCATGTCTGTGACATCCATTACGATATAAAGGCTGAAAGGGCAGAGTGGACGCAAAGCGCCTGTCATTACTCTGTAAAAATGTGTTCACGCCCGCTTCATGTCTCATACGCGTGCTCACTCACTGCCCCTGAAAAGAATAGAAATATGAAATAGTGACCCAGATAATTTCACATTTAGATTCCTTTTTTATTTCTTGAAGCTGCGAAGGTGATGATACATTTTTCATGATCACGCTTTATGGAAGTGTTCAAGTTCATTTCATGTGTGGTACGCTACGCACATGTTCATAATCCGCAACATATAAAAATGTTTATCCCTAATCCTGAATATGTATCTTTTGGTATGCATTATTCTATTAACACTGACAGCAGTTATGTGGCTGCTTTTCATGAATAAACCTCATGAAAACCCACGACTGCTTCATGTGTCATATGCGTGAACAGTGCCACTTTATCAGAGGTACAAAATGTGTTTGTTGTTGGCCCCTTTGAAAACCAGCGGCCCCATGTCATTATGTGGAAATGATTTAAAGTAATCCATTCACTTTTTAAGATTTTGCTTATTGATATTTGGGACTTCAATCATGTACCAATATCACTGTAAGCATCTTTCTACTGATGTGTGTAAGTTACAAAGTAAATGTGTAAATTGATGTCGAATTTTATTACCTACTACTTGTTGATTTTGACTACAATAAAAAAAAGTGTTCCTGAACGCTTTTCATTCAGTCATACATATCTCCATAATAAGGAAGGCTGATGAAAAAATTAAAACCAATTTCATTTTTGTATTACCATAAGCCAAACATCTAGCCTTAGGAGGAATGTTAAAGCTCCAAGTGACTTTTGATTTTTTATTAAAGCCAGTTTATAACCATTTTGTGGCTTTTTTGTAGATATTGTAAAAATAGTCAATGTTGTAAATTTATTGGTAAATACAAGGAAACAATATCAAACAAAGAAGGTGTATATGTCACCCCTTTTCTTGGATTATTTACCGTCTTTTGTACATTACATATAATCATAACTTCTGAATTGTCCTTATGTACAGTAGCTCATATAAATGTCATCAACCACCATAGTTATGTTATGTAATTAATTCACTGCAAGTTTGTAGTTTGTAGACTATGCAGTACAAACAAAACCTTTGCTTGGAAAGTTAAAAAACACATTGATACATAGAAGGACAGTGCTTTTCTACTTAAATGACATGGAAAGTGAGAAAACAAGATTGACGCATAAAAGGACAATGTTATTCTAATAAGATTACATGAAAAGTAAACAGTTTTAAAAGATTGACGCATAGAACGACGAGTTCTGTTCTAATGAAATGACATGCATGCATTCCTGATGTTGCGTTATAGTGCAAATAATCCAATTATCCGTGGGTATTACTCCGCTGGGGATGTGTGGTGTGAGCGAGAGCACGATGGGCCTTGCCATAGATTAACGTCTCAGACAATCATTACAAAGCCATCAGTCCTTAATTCAATGTAATCATCACATGCTTTAATCAGTCTGTAGCATATTACTGTCAATTAGGACTGGGTAACGTTGTCAAGGTCTATGGAGCAATATCGAGCAAGCAGTACATGTGTATGCGTGTAGCTTGGAACATTTATACAAAACAAATCTGACTAAGTCTAGCTTTTTAACTTAAAATAGGGAGAGCTAAGAGTTTCACAATGGAGGAGGATGACCTAAATTGATATTAAAGTTAAATAATACTTTAAAAGAAGATATATACATTTAACAATTGACCATACAATCAAAGTGTACAGAAATGATTCCAAGCAACATAAACACAATTGAAAGCATGAAAATATATTGAGGAGAAAGACTAGAAGAAAAACAAAGTTTGTCGGAAAAACAAATATGAACATGATTAAAAGCAAGTCATAATAGAAAAGGGGTGTAAAGGTGTGATTTGAAGAGAAAAATAAAACACATTGCAGGAAAATTATGACACATTGTAGACTACCAGTGGTGATCATCCTCAAGAACAAGGAAAATGAGCAGGAATGAAACCTATTGCAATATGATGATATAATACAGAAAATAGAGTAAGTAGGGGATAAAGGGAGAAATAAAACAGAGAGAGAGATAGAAAAAGTGTTTATACACAGCAGACAAAACAGTGGTAAACAAACATCATGGGGAATAGAAACAGATCAAGCAGCAGTATAATCTAAGGCAATTCATAATGAGAGTTAAACAAAAGGAGAAATACAAAAATAGTGTAAGAGTAATGTTGACACGTGGTAGACAAGCGGCGGTAAACATCGGATACACAGGGGACGGGAAAGGGGAACAGCTGATAAGGCGGCGTGCAGACTTACGATACCGGTGCGGTCGGTAATCCAAAACGCCTCTGTCGTGAGCGGGTTTAATGCCTCCATACATCAGTGCCAAAGGATGCCGCAAGCTTCCTACCCAATGACGCACATGTAGTTGAAATGGGGACAGAGGGAGGGAAAAATTCCCCCCTCCAACCACATACACACACACACACTCACACTATGTAGGGACCCTACATTATCACCCCCTTACTGCCCTGATGATAAAAGGAATGAAATACATTGGCTACCCCCTAATGGGAAACCCTGCCCCACACTTCACACCATACCTTGCCCCATACTTTTGCCCCACACTTTGCCCCACACTTTGCCCCACACTTTGCCCCACACTTTGCACCACACTTTGCACCACACTTTGCACCACACTTTGTCCCACACTTTACCCCCATCTGTGTCGACCCTGGTTATGCCCCCCTCTATCACCCTTTTCTCTCTCTCCCCCTCTCTTTCACCCTCTTTCCCTCCCCCATGTTTATCTACAGCTGATTCAAGTTGACACCACTTATATACATCTCCCCACTTCAGCGCCGTTGAATTCTGCTAAAACCCTCTTAGAGCACTAGCATTCCAATAGAAAAACAGAACTGTGTGACAATATTGTGTCTCACTCCTTTTCTCTTAACAATGCATTCCTCTTCCTCTCCGTTCCTCCCCGTCCGTCTCTCCCCTGCCCGCTCTGTGTATAGAGACCACTTATGGAAAACAAGAAAGGTGGCCACTGTAGACAGGTTCTATAACATTGTTTCTCCCTGACTTATTCTATACACTTCATTGTACACCCCTGTATCTCTTCTCCATAAAGCAAATATATATCATAAACACAATGTTAGCTGCTGAGGTACATTGTTACATACATTCACATTTGAAGAACAAATTATCAAAAATTTGGCCAAGCCGTTGTATGATCCAAGTTAGATATGAATGTAAGCCACAAGATAGTGAACACTCCAACCGCGTTGACGTATAACCATACCAGAGATATGGATTGGTTTTTACAGAACTTTCTCTTTCATCTTTTTATAGATAAACCAGCATGTCATGTGATATATATGGTAACATTTCAGACTCTAGATGTGTATGCCCCCCCCCCCCCCCGCATACTGGTAGATACAAAATTAAAATCACTATAATTTCTAAAACTAAAAAGTCTATGATGGCCCATTAATTCCTTTCCTATCCCATGTACACTATACCCCAACCCTCCTGTTTTCCACTTTTTGTTACACCATTGTGTTTGCATCTTTTATCATACACCCCTAAAGGGAGATAGATATGACATTTTGATCTAGACAGATATTTTGCTTGGCACACGTTCAGCAATGCCATTGACTGGATAATCAAGAACTAGATTAAGATATGAATGCGCAGTAGGTCAACCAGTAGTCTTTATGTGAAAGCTCACCTCTAGAATGTGTGAACACACAGACTACAGATGAGATTGTTTAAAGGTAATCTGGGCACATGTTCATAAAACCACACTATCTTAAACCCATCGTACGTTTGATTATTTGGATAAGTAAGCACCACAAAGTTATCTTAGTTACTAACTTATGGTTATCTGGGTAAGCATTTTTTACCTATTAAGTTAATCTTGGTTGGCAACTAACAGAAAATTATCAAGATAGGAAAATTCCCCACTAAACTATGTCTTCTTATTTTTTTCTTTCGTTCTTGCCCACATCTTAGCAAAAACTTAGTCGTTTGCTACAAACTATTTTTCCAGTATGAACAGTGAAACTGATTATATTTCACCAATTCACCTAATTTGTGTGCACACGATAACAAAGTACCTTTAATATTTGATTACCGTTTTGGTTCGTGTTGGACATTTACAAGTCCCTTGGCATGCATCCAGTAATGCCATTGACTGGATTATCCAAATAAGATATGAACATACCGAGTGTAAATAAATAGTTAAAATTTAAAGAATAAAATAGTCTACCTCTGGCTAGTGCTGTACTTTCATATTGAAACACACATTTCCTGCTGGATAACAATGCTAGATCATTGATGTTGCTTTCCTGTTAAAAAAGATACGTGAAAAAGTAAATAACCAAAGTCAAATCCAGAGATGGATACGAGATAAGAATAGCTTTACAGTTATCTGTCTTGTTGAATACACAGCTGTTTTTAGGTGCTGGGTGATTGATATTGATCAAGGCTTTTCCATTGATACTTGAATACCAATTTTGATTGTGTTGGACAGAAGTCCCTATGCACTATAGATAATTCAGGTTGAATGATCACTAAGGTATCAATGTTTAAAGTGATCCAACATTGACATCGTGGTAAGATTCTTCTGAATGATGTGTGATGGTGTCATAGAAAAGGAACACTGTTAACCTATTGAGAAAAAAGTGAACATTGATGTCAGATTTTATCATTCAATCATGAATATCTCCATAGTTAGGGAGACATTTGAAAAAAAACAAAACATAATCCATTTCATTCTCATTTTACCATAAGCCAAACAACAAGGTATTTTAAGAGAAATGTAAAAGCTCCAAGTGACTTTGGTTGAAATTGACAGAGGTAATGGATCGTTTTCATAAATTAAAAAAACAAACATTTGTTGTTAGTATTGGTCAGAAGTCCCTATACACTGGATAATTTAGGTTGAATGATGACTGACCTATCAATGTCTAAAGACCATGTTGTATGTCCCTCGGTACACATTCAGCAATGCCATTGACTGGATTTAAGTATCTGGGTTAGATGTGAAAATACCAGTACAGTAGTCTTTGCTTATATACTGTCTACATATCAGCATTCTGAACACACTCTTTGACTTGGAGTTTGACTCGGATATGAGATTTAAAGGAGAAGTTTTTGTCTTCAGACTGCTATCAAAATGTAAACATAATAACTGGACAAATAGTTGATTTGAATAAATACATATCCACATTATAAACTCATTCTTTTGAGATTGACTCGGATATAAGTAGATGTAAAGTAGTAGTCTTTATTAACCAACTCTGTCAAATGTAAATATACCAACTACACAAACAGCCAATTTGAATAATGTCACATCCACATTGTACTTTGTAAACACATTCTTTAAAGGTTGACTCAGATATGAGTAGATGTAAGTAGTATTCTATATGTTTGGAGACTTCTATCAAATGTAAACATACCAAATAAACATACAGTCAATTTGAATAAAGACATTTCCATGTTTAAATACTTTTTTTAGGGGTTGACCACAGTTGTCATGTTTTTTGTTTAGTACTTTTCATACCATGTGTTATATTTTTTATATAAAGGAATATGTGCTTATTTTGTATGCATTGATTTGATATGGATGTTATTTTTTTTTATTGGTGTGAATGAACATATTCTAAATACAATAACAGTTAAAATATTAATCTATAATTTCTAATGACCTTTTCACCATTTCTTTTCAGATGAAGAAGAAGAAGTCACACTGATGTACGCACAGCATGAGGTGAGTAGGAATAGCAAATGCTCATCATTTTCCAATATCTAACCTTAGTTGTAATAGATTTGGATTGCTTATTTGATTTTCTGTTTCTCTGTTATCATGTTTTTTCTTTTTAAATTTCAAACCAAAACATTATCAAAGGTTAAAAGCACTTAATTATCAATTCCTCATTTCACATTTTTAAAGTTAGATTTATTTCTAATTAAACCCCTGAATAGATACCAATTAATTTACTACAAATTTCTGAATGTAATTTTATAGACAATGCATGCATTACCCTGTAACATATTGAGGGTTCCCATGAAGATTGCACTATAGAGAGGCATATGAGACAATCATTGTCAGAATCTTTCCGAATCGAGCCTTTATTTCTTTAAAATAAACATCAGGATAACCCTTTTGTCTTTCATTAAATTACAGAGAGTCCCCATGAAGGACTTCAGTGCAGAGGTGCGTGCCACCCTGGACGTCAGTAACTTTGTGAATCGAGCCACGCTACTACTGGACATCAACCAGACGAGCCTGGAGTCCATCGTCACCCTCCTGCTGGCCAAGATGCTGGCCGGAGACGAGAAGTCAGAGACCATCATGAAGGAAGGACGTGCCGCACTCATGACACACGACTCGGGTAATTGTCCCCATTGTTTTGTGCTCCTTTCCTTCTTCTGTCCTCTTTATGGCCCGGTCAGATATCAACGGATAGCGGAAACGAATGCCCAACGAATAGACAATTTGCGAAATGAAATTATCTGGTGATGAAAGTCGTCTTCATTGCTTTATGTACAAAACATAGAACAACGTACATCACCGGACAAGGAACGGACAAGAAACGCATACGAACGGAGACGAACGGCCGGAAAATTTAGCTCTCCATTTGACGTCCGTTTACGCAATCCGTTGATATGTGACCGGGCTATAAAGTTCCCATGTGCATATATGTTAACCCGTTGCTTACGGGAACCGGATGGGCTATTTACAAAGTCTATGGGGATTTCAGAATCTCGAAGTGAAGAGGTTAAATGTTATAAATGTGAATATGTTTTTCTCTTGGTGATTATTGTCATAAAGATTTTGCCTCTGTTGAAGATTTTTTTTCTAGAATTTAAAGTTTTAACCTATCGAGACTCCTTTATTAATTCATCATCATCGTTGTCATCATCAACATCATCATAATCATAATCATCATCATTGTATTAATTCTGAAACTTTTCAATGTCTCTTTACTTGATTTTATAAAATCATTTCATATTTAGTATGATATAGGACTTTAACTTTTGAAATCAGTATGTGTCTCATAGTGCTCACAGTATAGTTAGAATAAATCCATATATCCCAACATTCATGAAGCCTTTGAGGTCAGGATATTCAGATCAATGCACTATGGTGGCTGCATATCTCTTTATAGTGCAGTAAACCCTATTGCTGCAATTAGTTCCAATATTGCTAGCAGCCTAGACTTACTGTTCACTTTGAAAACATTTCAAGATTTCAAGATGTATGATAAGAAAATGGCAATTTAGTCCAAAGTGCAAATGTATATTTCAATTAATTGGGCAAATTGATACGATTTATGTTCCTTTGTACTAAATCCCAAGCTTCAGCCAAGCTACAGGTCATGATCGTAGGGCATATTTAGTATGAAAATCTATTAAGGCAATCAAATTGTGATTACTGTGATTCTCCAAGGGAGAATAGAATGTGCAAGCGTATTTTTTCTGTGTATCAGGAAATGACCAAGAGAGCATCGTTTCTTCAACTTAAAAATACTCTTTCTCAGTAGAATGACGGCATTAAACAAAAAATAAATATGAAATAAACTCTAATGTGATTTGTGGACAAATTTGTTTTAGCAATGTTTATTCCTTTCTAGGAAATGAGCGAGATATTTTCATCCGTGAACCCTTATTTAAATTTTTTTTTTTCTCTCATGATAATTAAACAAGAATATTGGGTTTGATATATATTTGAAAGTGCATTCACCAGGTTAATTTTGTAGGTCAAGGGTCAAGGTAAGACCAAGCTCTTTTCATACCAGTGTCTATTTTGCGATTGATTAAAGATCAAACCATATTTTAAATGAACTTCATCTAGGGAAATAAGTTCTAAATTGACATTTGGTGGATTCAAATATCATTTAGGGGACAAAGATATATAATATCCTTACAAATGCATTGGTCAAATTGTACATTTATCTGCCACTGCAATACTTGGCGGACTTTATAGGGCAAAGTACATACTATGGTCATGTGCAGGATGCTTTGTTTGCTGGCATTTTGAGAATCAATTACTGTACATTGACTGTGAAGGAATGCTTGAATGACCTTTGTGGCAGAGATGTATTTTCTTTTGATTTCATTACAGGAAAACAATAACTTGTAATCATTTACTTTTCAAGGATGATTATTATGACCGCTGTAGTTAATTTAGATCTGATTTTGAAAAGGAAAAGTAATGATGAAAGTAGTCTGGATTAATACAAAAACTTTCATCGGGTGGGGTATTCAACGTTACAAGATTAAGCTTTGACCAACCTTATTTCTCTGTGGGCAAGCTTCCGTCCCTTCCTGGGGACTTAATCAAGCCAAATGAAGAAATAAGTTTGGTTGAAGATTAATCTTATAACGATATCTGGATACTTTGGGTCCCTGTAGAAGAATGTTGCTTTACAGCTTTCTTCCTGAGTGTTTGATTGACAAATGCAGTTCAGTGTCTTCGCCTCGTCTTTGGTCAGTCAAATGTGTTTCTGCCAGGTGTTGCAAACAGTAGTTGATTGAATTTCTCTGCCTTTTTTTAGTCGCAACAAATGTTGCTAGTATGTAATCCACACCGTTCTTTGATGTCATGAACCACCCCTCCAGCTCCGAGCACCCATAGGTGCTGATTTGTGTAGGAATTCTGGAGATGACCTATTGTGCCCTTCCTCCAGTGGCATAGAGTGGTTTGACTGATTGGGGGGGGGGGGGGGGGGGGGATTAGGTAGGGGCACATTTGTATGTATTATTGATTTTTCACAGATTTGCCCCCCTTAACGGGTCCCCTCCCCTCTCCCTTCCTCCCTCTGATGAAAGTAATTCCTACATAGCGACACTCATGCTCTCAGGCATACAATTGCACAAAATAGAAGGTAGACATAGACTATATTTTTCAATATCAATATTTTCTCTGTAGGTGTTTTAATCACTTTACCTGCCAAATGTTTAGCAATTTTATAAATTGAGTTTGCCTCTTTTTATAGCCCGAAAGAAAGTTCCTAACGTACTACTGACATGGTTCTTTGATGTCAAGAACCCTTCTTAACTAGACACACAAACAAAAGGAATGTAGAAATCTAAAAGATTTGTGTGGGTGTGTGTGTTCTTGTGCATTGTAAATTGGCATACCTTTGATTAATTTATTTATGAGATAATCTTGCAAATTGAGTTTGTGCCTTTTTATAGAGGCGGCAGGATGAATGTTTCCTGTATGCAATAAATGTGGTTCTATGATGTCAAGAACCTGTCCTCTATAAACAAGACATACAAACACAAGGGTTACGTAGACGCTTTTATAAGCTATAGATACACACATGTATGTGTTCTTGTGCAATGGAACTCCTTTTCTTCTTTGCATTCCTGTGATTAATTGTTTCTTTTTGGTTGTATTTGTGTAAAATAATCTTGCAAATTAAAGTCTGACTCTTTTATAGCTATAAAAAAATTTTTCCCATCATGTTACTGACATGGTTCTTTGATGTCAAGAACCTCTCCGTTAACGAGACTTACAAACAAAAAGAATGTAAACATATAAGTTATAGACATTCAAGTGTTTTCTTGTGAGCACTATGCGGCTCTTTTCTTCTTTAATAACGTACCTGTGATTAATTGCTGTTTTCTGTCTACCGTAAATAATCTTGCAAAATTAAGTTTGCACATTTTCATAGCTAGAAACAAATGTTCTCTTCATGTCCATGATATGATTTATTAGCGTCAGGAACCCCTCCAACCAGATACTCACATACATGCATACATTCACAGCACATGCCAACGATTTGAAAAATAGTATGGAAAACTACAAATTTGACACTGTCCCTTAGGTTTCTTTTAAGTGCATTGCAAACTTGTTGGTTTATTACAAGATATGAGTGTTTAAAGGATGTTCTGACATTCACAAAAAGGTTGTTGTACAATACAAATGATTTTAATTCTATTTCTATCAGTTAGAAATTCCCATGCAAACGCATGAGCTTGAAATAAAAACTCTAGTAGGTGATTGGTTAATCAAATCTCTCGAATAGCAGACCTTAAAGCACCCCTGCACGGAATTCATTTCCCCCACTGCGGCAGGCAGGCGGTAACAGATTTTTTCCTGAAAAATAATGAAAACTTTGCCGCAAGGCTTTTTTTGAGGTTACCCGCAGACAGTTTGTGGTGTACTGTCTGTAATTCAACCAAAGCCTTCCCCCCCATGTTACAAGCTTAATGGCGGACAAGATCTGATAGAGATACAAAAACAAAAGTTTGCAAAAATTCTAGGGTGATTTTGTGAGTACTTTTATTTTCGTAAACATTAACACAAAATTACAGAAAACAAATTAATTTTTGATTTCCATTGTCAAGGAAATTGAATTGCCTGACCGCCCGGTTTCCCAGTCAGGCATGTAAAATTCTCCATTTGTGAAATTCTTGGTGGCTGAATGCTAACTTTTGAAATGTTTATGAAGCGCAACAAAACATTCCCTTTAAACAGGGCATCTGTTCAAGGGGAAAACAAATTTTATTTATTTTTCTGCGGCTACTTTTCAAGCTTGCCTGCATGAAAATGAAACCCCAAAATTTCATTTGCATTAAACTCTATATGCATTTTTTCAGGGGCTCTTTTAGGATTCGCCCCAAGCCCTGTGTATTGTTGAACAAATTCAAGATCTAGAAGTATATGGTATGTTTTATATGTATGTGTATCAGAGTGAAATATTTATTCTGTATTTAGTCTCTTATTTTGTATCCATGGATAAATAAATGTAGGCTACTCTGATTGATTGCAAGGCCTGGTAGATTCCTGATGTACTCTCTCCACTTTGGAATTTCTATTCCTGTGCTGCTGTAATTAATCAGTATTTGTTGTCATTTTTCACAGGTTGAAGTATTGGTCTCTAGATGTATGTAACCAATAATATTTCATCATAAATCTGGTTGCCATACTTTTTGGAGTGCCAGCTTTATTACTTGCTCACTTGAAAGCTAAAATCAAAATGATAAATGAATCTATTGTACAAAAAATGTCAAAATCACAAATCTTCTGGCTTTGAGGAATATGTCAAAATCACATATCGTCTGGCTATAGATGTCGAAATGGCTGTAAATTCTTTGTATGATGAAACGTGTACACATTTATGGTTATGTTTGATACAATCTACAAGATTTGCAGGGTTAGGTTTTCAATTCAATATTCTTTTAAAGGGAAATGACAGTAGTGGGAAACGCCCCACACACAAAAAATGAAATGTACGCTCCTATTACCAACCATGTGAAAGAATATAATTTTACTAATATGGAATTATAAACATTTGGCCAGGAAACTGCCTACTAATGGATATATTTGCACAGTTATAAAACTGATTTACAGTAAATTGATCGCCAACGCGGAATCACGCATACGCTACATGCAAAAGTCCACGTGGTCCGCACATGCTTTTCACGGGCGGCCATTGGATTTTTTCTGATATTTCTGCATGAAACGATGCTTAGGTTCGAATTTTACCACACAAGCCCGTTTTAGATACTTATTCAACAATATTGATCGATTATTTTGGCCAATATAAATGTTTTCTGTAAATTTCCCCAAATTGTTATTCATCTTTAAAGCTTTAGAATACATCTTGAACAAATAATTATGATAATAGCATCAATTTAACTTTGTTTATCTTTAGCAATATCTCATGCCAAAAAACAATTACACCTGTCTTCGCCTTTACCCCATTTTCCTTCTAGACAAGTAAAGAAGACAAAATATGCATTCATTTTAAACAGGTGCACTTATTTCCGTAATCATATTTATTTGACAATGGGACTGTAGAGGATGCTAGATTCTCAATGGATTTGGTAAAGATTTGTTGACCTGATTTTTCATTAGGAATCGAGCACTGGCATACTCTATATTTATGTATGTTTTTAGTTCAGACTGCAGTTAAGTTGTTATTAAATGAAAAAAAGTAAAACAATCTTACCCAAATTCGTATTCATTCATTTGATTATATAAGATCAAACCTGATTGATTAAGATATATATATGAAGAAGGTGAAGAAGATGAAGAAATAGCTGAAATACAGAAAAAAAATCCAGGCACTAAATTGTTCAGGAATTGCTGATAGCATATCATCCACGTTGACTGAGATGAAGTAACAGTTAAGGCTGTTTGTTAACTTGAATCAGGAGCAAACATTCCAGAAGTTTGGGTAACTTGTGACCAATGGGCCAGCGTGAGTTATGAGTTCTGCACAATGCCTTTATCCCCCAAAACAACATCAAACAAATCTAACAGAAATTAGTAAGCAACCCCTCCCCCCCCCCCACACTCCACAAACTGAATAATTGTGTATGCTTTACATGGCATCACAAAATATGCTTGAAACATGCAACATAGAACATACTGTAGAAATCTGGTGGTATTGAAAGGTGAAGAAACTGAACATTAAATGATGCATGTACCATTTAGTGGGCTTAATTATGTTCCAAGGATGAATTTAAATTGAAGATGAACATGTCTGTTAAAGTCATAATCATGTGGCATGATCCTGTGTTAATCAAATGAGCACATTGATCAACCTTGGAAGACAATTTAAATTTGGAGGGTTAGTTTTTCAGACCTGCTGGCATTAGATATGCGCGCGTAAAATGTATGATAATTTATTGAGGCTAGTCTTGTATTTTTTGAGGGAGTAGTCTCCTCAAGCTTTTTTGTCTTCCCCTGGCAGAGTTATAGAATTATTTCTTCTTCATTAATAATGAATAGAGAAAACATTCCTGATTAACCCTTCATAATTAACAATTTGAATTACAAGGGTTACTCTATCAGACTTGCTGGCAATAGACAAACATTCTGAAAATATATTGTTTTACAATGAAATAAATGATAAAAGGGCTCTTTTCATGTTTTTTTTTTTTAAGGGTGAAAATCTCCCCAAGCTTATTTTCCTTTTTTTTTTTTTTTTTTTTACTAGCAGGGTTATTGAATAATTTCCCTTTCATTAATAATGAATGGAGAAAATATCATTGGTGATAGGGTAAACATGGTTCAGCCTTGAAGAGGGTAGAAAAAGGTCTCTGCCCTTCTCCCAGCGGATCAGTCAAGACCGTAGAATCGCTTCTGTGGCTTCCTCCACACCCGTTGCAAGATTTGGATCTCTCCTGAAAAATGTGTAGTGGTTTTGGGTCTTGTAAATACCATTTCTTTTGGTGTTTGGTGTTCTCCAATGCTGAAAATTGTGTTATTGATTGATTGATTGTTGTTGTTGTATTGAAACATGTTGTAGCCATGTAGAGGTTAGAAAAATCTCTGTGCCCTTCTCCCGGCTGATCAGTCAAGACCTTTGAAATCGCATCGTGGCTTCCTCCACACCTGTTGCAAGATTTGGATCTCTCCTGAAAAATATGTAGTGGTTTTGGTCAAGTTACCATTTCTTGCCATGTTTGGTGTTCTCCAATGCTGAGAATCGTATTATTGATTAATTTCTGCATTGATTGATTGATTGATTGTTGTCGTTGTTGTTGTTGTTGCTGTTGTATTGAAACATGTGGTAGCCATGTAGAGGGTAGAAAATCTCTGTGCCCTTCTCCCAGGTGAGCAGTCAAGACCTTTGAATCGCTTCTGTGGCTTCCTCCGCACACGTTGCAAGATTCGGATCTCTCCTGAAAAATGTGTAGTGGTTTTGGTCAAGTTACCATTTCTTGCGGTGTTGGGTGTTCTCCAGTGCTGAGAATCATATTATTGATTTATTGCTTTATTGATTGATTGATTGATTGTTTATTTGATTTTATGTATTGAAACGAGTTGTAGCCAGCCGTGTAGAGGGTAGCAAACGCTCTGTGCCCTTTTCCCAGCTGATCAGTCAAGACCTTTGAATAGCTTCTGTGGCTTCCTCCACACATGTTGCAAGATTCGGATCTCTCCTGAAAAATGTGTACAGTGGTTTTGGTCAAGTTACCATTTCTTGTGGTGTTTGGTGTTCTCCAATGCTGAGAATTGTGTTATTGATTGTGGAAAGTCTATGTTTTTTTTTAGAATCTTGAAGGGAACTAGTTAGATTCTTGATAAAATGATATGTAGATGCGGGGTTAAATTAGTGCTCATTGTATTTGAGACTAGGTATCAGACATGTAGACATAGGGTTTAAATAGATCAGCGTATACTGTATCCACCTGGCTAATTGATAAATGTCATATCATGCTGCATTTTGAAGGGAACAGGTTAACATTTCTCTTGATAAATTGATGTGGGGATGCTGGGTTAAATTAGTGCTCATTGTATTTGAGACTAGGAAGTAACATGTAGACACAGGTTTAAATAGATCAGCGTATACTGTATCCACGTGGCTAATTGATACATTTTATATAATTCATCTTGAAAGGAACTGGTTAACAAAATAATCTTGATAAGATGACTTGTGGATTTTAGTGTTCTTGTTGAATTAGTGTTCATGGTAGTTGAAACTAGGAAGCAACATGTAGACACAGGTTTAAATAGATCAGCGTATAATGTATCCACGTGGCGAATTGATACATTTTTATATCTTACTGCATCTTGAAAGGAACAGGTGAACAAAAGAATCTTGATAAGATGACTTGTGGATGCGGGGTTGATGTTCATGGTACATGGTTGAAACTAGGTATCAGACATGTAGACACAGGGTTAAATAGATCAGTGTATAAGTATGTACCCACCTGGCTTTTTGATAAATATCATATTACGCTGCATCTTGACAGTAGCCCCAGGCTATATCAGCCTGAGTTTGTGTATCCAGGACCATGTCTGTTTCCCTACCCCCTTGTCAGTGATTGTGTATGTGTGTGTGTGAATGTATTGAATTTGTATGTAATGTATGTATGTGTGTATAATGGATGTTGTATAGGAATGCGAGTAATTGTTTGTATTTTAATAATGTATTACTGAACTTGACCTCACCATATGAATGGAATAGTTCATTTAGATTGTTCTCTAAAAGTAGAGCAATTTAACCCACAGAAGACGATATTGGAATAACATGCATTCTGCTATATATACCAAAGCCCAGGTATTTTCAGAATCAGTCCTGAAAGGGTTATTAAACTAGAGCTTTAGAAACCAGATCAAATTAGCTGGCTGAAATATATTTGTTTCCTGAACGCAATTTGACTTGGAGTAAAAATATTAATTCATTCTGCATATACCCAAGCTTGAGTATATTTTGAATTCAGTCTTGAATGGATTAAACTAGAGCTTTAGAAACCAGATCAAATAAGCCGGCTAAAATGTATTTATTTCCTGAACGCATTTTGACTGAGTCAAAATATTAATTAATTCTGCATATACCCTAGCCTAAGTATATTTTGAATTTGTCTTGAAAGGCTTAAACTAGAGCTTTCCGGCTGAATTTTAAAAAATTTCCTGTTCAAACACAATTTGACTAATAGATGGTACAAAAAAATCCATTCTGCATAGACCCCAGTCTGAGAATACTCAGGACCAGTCCAGTCCGGAAGGGGTTAAGCAATCTGAGCATTGTAATTAAATCAGATTGAATCGGGCAGATGAAATGTTGTTATTTCCTCCAGTATAATTGCACTTGAAGTATTTGTACCGCTCTCAATATTTTACCCTAGAATACTTTCAATTCAATTTCAAGTTCAGATTAAGAAATTTTAGTTTTTTGTTGTTTTTCTTTCACTTCCTATTGAGTTTAAAGCAAGTATGCTTTGTTGTGCGTACATATTATGCGCGCATGTGTGTGATTATGTTTTGTGTGCATGAATGTATGTATAAAGTGCGCACATGTGTACTGTTGTTGGCTTGTGATTTTGTGTGCATAAATGTACATGGTACATGTATGTCATGGTATTCACAGCATGTATGTGAAAAGGTTTCCCCGATAGAGGCCCTATGTCTGCCACTTATTCTGTAGAGGAATCTCTACCGAAACGAGAAAACAAAACAAAACACTGTGCATTATTTTCCTTTATCTTCTGATTTAACTTTTGGTGCTTATTTTCATTGCACATTACACCCTACATGTATAAAATGTAAAACAATGTAAAAAGTTGTGACCTTAATAAATGTATACAAATAGTATTGAATTTTATTAAAATAATGCTTGAATATGAAAAATGAACCATTGGCCATTCTGATTGGTAAAAATAGTGAGACAGAAATTTATTGATATATTGCAGTATTACAATTTCAAAAACTATATTTAAAAAAATTCTCCTTCTAGATTGTTGGTATTTGGTGAGAACAAGCCAACTCATTATCCTCTTTCCCTACTGTCACCTCTTACCATCACCGAGCAGACGTGCACATTCTTTCCATCACCTCTCATACAAGCAGACTCGCACATTCTTTTATTGATCACTGACACGTGACCAAAATGAGCACAAGTTATCAAAATAAGGAGCCAGAAATCAATTGCTATATTGCGGTATTACAATGTTAAAAGCTTAAATTAATATGACGAGGAATACTTTTTATTCTCATTCGATGTCGTTGTTTTTTTTGGTGAGAACAAGCCAACTCATTATATCCTCTTTCCTTTTCTTCAACCTCTTTCCATCACCTCTCATCCGAGCAGACTCGCACATTCTTTTCGTGATCACATACCAAATTAGCACATCACATGACCAAAAACGAGCAGAAATTATTAAAATAATTAGACAGAAATATACATTGCATTATTACAACATTTTCAAAAGCTTGAGTGAGCATCAGGATGGATATTTTTGTTTAAAAATTCTCCTTACAGATAGTTGGTTTTTGGTGAGAACAAGATAACTCATTGTCCTCTTTTCCTTAACTGTCAACCTCGTTCCATCACCTCTCATCCGAGCAGACTCGCACATTCTTTTATTGATCACATGCCAAATTTGCACATCACATGACCAGCTCGTTTTACTGATTGGAATGCGCAGGTATGTGTGTCTGCCTTTTAAAGTTACCGTTCATATCCAATACAATGATTTCGGAAACTGGAATGTCACTGAGAGCTTATTGCATAAAGAGTTGTGGAGAAATGTGATAAAAAAAAAAAAGGATCTATGACCAAGAGAAGTTACATGTGGTTCCAACCCTGTGATCAAACCAACTCTCTGTATGCAATTTAGACAGTTGTATTTGATCAAAAAATTTTAATGAAATGCAACATTTATTAACTCAAATCTTAGATGCGATAGGCCTAACCCTAACGGTTAACCCAGATCTTCTTATAAACATGTTATGATTTGTTAATTTTTCTTTTCTCCTTGGGGGGGGGGGGGGGGGGGGGGGTGTTGGATGATCTTGTTTCATTTGATCTTTTTCCCTTGAATGTACTATTGTATACTCAAAGGGTAAATCCTAGCACATAATGAAGGTTATATAGTTTTGGTAGTACATGCATTTATTTTTTATGTACATTATATACACAAGCCTGAGTTTAACATCTCAGCTTTACTCAGTTGGTAAATTAGAGCTATGTTTTGTTTATAATGCTTGTAAATAGTACAGTGTTTACTATTTTTCCTGTAGACCCAATCATTACTTGTATGGAAGTATTGGTATTTGCAGTTAGGGAATCATACAAGAAAGAAACGGGATAGTGATAGAGCATTGAATGCCAACAGACAGCTTAAATTGAACGTAATGAGAGTCGTCATTAATACTGCCTGTTGTTATTAACTTGTGAAAATCTCAGTGCCTACGTTTGTTAACTTGGAGGAAAATCCGAAACGTACCATTTACCATACTTATACTAGAATCTCAAATATATCCTTTTGAAGTATACTTGCTAATTATCAGCAAAGTGGGCGCAACATGCCCATACAATTGGTCGTAAGTGGCTGTCTGTGCAAATGGGGGGAAGGAGGAATTTCAAATGTATCCTTTGACTAAATTCCCTAATTATCGCCAAAGTGGGGGCTCCGTGCTATGGTTGGCTTTCTTTGCAAATAGAAGGGGTGGGGGAGGGGGGAATTCTCAAACATCCCTTTGAAGTATACTTGCTAATTATCGCCAAAGTGGGCGCCCCGTGTCCACAAAGAAAGGCCTGCAATTGACGTTGGCTGTCTTTGCAAATTGACTGTGGTAAACACTCTCACGTGCCCTGAGCCTGCCTCTGTGGATCGATTACTCTCTCTGCCCTGTCTGTCCTCACCCAAGGCAAACAAGAAACAAGAAATGTGAATAAGGAAGAGTGAGAGTAAGCACGTAGACATAAAAAAAAAACAAGAAATGGTGAGACAATGGGAATACGATTTTGATTATCATGCCATTCTCATCATCCTATTCATTATTACTTCCTTATTAAGAGGGGGAGAGGGGAGGGAATAGAGGGAGTTATATCCATCCAAAGTATTTCTGATTCCTGATTATAATAATAAATAATAATAGCTTGCATTTATTTAGCGCTAATACAGGGTTTCTAAGCACAAATTATTATTATTACCTGTTGTGGTCATCAGGTACAGTTCAAAACCACACAGTGATATTGCGTACTTTCTCAACTCCCTGGGGAGCATACTAGCCATATGCTGCAATCATAAGCAAATAAAACACAAATTCCATCAAATGATGCCGAGATGTAGGAGCACTGCCAGAGAAATTTCAGACGGGAGTAAAGAAGGGCAGTTTGAGTTTGGGGTAAGGTTTTTCATAACGTGGGCAGCCTATGCACCCAAAACCTTGTTGTATTTTGTTAGTGTTTTTCTCGGGGTCACTTTTCCCCAATAGCAAGGGATGCTAACAATTTGTAATTGTTGGTGCTTCTTTTCAAGCCTGCCTGCTGTAAAATAGCTTGAAATAGTTCACTCCTTGACTAAGATGGGAACTGGGTGGGTTGTATACAAAGTCTATGGAGATTTCAGAATTTTAAAGAGAACGGGTTTAATAAAATAGTCCGATTTACAGGGGCCCTTGGCATTTTGTATCCCTTGTATTTTTTCCCACTGCCCTGAGCTACCCCACTGCCGAGATTTGTATTTATGTAATGAGTTCATGAGAACTTTTTCTTCAGTATTGTTTCATGATATTGTTTTGCTTCTGAGTGAGTGATTATAAACAGGAGCCAGACAGAGGAATTTCCTGTCTAGCTTTTTTTTTGTTATCCTTTTAAATATACGTGCCCAAACCAAGAGAAAGGATTTGTTGTTGATCATTCTAAGTATCAAACTTCCCTTTTGTAATTCCTGTATATTTCCCCTCCCTTAAATATTTTGCCTGAACCCATCAAAGAAGATGTAATGCATTCTGCATAGGCCACAGCCTGGGTATCTATAGGGAACCAGTTCTAGCCGGGTTAATTTTGAAGAGGAATGAATTTTTGATCTCTGTTTGTATCGGTTTCTTCTATTTTTTAATCAAACGCAGCTCTCCAAGTAATCCAGGAAATGGTGCAAGGCTCCATCCTCTGTGGAAGCTGTGTGCCTATGAATATTAAAACTTGTGTATTTAACCCTTTACCAGCTAAGATAGTGACATTCCCATAATAAGCAATCCAAATTTTCGTTGGCAACTTTTCATTCACTTGAGTATAGTTTGCATGGTGCCTTATGTATCCATTTTTATTCCTTTTATTGATCTCTTTGAAGGAATTGGTTCAATTATATACGTCAGTGCTCGAAACTAGCCCTGTGCAACTAAATGTTAGCTCTTGCGCCATACAGGTTTCACCTAGCCAAATACTGTTTGTCCAAATGGGCAACAAAATAGAACAGAACCTTTAATGTTTTTTTTCGCTTGGGGCCGCCAGATTCAGGTTTTGGGCCACTTAAAGAAAAACAAAAGAGGTAGTAAACTAGTATCTATTCTCTTAATTCTTAAAATATAAATTTTTTGACAGATTGGATAAGATTATTTGGGGACTAAAGAAAGACTGCAGAAAGAAAGAAAAAGAAGAAGAAAGTTTTGCTTTGAAATACAAATCCATTGCATGAATGTTCATGTTATATCAAACTCATCGTTGTGATTCATCTATGATCTAAAACAATGTTGATTGGTGTTATAGTGCAAAGATTGCATTGGACTGGCAACATGCAATTAAACGGAACTCTTTTCCAATGAATCCTTGCGTTTAAACACAAACTTGCGTTTTAGCACAAAGTTGTATGAATGAGCAAAATGTTTGTAGTGAAATCGTCATAAATGGCACAAAAAATGCTCAAAAAACCCCGAAACACATTGGAAAATGCATTTCCGCTGCGAACATTCGCACGGACCAAATCAGTGTTATTAATATATTATTCATATATTTACATGTTACATGTTACATGTTACATGGCGAATATTCGCAAGCAAATGTTTTAAATTACTCCTTAGAGCGATTTTTTCAATAATCCGCTGCGAAAAAACAAATTCGCTCTTATGGAAACGCAGCTTTACTCTGTTTGCCCCAGAGTCATGCGAGCATCTTAAGATGCTGTGTGTATTACCTGATGCAAATCTCCTCCAGCGGCATTAGAAGAATTAAGGAAGGATTTGTTAACTCCTAAAAGTTAGCGAGAAATGTTGATGAGCACAGACATCCATTAAGAAAATGATGTGGGTGCTTATCGTCTGTCTGTACCATACCGAGAAATATTTAAAAGCTGTTTTTACTTAAGAATTTGCGGTACTTGCAAGAAAAAAGATAATAAATCGTCAAGGCTAAGTATGTGCAATATTTCAAGATGACGGAAGTTCAGATCACCTTTCGGGGCTTTCAATTTTCATGAGCCGAAGTGACTTCTTATATTTTTAGAAAGAGTAGTTTTTATAGGACATTGTTAATAATTCAGTTTAAAGAATGGGCTTATGTTTCCACTTTCAAGGCATGTCAAACACTGGGCCCCTGTGAGCTGAAGTGACTTGACAATGTTTTGGAAAGAGCTTTTTTTTATTGGACATTTTTAATAATTTAGTTTGAAGAGTAGGCTTATGTTTCCACTTTCAAAGTACGTCAAACACTGGACTCCTATGCCACTGGAGTATCAGAGCTACACTTATACTGGAAGAAATTAAGTACCTTTATAATCCATGGTGAAGGCCACAATCCACAAGCAATGTATATTTCATGAAGTACTGTATGCATAGCTACATGTATGTAGGTTGATATATCTATAAATAAATATATATATATGATTGATTTTAGGGTTTAAAGTTATTGAAATAAGCATCTCCAGTGTAATTAAAAAATAACATGTACACATTCTCATGTGGACATCTTTGTTTTAACTCAGTGGTTTCTGCATATCTATGAAAACTAATTGAATACAATTTGAATCGAACTAGTCTAAAACAGAACACACCCCTGTTCTGTTGTAGGGTTACAATATACTTCCAACTTGCATTTTCCAATGGATCCGTCCCGGTATTACTAGATTGTGTACTTTAATAGTCCAGTGTGTAGAACCTTGTTTACATTCCTGCGCATTTTACGCTTCACATCACGTTCCGTTCCATGATTTATCGCCGGCGGGAAGTGTTTATTATTGCAGATCGGCAATGCCAAATGTAGTAGCTCCTTCTACCTGGGATTCGAGTAATAGAGGGAACTGGATGTTAAAGGGATCTAGTAACTTTGTTGAAATGTGCACAAACTTAAAAAGGGTTGATAAAATGTGTACATTATTTCTGTGATCTGATATATGTATGTCCACTGAGTGATGTGTACAAATTCCATTGGAAATGACCGTTATATGACTTAGTTATGAGCAAAATCCAAATTAGTCACCAACTCATTGCACTGACTTTAAACACAGTTGAAATTATCCACTAGAGAATTTCAAATACGAAAACTTCAAATCATACATTGAATGTTTTTAACGAAAGATAATTTTTGGAAAACTGAAACCTCAAACCTGTTCTGTTGGTAATTTACAAATTTACAAAAAATGAGGTATGTGAGAACTGCTAAGAGTCTGAAGTGAATTTTGAGTATTTTGTCAATGTAACTTGATCCCTTTAATATCTTTCTGCTTCATTTTTAAAACATGTTTTTTATTAAGTTTTTGCTGTGAGTCACACTGATAATAATCCCTATTATTCCTATGATGTGCATTTCAAAGTGATCAATTAACTTCGTTAAAGGGGTAGTTTAGTTTTGGTAGAGAGGGCGCTGCACATCACAATTTTGTTGTGAGGTAATGAAAAACTGAGTGTCGAATTTGAGAGAACATGCAATTTTAATGGCAGAACAAACTTTATTTGGTCAAAATCGACCCAGAAACTGCTGAAATATCAATAAATATATCTGATCTTATAATTATTTGGGGCCCAAATAATTAGATGATTTTTTTAAATAATAACAAAAATGCTTGCACTTTTTCAAAAAATGTCAAAAGCGTTTTTTAAATAGTTGTTGACGATCTCTCTTTTTAATCATTATTTCAATAAAACATCACATGCATAATTTTGTATGAAAAATGGTTGAAACCAATGCCTTTTCAGAAACGGGCTTTTTTTCTTAGTCGTTTGTAATTTTGTATACCTTTTCGAGCATGGTGGAGTTATAACTATTAGTTTATAATGTTACTGTCCAGGTTTGGTTACTAAAGTTCAGCCTTACCAAAACTGTACTACCCCTTTAAATTAAAGTTAAATCACTTGGAGCTTTCACACATGTTTTGGGTCTTGTTGTTTTGCTTTGTTTTGCTTACAGTAACAGAAGAATGGAATTGGTATTGATTTGTCAAATGTTTCCTTGATTATTGAGATATTTATGATTGAATGGAGAGTGTTCTGGAATGCTTTTTCATTGTACATCAAACATGATAAAACATGCCATTTTTTCCTTCACTTTTTCACTAGGACTAGGTAAACAATGTTCATTTTCTATGAAACTGTCAGACATTTTTCAGAAGAATCTTACAGTGATATTGGTAAATGATTTTAGAATGAAATAAAAACTTGAACTGGATTAAAAACTTATGAAGGTTAATGGATCACCCTAAAGGCAATCTTGATAACTGGTTATTCTCTAATTAACTAACTCATTTATTTTGTCTCTTTATTCTGTACTTGTTCCTTGCTTAAAAACATATTGGCATAGCATGTGTCCAATTAAATTTTGCTTTGCTAAATATGTTACTACCATTATTCTTACAGAGTTATTGCACATAGGCCTTGTGGTTTGTGTAGAAAATTGGATGTTTATTAGGGCAATTTTGTTGAACATTGTCAGTCCTATCTAGGCATTTTGTACTTTGGCTGAGTTAGACAGGGGAGGAGAGAGGAAGAGAGGAAGAGAGATGATGAAAGAGGAGGAAAGAGGTGGACAGAGGAAGAGAGAGGACAAGAGAGGAGGAGAGAGGAGGAGAGAAGAAAGGGGTGGAGTGGAAATGGAATAAAATGGATTACATTACCTCACCGATATTTCCCCAACGTCATTCCATTTACCATTTTCCTGGGCTCCCATTACGCTACATTCCAGCCGAAACGAGCGAATGGGAATCACGTATCGCGGCTCAATCGGACCGTGTAATGTGGCCATCGAACTCCACACCATCAGGACCCTGGGGCATTCCACAAAATAACTCGCCTTTTCCAACCCTTTCTTTCTGCTGTTCCATTCCGAAGGAGAGTTTCTACGAATATAAACCTTTAGACTACCATCAATTTGAAATTTGCAACGCACGGAAATGTTACAGAGAGTGTTAAATCATGCATGTTTATGACAATAAGCCATTAGGAGACCGGGTGCAGATAAACAAAATACACTCACTGTTTTCCAACTCTTTTTTTTCCTTTCCTGCTGATACAAACGAGTGTTTCAATTATTAACCTTTCGACTACCATCAACTTGATATTGGTTGCTCACAAAAATGATACGAAGAGTGTTAAATCATGCATGTTTGTGACATATTAGAAGCCAACGAGAGACCTGATGCAAAAGCACAATAACTCACTGTTTCCAGCTGTTTTTTTGTGTTTTAATCCAAAGGAGCATTTCTACTATAATAAACCTCTGTAGTACCATAAACATGTGATCGATTGGTCACACATGAAATGTTCAGACATTTGTCTGTTAGATGACTGTTAAATCATGCATGTTTCTGACAATATGCAATAAGGAGACCTGGCGGCATATAAGAAAAATAAACTCACGGTTTTCAACCTTTTTTGCCCTGCCGATTCAAAGAGTGTAACCTTTGTAGTACAAAGCACAAAATGTGAGGAAAATATGCATGTTACATGATACTGTTAAATCATGTTTATGACAAACCATTTGTAGACCTTGCACATATTAGCTAATTAACTTACTGTTACCAGCCCTTTCTTTTGAGCCTGCAAATGTGTGCTTCCGCTACAACCTGTGATATAGATTCCTAATTGTTAAAGGAAAATCATGTTTTCAAAAACCTCAACAAATGTGTGGAGGCAAGATTTGAATTCTCAAATTAGAAAAGATAGTTTCTTGTATAATTACAAAATTTTTGCTTTGGATGACAGATCGTTCAAGCAATCAAAACCATAAAACAAACAGTCAAAGGAAAGGTACATTCTCACAAAACCATCTAAAACTGTTGAGCCAACATTTTAGTTTTTCGAATCGGAACAGCATTTTGTATGTATTTGGGTCATTTTGCCATCTGAGCAAATGATATCTGTCCCCACGCAATCAGAACCGCGTAAAGACCCCCAATCAAAAGGGAAGATCGGGTTTCATAAAACCGGTAATCGCCTTTCCCCGGGCATCCGTCATTCCTACCCGTGTTTGACGAGAGTTATCGCAGAAAGAGGGAAGAGCGCCTTAAGTAATCTTGAATGGAGTGGGATGTGTCATATTACCTTCATTTCACTGAACCAAACTCTTCTGCACTTCCTCTTTTATTTAACTCATAGCATGCCGGACGTATGGCAAACTTTACAACATCTTGTGTTTGTGGTGTGGTATCATCATACCCTATGTATTACAAGAGTTAACTTTCAGAGAAACTCTGCATTACATTTTCATCAAGGCCAACTGAAATGCACACATATATCTTAAAAATATGTTCCTCTGTGTGCCATAAATTATGCCAAACTTCTTGGGGGAATTACTATTGTGGACCGGAAATTATTTTCCGACGTTCTGAGATATAATTTTCTCCTTTCTAATATTTCTCCTTAATATCCTTCCTTCTTTGAAATGTACTGCTACAGACTGAAAATGGCCTTCTGGCTTTCTTAAATGCTATCACTTTTCCCCCTATAATTTTGTATAATATGCTACTTTAAATCCTTCTTACTCTCTTTCTGCTTCCCTTTTCATTCTGTTTTTCAAATTTTTGCTAGATTTATTGATGTATGGAAAGCTTTAGGTAAACTTTCAATACAGAAGATTCATCTAGCTTCCAAACACACATTTATTGACTTCCCAAACAGGTTATGTGGACTAGAGGCGGTGCTTCTAACTATTTTCACCATAGAAAATCAATATACTTTCTTGGAAACATAAACATTTGTTTAACCTAAGTAACAAAAACACAACCTGTTTTCCATAGAAAACCCAACGGGCCAATCTGCCATTGTGTATTTTGGGCCTCTTTTGATGTACAGTACATGTGCTAAGATCAAAGACTGATTGCTATAAACTGTGCTTACACAAAATGTGACTTTATGGCCCACTTGAATGGAGCGCCTCCCCTCATAAAGGCCCGGTCACATAGCACCGGATAGCGTAAACGGATGCCCGACGGAGAGTACAAATTTAAATCAGTTCATATGCGTTTCATGTCCATTCCTTGTCAGACGATGTGCATTGTTCTATCCGGCGGAATGTTTTGTGCATGAAACAATGAAGACACCTTTTACCACCGGATAATTTGATTTAGCAAATGTTCAATTCGTTGGGCATCCATTTACGCAATCCGGTGATATGTGACCGGGCCTTTAATGAAAGTGGTTTGTCAAACCATGCAGAAGTAGGGAGAGAAATAGGGATATTTGTATTAAACTCTAAATAAAAAAAGGGGATTCCCCAAATGGTTTCTGTTTTCCCCTTTCTACTCTTTTAAAGGTACAGTAGTCTCTATTTAATTGGGTAGACTTTTTCAAAGGTATATTTTACCCCTTTAACAAGTGTACCCTTTTAAATGTTAACCAGTGTCCACACTTGTTCCTGAAGTTAGAAGATCCTTAGCGTTTGTGTTTATGAAGCATACTTAATGTTTAGATTCCTATAACATTAAATATGGTTGATAATCATTTCTAAGTGCTTTACAAAGGCATTATTACCCTTTCATTAGATGCACACATAAACATACTGTCAAGTAGCATTTGAAGCGCACTTTCAACTTTTTTGGGAGCATTCATTCTGGCAGCCACATAAAAGCATGCACAATGGAATACTATTTCTATTGTTAACTTGTGGAACTGGTTTCCCATTTGTACACATGGATGGAAAGCACAATTAATGAGGACAAAATGTATTGCTAAAGGACACAAGACCTTCTGATGAATGATGCTGGGCCCATACCAGTCTTCGGCAAGGAAAATAAGGATGATTTAGGTGACCGGAAGATTCAACAAATTTATGAGGTGTGAAGAGATCTCGACATTAAGGAAAATGATGTGAGGTGAACTTTGATTGATAGTGTACAGCTGTTCCGGTTAAACTTCAAGTCATCACATATGATTGATAGTGTAAACCTGGTCTAATGTGGCTGCGCGGGGAAATGAGTATGTAGGTATTTTATAAATGTAAGAAGATGTGGTTTTTAGCTCATCCGGCCCGAAGGGCCCGATGAGCTTATGCCATGCCGTGGCGTCCGTCGTCCGTCCGTCCGTCCGTCCGTCCGTCCTTCCGTCCTTCCGTCCGTCCGTCCACAGTTTTCAAAATGCTTCTTCTTCGTTATTTTTCAACCGATTTTGATTCTGATTGTTTCATATGATAGGGCTAGGAGGGGGATTTAAAACTTCTACACAGAATCGTGAAATTCATTATATATGCTAATTTATGCAAATTTATTCGAAATCACAAAAAATGCTTCTTCTCCTTCATTTCGTGACCGATTTTGATTTGGTTTGCTTTATCTGGTAGAGCTAACTTTGGTACACTAAACTTCTACACAGAATTTTGAATTTTTTCTCCATTAATTAATTATGGTAATTTATGCAAATTTATTCCAAAAATCACCAAAAATGCTTCTTCTCCTTCATTTCTTGACCGATTTTGATTTGGTTTGCTTTATCTGGTAGAGCTAACTTTGGTACACTAAACTTCTACACAGAATTTTGAAATTTTTCTCCATTAATTAATTATGGTAATTTATGCAAATTTATTCCAAAAATCACAAAAAATGCTTCTTCTCCTTCATTTCTCGACCGATTTTGATTTGGTTTGCTTTATCTGGTAGAGCTAGCTTTGGTACACTAAACTTCTACACAGAATTTTGAAATTTTTCTCCATTAATTAATTATGGTAATTTATGCAAATTTATTCCAAAAATCACAAAAAATGCTTCTTCTCCTTCATTTCTCGGCCGATTTTGATTTGGTTTGCTTTATCTGGTAGAGCTAACTTTGGTACACTAAACTTCTACACAGAATTTTGAAATTTTTCTCCATGAATTAACTATGGTATTTTTAAATTTATTTATTTATTTATTTATTTATTTATTTATTTATTTATTTATTTATTTATTTTTATTATTTATTTATTTATTTTTTTATTTTTTATTATTATTATTTTTTTTTTTAAATTTATTATTTTTTAAATTTATTTTTAAATTTTTTTTTATTTATTAAATTTTTTTTCCCCCCCATGTCCCTTCTGGGGCGTCAAATTTATATTTTTTTCACTCTATTTTTTTAAAATTAATTTTTATGTCCCTTCCAGGGCATCACATTTTTATTTTTTGACCAGTTGAAAAGTGTACCACATGAAATTTGCGATATTTGATGTTGCGAGATGCCGGATGAGCGCTACGTCATTGACGTTCTGGTTTAACTATATAGGATTAGAGTTTTTGCCGCCTTTATTAACTCTTTAACGTGCCAGGGATTTTAATTTTTCTGTGGCATTTGTGTCTATTGTAACTCGCAAAAAATGTGAGCTTGGCACTCAAGGAGTTAAGGCGTCTTTATGTTGTCGATTGAGAAAGAGAAGGGTGCTAAGTCACTTTTTGTACTTTGGAGACAAATCATGTTGAAAGTTTGGGATCCCTGTAGCTCTCTTTAAATTGCTGATAAATGTTTCAAAAACGAGAAATAAGTATTATTTAAATTTTGGCTTTACGTAGAGGAAGCCCAATCTCCAAGATGGGTTAAGCATAACTCAATTTAGCCAAAGACTTAACACCCTCATCACTCTCACCTGACGACAACGGAAGTGGATGTTTGTCATAAAAAGAGGTTATATAGCTGTAGACGTTGTCGGGTTCTTCAACATTCTTTTGTAGACATAACAAGGAAGATGGATGGTCAACATGTTTATCTTGATGGCATGAAAAAATTAGGGCAAGGCCCTTTGAAGAGCAGGGACATGGATTGGAGGCCATTTTCTCTCTCAAGATCATTTGTCTAATCTCTTAAGCCCGTCTCCAACGTGGTGACATTGTTAGAAACAGCGAAATTGCTAACTTACATGGTATTTGGTCAAGTGCATAGGGGTATCGAACCCTTGTCCTTTGCATTTAATGAGGAGGGCCCTTTAACCAAGCCTCCACAATAACTTTGTTTTTGTATTTGCCCATTCGGGCAAGTAAAATAATAAATCTTCAAGTTTTACTTGCCCCAATGGACAAATTATTAGCCTGTGCACTTTTAGATTCTAAAGATTTACACATACATATAGTTGCCCGATTGGGCAACCAAATGAGACCATTTATGACATTTTACTTGCCCAACATCAATTTTTACTTGCCCTGGGTAATAGGGCAAGTGCTAGTTATAACCAATATACCATACTACTCCCAAATAAGCAGAATCATACATTACATTTATCTTCATGAGATGTGAACATGTTTCATTAAAAAAAACATCTTGTTCATGTTAATGATATTGATTGTTTTGGTATAGCATGCTTTCTCTGTAAAATAAAACCAATGGTGTAGCATTGTCAGACTGATCAGGGGTAGGGGACACTCATGCGTTTCTTTATTTTTAAATTTTCCCTTTATGTCTTGTATGGTTCCTATCAAATATTTGAGAGAGGGGGGGGGGGGGGGGGGGGGGAGTCTTGTGGCCCCGTAGCTACATAGAACCCATGTATAATTGAAACCTTCCTTGATATAAGCCTGTACAATGACATAAGTACACAGGGGTCTCAGGGCAATTTAGCTGCTGAAATGCCATAAATAACTCTTGAAACAAGATTTATTGTGCAATAGTAATCCAGGCAGGCTTGACAAGTAGCCACCTAAAATAATGTTTTGCTTTTTCATTTAGCTTATATTTACAACCTATAGCTGTCAATGACGAGTCTCTCCCAAGAGAGAAAAATAGCCTATACATTTGTGTTAATCTGCAATAAAACTTATTTGTGTTAATCTGCAATCGTTCCTATTAAATGTGCGATTGGATTCCCCTTTTGACTAGGAAATGATATGGCTTACCTACAGTACATTGTATTTAGGACATGAGCATTCATATGCTGGGTTGATATTTCTAAATCAAATTCGTCGAGTTGTATAGACCTGCAGTGCCTGTATTGAAAATAGCTTTTAGCTAGCAACGCAACCACCCCATGAGGGGTTAATACACTACATAACTAAATAAAATTTAGAACAAATTAACACATGAAATGTGCTTTAAGTTATTAGCAAGGCTAATATTCCTTATTAAGTGTAAACCAGGATTTCTTGCTTGAAGTAAAAAAATATTCAGCTTAGCAATCTAGGACAGGTACATTCTCCTTTTAGGTCAATATATTAAAATTAAATATATCAGATTGCGTAAACCCCTTTTAAAAATGTCTTTAAGCAACAATCAAAATCTCGTGGGGCGGGATAAACAATAACTGAATAAAGAATACAAAAATTAACACATGAAGAGTGCTTTAAGTTATTAGCAAGGCCCACTATTCCTTATCAAGTGTAAGCCTGGATTCCTCTCTTGAAGCGCAAACAATAAAGCTTATCAATCTAGGACAGGAAGATTCTCCTTTTAGATCAATATATTAAAATCGAATACGGCAAACTGCATGGACCCCTCCACCTACCTCTCCATTGAGACATCAAACTCTTTCACTCCTCTCGGAAGTATTGAAGATGCTCAGGCTTCAGTAAACTGCGATACCACAGGCTCGGCGAACATCTCGCAGTCTTCCTTCTTACCAAGGTCAACATCAACGCCAAGGAGGACCAATGTTGAGAAGAAGAAAGGATCACGCCGTTCTAAGCTGAAGGGAATGCAGATCAACTGTAATGGACTTAAATCTGACAAGAGCAGAGTAGATTTCCAGGCAGCTATTGTACAGCACAATCCAGACATCATATTTGGCTGCGAATCAAAGCTGGATGATGGAATTCCCACTTACTCAATCTTCCCAGATAACTACGAAGTCTATAGGAAAGACCGCAATGCTTTTGGTGGAGGGGTGTTTGTTGCTCTAAAGATGGACCTTGTGTCAGTAATGCGACCGGAATTTGATTGCACCTCTGAAGTAATCTGGGCTTCCATTGACTTTGCAAAAAATGGATCACTGTATGTAGGCAGCTTCTACAGACCCCCTGGTGCTAACAGTGAAGTAATTGATGAACTGCAAAGTAGCATCAATGCCATCATGCAAAAGCGCAGGAAACTGCCTACCCTCCTTCTGGCTGGAGATTTCAACCTTCCGGACATCAACTGGAATGATCTCACCACGTCCAATCCTAGAACGCAAGCTGTTCATTCACACTTCCTGAACTTCGTAAATGGATGCAGCCTCACCCAGTTGAGCAAGGAGCCTACACGACCATCCTCTGGAAATGTCCTGGACCTCATCCTTACGACTATACCAGCAATTGTGCGCAATACACAAACAACACCAGGGATTAGTGATCACCATATTGTCCTTTTTGACATTGATATGCGTCCTGAACTACAGAGGAAACCTGTTCGGACAATTTACCAGTATGACAAAGCAAACAAACTAGACATAAAGGCACAGTGTTCTCAAATGACTGCATCGTACATGGAAAGAAAACCAGATGAGTTTACAGTAGAGGAGAACTGGCTCTTTTTCAAGAACTCCATGCTCTCAATCATGACCCACATTCCTCACCGGAAATCAAAGTCCAAGGTCAGCCATCCATACATCACCAAGAGGATCACCAGAGAGATGGACAAGAGGGATAGGCTGTACAAGAAAGCGATTCGGACAAGATCACAACATGACTGGGAAACGTACAAGACGAAAAGAAACTCTGTCCAGAGATTGAAAGAACTGGCCCACAACGAATATCTGAATGATGTGGTGGGGGAAAGCCTTCTGTCTGACCCAAAGAAATTCTGGAGATACGTCAAGGCCCAGAGGAGAGAATCTGCTGGGATTCCAACACTCAAGGTTGAAGGTAAAATGTACTCAACCAATGAAGATAAAGCTAAGGCTCTGAATACTCAGTTTTCTTCAGTCTTTACTCGCGACAATAACACATCGGTACTACCTGACAAGGGCCACTCACCATACGAGCCAATTGAGAACCTTCTCATCAGCAGCCCAGGTGTTAACAAACAACTAAATGGACTCAAGATCAACAAGGCTAGTGGTCCTGATGAGCTACCTGCAAGAATGCTAAGGGATTATGCAGATGAGATCACACCTCTTCTTACCCACCTCTACCAACAGTCGTATGATAACGGAGTCCTACCAAAGGATTGGTTGAGAGCTAGAGTGGCAAGCATATATAAATCAGGCGACAAAAGTGACCCATCTAACTACAGACCTGTGTCCCTCACATGCATCTGTTGCAAGATCCTGGAGCACATCATTCTGAGCCACATGTCCAAGTTTCTGGCAACAAACGACATCCTCACTCCCAATCAACACGGATTCCGGCAAGGACGATCCTGTGAAACCCAGCTTGTGGAAGCCGTTAATGATTGGGCTAGCAGCATCAACCAGCAGCACCAAACTGACGCGATCTTCCTTGACTTCAGCAAGGCATTTGACAAGGTGTCACATCGAAAGCTAGTTCACAAGCTGAAGTTCTACGGAATCCAAGGATCAACTGTCAACTGGATCCATGGTTTCCTGACTGGCCGATCCCAAACTGTGTCAGTAAATGGAGCCTCATCGCCATCAGCGGATGTCATCTCTGGGGTCCCTCAGGGATCGGTCCTTGGTCCGGCCTTGTTTCTTGTGTACATCAATGACATATGTGAAGACGTATCATCATCAATAAGACTCTTTGCTGATGACTGTGTCTTGTACCGCAGTATCCACACAAGAGATGACCACATAGCCTTACAGCAGGATCTTTCCACACTGGCAGAATGGGCAGACCTTTGGGATATGTCATTCAATGTGAAGAAATGTGCCCACATGTGCATTTCTTTGAAGCGGCATCCCTTGAACTTTGACCTCAACATCAATGGGAAAGGAGTTCCCAAAGCTACCTCCTATAAATACCTCGGAGTCACAGTGGCAAACAATCTGAGCTGGAACACCCATGCACAGAAGATCCAAGCGAAAGCTGCAAGAACTCTTGGAGTTGTACGCCGAGCCCTTGGGAAATGTGAACAGAAAGTCAAGGACATTGCATACAAGCAGCTTGTAAGACCCCAGTTGGAATATGCCTCATGTGCATGGAATCCACACACCCAAAGGGAGATCAAACTGATAGAGAGCATACAGAGACAAGCTGCCAGATTCGTCCTTCATGACTATAGAAGAGAATCTAGTGTCACCACCATGCTGTCATCTCTTGGCTGGGACACGCTACAACACCGCCGCTTGCTCAATCAATGCGAGATGCTCTTTAAAGTACACCACAAACTTGTCCAGATCTCCTTGCCTCCTGACATCCGACTTATCACAGGCATCACCAGACCACAACGAGTACAACATCACAGCCACAACTTCAGATTCACCCAACCATTTTGCCGAGTTAACTGCTACATGTACAGCATGTTTCCCAGAGCAGTCCGTGTCTGGAACACTCTCCCAAGCAACGCTGTCACTGCAAATTCAATTCTTGGCTTTAGGGGCGCGGCACTACCTGCCATACAGACTATGGCGCCGCCCCTGCCCCTGAAGATGTTGTAACGAGGGACACACCTGCACCACCTGCACACTGCACCCTGCACATTGTATATAGTGCACGGAGAACAACCACCATCACTTCACCAACACCACATCACCAACAGCACGCAACACAGCACAGCCCTCTCCAGGACAGCGTTAACGCTTTTGGGAGAGTAATTCTTCAAGGTTCAAGGTTCAAGACCCCATTTTCATTTGTCATATAAATTAAGTAACAAGGGGAGTCCAGAGGCAGGATTTAAACCAAATAACTGAAATAAAAATAACATTAGTTAATGAATGAAGTGGGCATTACTCTATTAGGAAGGCCAATTTTCTCGATCAAGTGTATGTCTGGATTTTCTTTCAAATTGCCTACATGGGCCCCTTTTAAAAATGTCTTATAAAGTGACAAGTTAAATCCATCCGGTGGTGCTGATAAACCACATTAATGAATGAAATATAAGAAAGAAATAAAACATAATATATGCTTTAATCTATTTGCAAGGCCAATACTGGCTATGAAATGTGTCCCTGGATTTCTTTCTTCACATGGGATAAAATGATGGACCCTTTTCTATCTATGACATGAACTTTCCCATGCTAGTTTAAAATATAATATGTCGACTTGCATGGACCATATTTTAAAACGGCTTAACAAGTAACTTAATAAACATTGATTCAAATTATAACACACAAAGAATGCATTCATCTATTAGCCAGACCAATATGTGTTGACTCCCTCTTGACCAGAAGCTGCTAAGGCCAAACTCTCAAGGACATGTCTGAACATTATCAGACTGGATCGATATTTAACTTAGATCCAGAGATGATAAAGCCCCTTTCACACATTCACGGATCCAACACGGATGAACAAGGATCGAGTGCCGGTGTTCTCAAGTACGGTTTAAATACGGAGAAGTATGGTGTCTATATGGATAAGCGAAGAATCGGCACGGACAATGACAGACGTCGCCGGAGTAACACGGCGGACCCCGGAGAGTCCGTCCGTGGTCATCCGTGTTGGATCTGTGAATGTGTGAAAGGGGCTTCAGGCTTAGCTACCAAGGACATGAACATTCTTTGATTGGGTCGATATTTAATGTCATACTTCCATAAATCCACAAAGGGCATGCTAATCTGTTGCAAGGCCAATGTTTCTTGAGTGGGTGTTAAACCCTTGGGCACATCCGTTTGATTCTTACAGTGGCCAGGGTATCCATTTCCAATACTTACAAAACTAGTCATGTGTATAGAGCTATCATACACCTCAGGCTTGATGAAGATGAAGGTCTAAAGGGAATTATTATTTTGTTTTTTATATCAACCATGATGATTTCGACCCTCTTTTTTCACCAACGTTTTATATGTTCAAATTTATCCTTAGTTTAAGACATATTCATTCAATTCGGAAAATAGTGTATAAGCCTATGTCACTGAGTCAGCCAATGGTATTTTGCAGTATCGCTCATTTCTTGACCATTTGATGTTCCTATAACATTCAAATTAAACATATCACTTATTGGACAAAGCAGGTGTATTTTACACACAGGCAATCTGTCTGCGACTGGTAACCAAGATAATAACTCCCTTGATGTACTGTAAAACAAGTTCATATCTTAAACAGATGATGGGTGATTCTGTGTATTTTGAGTTTAACACATTGCTCGTGGGCACCTGGTAAACCATGCTTAGTTTATATCCATGGGAGTTCACTGTTTATTAGGAAACAAACATACTTGTACTAATTCACTATATTTTTTACAGAAAGTTTCTCTATAATTCACTTTGGATATTGTTTATGCTTCATGTTTTTTAAAAATGTGGAAAATACTGTAAATCATTTAAATCAAAATCACATCAAACCAAATGGATTTACAAGTAGTTCTCCAAATGAGATCTAGCTTTTGTTATATACAAATTAGTGTGCTTTTGTATGTTTGTATGGGACAGGGTGCATGTCTGTGTGTGTTTGTGATAATTTAATGTGTATATGTGCTTGTGTGCAAACAATCCGTTGAGGACATAAATCGTACTAGGATGGGGATTACGGAAATGCACTTCCATAACAAGTTTTAAATCATCTCCAAGGTGTTTTTCTTTTCTTGTTGTTTAGATCCCAGGTACTGACAGCCTATAGATTCATGGGGAGCCACATGTAAACATGTGATTACACATATATGCCTTAAAGACAAACACCTTTTGTCGCAGTGGCTTGTCGCCTCTTGCAGTAAATTTACACAGTATCTATAATCTTCCACCCCTTTTCCTTTTCTTGTTGTAAATTACAATGTGCTGCTCAAACACTCGAGAAGAGCGGTATATCACATGTTAGGCAGGGTGATATTCGCACAATTACCACTACAAGCCTTCACGCTTAACTTAATTTTCTACTTGCCCGTGCATATACAAAATTCTCAAAATGTACTTGCTTGAAAAAAAAAATTTATTTGAAAAAAGAAAAATGTATTGTGCTTTTTTAGCTAGATCTGCTTCTGTTTACTTCTGTCTTTACATAAACTATCTTTCATAAGTGAAACAGCAGCAGTAGCTGGCTGATGGTGATAATGACAGGTATTTACACTGCATGTCAGCCAGGACAGAAGCTATTAGAAGTGAGAAGTGTTTTAGTAGACGGATTGGGGCGTTTGTGAGTGTCGGTTTCAGACAAACGAGATTGCTGGCATCGATCTTGGTATTAAACAATGTGTTTAGTATTTGTGGGCCTGGAGAGATGTTACAAATAAGAGAGGTGTCTAAAATATGAATTAAAGGGGACCACCAGGCAAAGAACAACACATTATTATATGTTTCGGTACCGTTTTGTGATATCAAATAGATACCCAACATTTTGCAAAGGGTTGTGTAATTCATAAACAAAGCAATTCATTTCCACCACTTACAGAACCACTGCTATTTCCTGGTTCCATACGGGCCAACCATTTGCGAGTGCGCCAATGCTATTCACGCGCATGTTTGTAAACAATAGATTCCCGGGCGATTCGTTCGCTCTGCACACGTTGCAATTCACCGCACACATAGCAGTCTGCGTAATTCAGACCGCATGAACGCATGCTTTAGAATGGTGATGCGTTTCCAATTATATATTTTTTTTCTGGAAACATATTTTTGTGAACTTGTTGATGGAATGGAATACTAAAGATGTTACCTTTCTTTAATAAGAATATTATTTTTGGGTGGTGGTACCCTTTAACTCACAATACCACGACCACATTATGCATGAAATTAAGGATTTAACCCATTCAGGACTGGTTCCAAAAATACTCGGGCTATGGGGTCTATTTTGTGTGTTGTACTCTCTTAATTTCTAGGACCTATTTTTAAGTCCAAAGGATTTATTTGTTTAAGTCCAAGTGGACTCAGGAGAGTGACAAAACCATAGGACTTAAAATCAATCTATCCTAAGACTTAAAATTTTAAGTCCATGTAGGACTTAAATTTTAAGTCTATTGGATTTATAATTTAAATCTTTCACGACTACTTTTTAAATCTTCTTAGATTTATTTCTAAAATAAGTCCATCATGGATTTAAATATTAAAGTCTTGATTTTAAATCTTTCTTGGATTTATTTCAAAATAAATCCATGATGGATTTATTTCAAAAAAAAGAAAACACTTAAAAGAAAACGAGTTGATACACTTTTTCTGTTGGTGTAAATTTGTTTATTTCATCTAAATTGAAATGTACATTTATTTCACAATAATATAAATCAAAACATATAAAGAATCAATATAAACCCTGGACCTGTACATATATACAATTGAACAAAAAGTTCCTTTGACAAATTATATATACTGCTACAAGCAAACATAAATCAAATATAGCAACTGAACTTAGCGGAGTATACAGTGTGTATCAAAAAGAATGGTACAGTCAGAAAATATATATTTTTTAATATAATTTTTTTTCGTAATATAAGTATTTTATATCATATTAAAGCGAAGTAATGCTCTTTATGTTGCTATTTTAATCATACTTATTGCTTTTGTTAATCAAGAGTTATGCCACGTTTTAAGCGATTAGGCAAAATCCCGTTTGTGCCACTTTTTGTATTTATCGTCGAAATTGTCATGAAGGTTTAAACAATGGAATAGTATTATTGCTGTAAATAGATAATTATGAGGAAAATACTGACCAAAATCCGCCAAAGCATCTTCCAGAATTATATATAATACTTAGTAACACATACACAAACACAAACACACACGTACATATATACACTAATGAGCGTGCGTGGTGTACGAATGGTGTGTTTGTGCGTACACACATACACACATACACAAACATACATACACCCACAAGCCAATGTGAGTGTGTGACATACGTACAAAACTAAAGTATGTGCGCGTGTATGCTTGTGTTCGTGTGTGTTTGTACGTGGGCTACTAAGTAATATATATCATAGTAAAAAATGCTTCAGTAATTTCTTCCATCTTTGTCCTCACAAAGTAATTGTTTTGTCGTTGAAACTTTCATGACAATTTCTTTGATGAATACGTAAAGTGGCACAAATGGGATATTGTCTTGCCGCACTAAACGTAGCATAACTCTTGATTTACAAAAGTAAATGATATGATTTGAAAAGCAAAAGAAAGAGCTATCATTCTGCTTTAATATGATAACAAATACACATACATTTTCAACAAAGATCATACCTAGATAATTTGTTTTCCTGACTGTACCATGTTTTTTTTTTTTATACAGACTGTATAAAACACGATGTGCTTCCATCCTGATTGTAAAGTTCTATCAAACTTGACGAAAGAAATAAGCATTTTTTCATAAATATCAGAAATACAATTTGGTATGATAACTACATTTGTATCAAACTTATAATTTATTTTATACATACATCAATTAAGGTAACAATGACAAATTATCGTAAATAAAACAAATAAATAAAACTGAAAATTACAATATAAAATATACAACTTCATGGGATAAAGTTATCAAAGTTAATAGGGTTAAATTACTCATTGCAATCCAGGTTTATATAGGCCTAGCCCAGAAAAAAAGCAGCACGGTTGATTTTTAATTCCTGCATGTCAGAAATTCCTTATTAGCCTTATCTGTTAACTAGTGTATTTTATGCTGAAGAAAATGAAACACAAAGATATTGGTTAAGCCTTGGTAACACATGGGCAATTCCACGGTAACGGAAGGACATTCAGACACAATTTTGGAACTTCAATCAAATAATTCTAGGATCCTGCTTTTGATTTTTTATTCTAAATGGCATGTCTTTGATCCTTGTTGGGACACCTTTGATTTCCACTATTTCTAAAATTTTGACCGCATTATGTAAATTAGATATGGACACTAATGAGGCCGGTAACGGAAGGACGCCAAAATGGACATGGATTTTCAATTTTTTTAGTTATGACCCAATCTCCGTGAAGTTACGAGGTTTATCATGTTAAGTTGGCTACTAGTCAATTTCCTTATGTTCACAGAGTATAACACCACCTTTTAAGAAAAATATCTACATTGGTATATTAATTATGAGAAATTAATTACTCCAGTGTTCGGTAACGGAAGGACGGTAACGGAAGGACCTCTGAAAAGTCTATTGGAATTGTACAATAAAATTAATTTTGAAATGTAAAGACCATTTATGAGAAGGAAACATCTCTTTTGTGGTCTAAAATGAGTTTGTATCATAGATAGCATATGGACATCACAAGCATTTACATTTCTATTTTTTTCTTACTATATTTCATGCTCCAATGGCTCTTATTCATGGTCAATCCATGGTAACGGAAGGACACTCAGACACAAATTGTCAACTTTAAGAAAGACATTTTTAAATACTTGTGTTGTTAGAACAGTCTATTTTGATAACAATACTTCCAAAACATACAGTTTTAAGGTCCCATAATTTTTATTTTTTTAAATCTCTGCACAATATTGAATATGCATACAAATGAGGTAGGTAATGGAAGGACACTAAAATGGACGAGGTTTTGTTATCAAATCAGTTTTAACTAAAACTCTGTGATATTAAATAATACAAAATATTTTAAGGGTACACATTTCATTCTCTGAAGGGTTAAGAAGAATTTACTTGTTCTTTGATTAAAATTTGTCCACAGATATTTGAGTTATTTCACACAAAGCGGACCAATGTTCGGTAACGGAAGGACATAATGGACTATAATGTATGATATGACACAGTAGGGTCATTCCATGTCAAATCACCTTTAAAAAAATAATTTTTAGAGTTTTTTTTGCTTAAATCTTGGCTTGATATAATTACTACAACATATGAAAGAATTGGAGATATGTTATTTCTTGCTTTTTCTACAGCCTTGTTTTTAGTTTGCAAATTTCATGTAAAATTTAATTATTTTAGACCTACACCCATGTCCAAGAATTCTATAGGGGTGTATTGTATAAAAAAAAACCTATTCAAAGTCATGATCAGAGCCTATTCACACCCTGGCTCACCACAGTTAAATAGACCTACTAATCCCCATACAATAGAAATCCAGACAAATGGCATCATGGTACAAGGGCCCTGTGGCAGAAAGGGATAAAATCAATTGTGAGCCAGATCAAATGTTCTAAATGCACAAATCTGATTGGTTGAAACACAGAAAATTACTAGTCTGACCACGCTACGCCACTGATAGCTGGCCATTGCAGGTATTGTCTCATTATTTTGGGTTTTCATATATGAGAGACAAATTTTTGAACATAAATTTTGTCATAATATGTAATATGAGGTACCTTGTCCATCTGTTACCATGTGTATGGTAACGGAAGGACATTTTCTTTTGTTATTTATTAATTAACGAAGAAACAATGAGTAATACAATTGTTAGCAATGGGAAGGCCTACTTGAACTTGCTTTGCACTGAAGATTGGTCTGCTCTCTAACAATTATGTGAGCCACAAAATTAAAAATATTGATTTTTCGGTAACGGAAGGACATTTTCATAGGCTGAAAATAAGAAGTCATTGAAGCATAACAAATCAAATAAATCATAAAAATTTACTATTTTACGAAATGGTCATATCTCAGGAGTCAGAATAATGGTTTTTAGGCTTAACTGGGGAAATATAAAACAAACACAGGATCAAAACACTTTTTCACAAAAATGTCAAATTTGTGGGGTTCAATTATGGTTATAAAGTTATTATAAAAAAACAACTAAAATTATGTAAAACTAAAATGTTCTCATTGAATTCCAAAAATATAGAATTTAAGCTTTGATTTGATACCAAATTTGTATCATAAAAATGCTTGTAAATTTTTTGGTCAAATGTCCACTTTGGCGTGGAATTGCCCACATGCCCTTACGAATGCTGTACGAACAACTTTTATACCATATTGCAGCCATACAAAATCAATCGTACGTACAATGTTCGTAAAGGGATTTGTGACCATGGCTGTAAATAGTTTTGCTTACACATATCTGCTAACAAAAGAAGAAATAAGTAATGATTATGTTGGAAATCCGTAATACTTGCATGTTTTGCATGGAACTACATGGTGTTTCTATTAACAAAAATTAGTAATCTTCAGTGAATAAGTAACCAAAGTACCAAACCAGACAAATCTGACTATGGAATTAATACTGAATACTAAGAATTAGTAATAGTTTGTAGCTATGATACTTCTTCAGCCAAATTACCTCACTTTTGCAAATTGTTCTACATGTATACAGCTGGGAAACCAGTATTCATTCAAAGGCAACTGAATCCGAACGGACACTTTTTCACAGCTAGGTAAGCACCAAGCACGCCGTCCAAACTCTGTGGTCATCTTGTGACTTACATGAAACACTATAATTTGTTTAACTCCTTTTGCTAAAGAAGCGTAGAAGCAAAACTGCTCAACCAAAATTGATGATCTTGGGTGTCATTTTCTGAAAAAGCATTTATTTTTAGATAAGAAATACTCTTGTGACATAAATATAGCAAAACTCTTGTGTGCCGTTTTTGGAGGTCACCTTGCATAACTAAAAAAATTACATTTCATAAATACTGATTTTATACATTAAATTACATGATTACTGCACATTTAAATCAAACTCTTAATTCATTGTTCAAAACTGCGAATTGACTATAAATTCTTACTGGAGTAACAAGAAAAATGTTAGAAAATAATCAGCAGTATGGTCCATAATATGAGAGAAGATGTAAAAGAAAAAAAAATAATTAGGAAAAAAAAAAAAAAATGTTATATTTAAAGTAAAGGGGGCAGTATAATACCAGCAATTATTATTGTCTTAATTATACATTCCATAGTTGGTACTTGGTAACAGTTACTCAGGAGAATCTGTAAAGGTTACATTGTAAGAGGCGTAGGCAGAGTGATATTAAAGACAAACATAAGAAAGAGAGAAAAATAGATATAACTGGCTTACTGGGAATATTAATATTGTATTACATTTATTATACTCATTATTATTACTCATGGATTGCAAAAATCTTGTCTAACTAGTCTAACACATGTCTAACTAGTTTCCTTGTAAGCATTGTAATAATATTACTTCGCATCATCATTATGCATAAGAATAAATCACAAACTTCACCGTGCCAATCATGCTATTGACATCACAATAGGTTACATTATACACAGTAAACATAAAAACAAAACAACGAAAATAACAATAACCTTTTTCATACCGAGTTCATGATACAATTGTTATTTTATCCGAGTCTTCTTAAATCATGTCAAAGTCTCAAAGACCCATAGTCTTCCAAAGTTTAAGTTCTCTGATTGTGACAGTCCAAAATGTTATTAAGAAGACTCAACAGTCAACATCAGTTTTTCCTGACATAATAGTTATTTGCAGTGGTAATGTTCAAACTATAATTATGGAATCACTGTTCTTCAAGATTTGTCACAGTTCGCTATCCATAATTGGGCTAAAACAGACACTGTTCTCCACTGCACATAAGTTCTGCAAAAACAGAGCAGATTACAGTTTTCAAAGTTACTTCAAAATCGGCTTCTTACGCGTTTTGAAGTTCCGCTCAACCAGCGTACTGAACGTCAGCACACTGACCAAAGAGTCCATGTTCCGATAACACCGACGATGTCAAGTCGCTCCTCGACGATAACGCTTGAAACGTCCAACCTGGCATTCGCGTACACTCTTTCGACGTGCTCGCGATCTGCAACCTTCAACAGACGATCTCCGTCCGGCCCATCGTTGACTCCACGATCTCCTCCGATGACCAGACGTCGCTTGCGATTAACAGGCTCTCCTTCCTTTCGACGTCGCTGACGTCCATCCCAATGATGCTCACCTTCCCTTCGATGTCGCTGACCTCCATTTCGGCGAGGAAGACAGCGCAGATAGCGGCATGCACCTCCCTCCGTGAAGCCCCTCACCTTGCCACGGATGTTGCTGCTTACGAAGTTACGATGCTCCCCACCTTGACTCCGATGACGACCACCTTGCCGAGGACATCGTTGACAACCACACCAACTCTCCAGCTGCAGCAAGGGCCCCCTCTGGAACCGCAGTCCCTCTGCTCCCACAGACATCTCACGCACCTTCCCCGGCGTTGCTTCGCAGACTGGCTCAGCCACGTCTCCCTCTGCATCCTATGAATAAAAATGTGAGAACGAAAAGTAATCTTGTCACGATACATATATGGAGAAGGCCTGACAGGTTCAATAAGTACAATAGAAGACGTTTACGATTCTAAATATTTGCTCATAATCTAATGATTATTTACAAGGGAATGCAAACAAAAAAAGAAGAAAAATATCTGTTGATTATTGTTAGTATCATGAGTTGCACCACCTACTACCTAGTCTTATCCAACAAAGAAAACGGACCCTTTAATAGGGAGCCATATTATGATGGCGATGTCCAACGGTCGGCGAGATGGACGATGAATGCACAATCTTCTCCGCTCGCGCTCCTGCTCCATGAAAGTGAGGCCACCAGCTCCTCCTCGAACTCATCGCCAACAGATCGATGACAACCAAGAGCCACCCACCACACGCCGAATTTAGCAATGCTGGACACCATGACCAACATTTACATCGATCTCTTATCGTTCATCCATGTTAGGAGACTTGGCCATGCATGTAATACCTTCGGGCGCATACAAACTAATGGGAGTTATGTAACCAAATCAAGACCATTTTTTTTTATTTACACATTTCTGCTTTATTGTAACAAAATAAGAGTACTATTATCAGTGAATCTAAACACAACACAAAAGTTCCCCCTAATTCTAAAACAAGTCCTTTAATTTCAAAACCTGGAATTTGCACAAACTACTATCAGGCACACATGTTGCTGTAATATCAGCTACATTTCGTGAGAAATTGAACAATTTGAAGGAAAGTCATCTCGACTTTACGGTAAGTCTTAACTTAAGTTAAGTCTGACAAAGTGTGCACATGCATCATCCAAATCTGCTGAATATTCTAGACAATGTGAGTAAAATTTCAATAATTTCAGTGCTTTTTATCTTTTGATAAAAATTGTTAAATATTAGCCATTCGATGAGTAGTTATTGCAAGTCTACAATTGTACAAACATGAACAGTTAGCGCTGCCGGCCTGCAGCTAGCGGCGGCTAGCACAGGCCAGGGTACGCGTACGTACCGGTGCATTGCATGCAGACTGCAGTCTGTCATGTAATCCCGGGGCGATAGTTGTTCGCAGTTAGGCCTACTTAGATGAAATTTACATATTTATCGTCGGCTGTTGACTCCCAGATTAATCTATCACATCCTATTGCATTCACATTACATTATGCTTACCTTTGAGTAGCTTTGTCACACTCCCATCGTCATCGATTTGTTCGAGAAATTCCTCCATCAAGCCGCGTCGACGTCGCTTCGTGAAATCCAAAATGGCAGTCAAAACGGGTTTCAAGTCAACTCTTGCGAATTGCATGACATCATTTGTGGGTAGTCTGATTGGCTTAAAGTTTTAAGTCCCCATTAGATTTAGATTGCGAAGCCAAATTTCAATCGAAGGGTACAGGAGGCCCAATGAAATAAGTCTTTAGGACTTAAAATATTTTAAGTCGTAAGAAAGACTTAAAATTTAAGTCCTAGAAATTAAGAGAGTATGAAAATCTGATTTATTGCACCATATTCTTGTGATTACAGTGAAACCGTATCATAACTAGGAGCTTGGGAGGGTGAAAATTGCCTTGTTATATATCAGGGGAAAAAAGAAGAAGAAGAAATATAAAGAGCTTGGACCAGCAAAATTACATTGTTATAATAAGAGGGGAACCTGTTCTAGATGATGCACAGTGGATGCACAGTGTTTATGAAGACAGATCCCATTTTCCCCGTCACTTAATTGTTATTTGTTACAAGGAAATAGTTTCTGCTGGTTATGGATGGTGTCATTATCATTAAAACTAGCTCATTAGGGAAATAATGAAGGTGGTTATTTTGTGTTAGATTTGCACCATCTGGTGCGTCCAATTTGGTATTTGTCATATTTCATGAAAATACAAGAAACTAATTGCCATGGCAACAATGACAGCTTAGGCAGAAGCAACACATTGGCCATTGTTGCATAATATAGCCCAATTATAATTCATTTCTTCGCATCTTTTAAAAGTAATGATCATATAGAAACAGGTTGTATGTCGGGGAAAACAAGTAACATTTTACACGCAGATTTCTGAGTGCAAAGAAATATAGCAAATTTTACCGTCTTCTCAGCAGTACTGAGAACTGATGCATTTTAAATAGCACTTCATTGCTGTTCATTATCTCTTTAGCACCTAAAGCATCTAAAGTAAAACTTAGGGTAGTAATTATTATAGTAGAGTTAAGCGTTGCAGTTTTTTTGTGCACAAAACAGAAGGAAATTAGCGTTATCGACGGCATGACTTTCAGCGGACATCATTACCCATTAAAATCAGGCAGATGAAATCTTTGAATTTAACAGAAGGCCAATGAGGCCTGTGAAGGTGAGAAAAGAAAGTCTCATGCCTCAAAGGCTCAAAGCTAATCATGACATTTATTTTACTTGGATTTCAATTAACCTTCACCTAGAAAATCCTCCTAAGTTCAAATGAAATGGAATCCTTGGGTCCACACTTATCTAACTGTTTGAGTTAATCCTTTATTATGTTCAATGTGAATGCATGCCTAAGTAAACTTCACCCAGAAAATCATCCCTAGTTCAAATTTGGAAGAAACAAGAGCCGTGTCTGCTGTGGTGGCGCGTTGTGAATCCGTTGGTCCACACTTATCTAGTTATTTGAGTTAATCCTTCATTATGTTCAATGTGAATGCATGCCTTTATTTTACTTGGTATTCAAGTAAACTTCAAGTAAACTTCACCCAGAAAATTATCCCAAGTTCACATTTGGAAGAAACAAGAGCCATGACTGCTGTGGTGGTGCGTTGTAAATCGTTGGCTCCACACTTATCTAATTGTTCAAGTTAATCCTTTATTATGTTCAGTGTGAATGCAAGCCTTTATTTTACTTGGTATTCAAGTAAACTTCACCTAGAAAATCATCCCAAGTTCAAATTCGGAAGAAACAAGAGCCGTGACTGCGGTGGTGGTGCGTTGTAAATCGTTGGGTCCACACTTATCTAATTGTTTGAGTTAATCCTTTATTATGTTCAGTGTGAATGCATGCATATTTATTTGACTTGGTATTCAAGCTGCCTTCACCCAGAAAATCTTCCCAAGTTCATGTTGTCCCCAATGTGCAGTTATACAGTTACTCGGTATTGTTGAAGATCACATTTCAGCACTCACCCAAGAATCCTTCGAAGTTCATCTTTGGTGTGGCAGATTTGCGTGTTGTAACTCTTTGGGTTCACACTTGTAGTGTGTTGTACGTTGTATGATTTATGTTTAAACAATGTTCCCATGCTGCCTTTGTGTGTACGAAATGCAGAAAAAGCATTGTTTCATGAATCTTTTTTCGCTAGTATATTATGTACCAAATATTTACCTGTGATGACTTTTAGACACTAACATTTACTTGTGATTATCATATTGTCTTACATGTAAAGATGTACATGTATACAATGATTTAAGGCATGTGTGAAAGGGATGGATAGTGGATTGCAGGTGCTAACAGATCCAAACAAGAAGCTTAACCAGAACAGGATGACATTCATGCGGCATTGAGTATCACCTAAGTAATTGTCAAGGTGACCTGGATTTATTTTTAACCTGTCATCAACAGGAACTTGGGCTATGGGTGCCATGTTTATTTCTCCACCCATTGCCTACAGGAACCTGGGCCCATATTCACAAAACCCCTGCTAGCTTCGTTCGGTGCTAAGTCTATTTCAGATCATACTGTTTAGTGAGGAACAAGCAGTTTCCTGGTACTCAACTAAGGTTAGCTGGTTAAGCCTTAGGTACCCACTGAGTTAACCGTAGTTAGCAACTAAAAGAACGTCATCCAAAATAGACTTAGCATGAAACCAAGCTCACTGGGTTTTATGAATTCGGGCCCTATTGGGCCCTGTATGGTATTGCAAAATCTAGTAGGGAACAGGTTAATTTGGTTGGAGTGACAGTAATTACATGTAGGAGGGACTAGATTTAAAGTACTTAGTAACATTGTCACATGACAAGTCACATGACAAATTGCCACACTGTCCCATCTGTAGCCATTCACAAATGTGACATATATATGTACATCAAAAGGCCCAGTAATACAAATATCTGATTAAAAATCAAGTTAGGAAAATATTTATGATTATTTTAATGCAATGCTTCTCCTATGCCAGTGTTTTTATTAGGTTTTCCTTATTTTCACTTTTGCTTATTTTGAATCCATTGGAAACTTATCTGTTTGGCATGATATTATTACAGATAATTCTGGTAGCACAGACAACTGCACATCAAAGAAGCATATATACTGCCTATGTATTTATAGTATATAAGGAAAAAGAAAACACACACCATCATGTCAACCTTTCCTTTATCAAAAGTTATTGAACCTCCCAGGACCTTTCTTTGACAGGGTTAACTCCAGCTATTTCTTTTTTATGCCTCCGCCAACGAAGTGGCCGGAGGCATTATGTTTTCGGGTTGTCCGTCCGTCCGTCCGTCCGTCCGTCCGTACGTACGTCCGTCCGTCCGTCCGTCCGTACGTACGTCCCGTTTTCGTTATCGCGATATCTCAAGAACCAGTTGACGGATCAATTTCAAACTTGGTATGAGGGTACATATTGGGGTGACAATGATCTGATTAGATTTTAGGGGTCATGAGGTCAAAGGTCAAGGTCACAGGACTCAATATATATACAAAAATGCCTCGTTCTCGCGATATCTCAAAAACTGGTTGACGAATTAAATTCCAACTTGGTATTAGTGTAGATATTGGGGTGGCAATGATCTGATTAGATTTTGGGGTTCATGAGGTCAAAGGTCAAGGTCACAGTACTCAATGTATGTGTAAAAAAGCCTCGTTCTTGCGATATCTCAAGAACCGGTTGACGGATCAATTTCAAACTTGTTATGAGTGTACATATCGGGGTGCCACTGATCTGATTAGATTTGGGGGGTCATGCGGTCAAAGGTCAAGGTCACAGGACTCAATATGTATGCGAAAATGGCTTGTAATGGCAAAATTTCAAGAACTGAATGTCAGATTTCAATCAAACTCGGTACCTGAATGTATCATAAAGAGTCAACGTAGCCATAAAATGTTGGGGTCATGAGATTGAGGTCAAGGTCACGGGACTCATTATGCATGCAAAAAAGCTTGTAATGTCAAAATCTCAAGAACTAAATGTCAGATTTCAATCAAACTTGGTACCTGAATGTTTTTTAGGGAGCCATCAAAGATTAGGGTCATATGGTCAAGGTCACAGGACTCAAAATATATGAAAAATATTTGTAAAAATTAAATCAGTGCATGTTAATTTGGGCTTGATATTAAAATCGCGTGATAGCGGAGGCATAATTTTCGATTGCGCGCAATCGAAGATCCATCTAGTTTCTTTTTACTGTCAGATCTTGTTTATTTCTTCATCCATGTAAACTATATGGACTCCTTGTCTACATCTGTTGATAGTGAGAATACCCTATGTTGTTAAACCCCTGTGTGCTTTGAATGCCATAGGGCACATACAGTATGTTGATAAACAATAATAAAAATGAATTTCAATTTTCTAATCCCTCTTGACCATCTCAATGGTACAATGCAATAATTATGAGATTATCACATATTTCTTAATAATGAGTTTTGTCAATTTCAAAGAAACATTACGCTCAAACTAAATTATATTTCAATAAAAATGAGCAAAGATAATTGGTCTTTGCCAGGAATCGAACCAGAGACCTCTGGAATTCTAAACTGGTGCTCTAACCATTTATCCACAAGGCCCGTTCCATGAAAACCCTTATTTCTGGTCAGTTTTCTCAACCTTCAAACAAAATTGTTATACAATATTTTGCCATAGATAGGGTAAGATATTTTGGTGAGAAAAGTTCACCTGTACCTCATATATTTTCTTGTCAGATCTTATTTATTCCTTCATCTCTGTAAACCAGTATGGGCTTCCTGTCTACCTCAAGCCTGATAATGTTACCCCTGAGATGCACAGATCGTCAGCTGAGAAAGAGAAGGGCGCTAAGTCACTTTTTCTACTAAGGAGATAATAATTTTAGTGAAGTTTGACAGCCATATGAAACCAATGCAGCTCTCTTTTATTTTGATGAATATTCCCAAAATTAGAAATAAGTTATTATCTGAGAATTTCACATTGATCATGAGAGCAAGTTCCAACCTATGAGATTGTATGAACTCAGTTTCGACAAAAATTAACTTAACACCCTTCTGTGCAAACAAACATATTACACATATCATTGGGTGAGAGTAAGAAGGGCGTTAAGTCCATTTTGGGCTCAATTGAGTTCTGCATACCATCTTGTAGGTCAGGGCCTTCTCTTAGTGGTGCCACATGGTCAGATAATTAATTGCACATTTAGGAATGTTTATCCAAAATTTAAATGAAAAAAAATTATATATTTTGTTTTTTACAAAGATCCCCAACTTTATACATTCATGATTATCCATATCGAGATCCCTAACCAACCCCCTTCAACATTTGTATATCCATTTGGATGCACAGAAAACAACTCGCTAAAAACCACCCTAAAAAGAAACTGCCTTGGACCGAGACTACTCCCCTATATATACCAGGCGCTGGGCCATAATTGTCCTCTTTCATTTGCGACGCCTTAGAGACAGATAATTGAATGGCTTATGGGGGGATGCTAACCTCCCTTTTTTCCTTTGTTTTTTTTCTTACCTTGTTCCTTTGTGCATCTAGGTATGACATCGGATGATGGTTGGGTGGACGTCTTGTCGGCCTCGTCCGGCGAGGGTCACGAGACGGGGAGTTTGAGGCCGGGTTCCCTTCCCCCGGGTCGTTCAATGTCGGTTCCGGGGGAACCAAATTTAGAATCCCGTGCTACTAATTCGCGCCTCACGGATGGGCGAAGCAGTAGCTGTGGCACCCAGGGGTATCCTATGGCTAGAGGGTTAGTAGGGTCTCCTGAAGACGGTCCCCCTATCATCGTAGGGCCCGGGGATCGTGGCGTCAGCCGGGGTGCCGTCCCCGGTTGTAATTCGCCTATGATGTCCGGCTTTGGTCACGGTGAGCAGTTCAAGACTCGGGCCATTTCTCACCACACACGTAAGTCCTCTCGCAAGCCGGGTAAGTCCGCTCTTTCCATAGCTTTTGACGGGCGCGGGACTCCGCGCCCGGTGCACTCGAAAGGTCGCACCCAGCATGGACGAGTGACTTCTGCTCCCGGGATTCCTGGCCGAGGGAGGTCAGTCCCCACTAGACCAAGGGTAAGTTCCCCTAGTTTCGCGGCTGTTTCGACCGCTTCTCGTGTTACTTATAGCGCGGCCCCCCCGGGGGGGGCCCTTGCAGCAGCGTCTCATCCCCCTCGGGTTGGGGGTGAGGCCCTTTCTGTACCCCGGACCCCACGGGGGGTTCCGGGGCTTATTCATTCTTCTTCCTTCCCAGGGGTTGGATTAGGTTTTGGGGGGTTGGGTGCCCCTTCCGTGGCCCCGTCTTCTTCGCTGGGGGCTCCGCCCCCGGTTCGTCAGGTGGCTGATGAGGTGAGGGCTGCCCCTTCCCGTGCGGCTGGGGTGGGTGTGCCCCCTTTTCCTGGTAACGAGGAGTTGATGCGGCTTTTCCAGGAATTTCTGGCGTCTCGTTCGGTCCCGTCCTCTTCGCTTCCCGTGGAGGCTGGCCCCTCCGTGCCCATGGATGTACCGGATGGGGAGTCCTTTCCGTTAGAGTCGGAAGAGGAAGAGGAGGAGGTGGATTCTCCGCGTGCTCTCCAGGTCGGCCGCGCGGCAGAGGCGCTGATCAATTTCTTTTCTCCGGCGGTTACAGAGGCGGAGTCGGTTGTGCCTGTTCCCCAGCAGCGGATTTTCCAGTCGGCGTCCCCCCCGGATTCGTCGGGTATTCCGGTGACGGCGGATTTCCTCCGGGAACTGGAGGCGGTGGCGGAGTCTTCGAGACCGGTATCCGGGACCGTCAAGCCGGCCGCCATTGTCCCTACTCATCATGTGTCGGCTTTTGGTATTCGTCTGGAGGACCGTGACAGCTACTTCACGGTTCCTAAACATTCTCCTGCCCTCCTCGCTCTGGCTTCCTCGTTGAGCGGGTCCAGGGCGACGGGACTGCAGTCTGCTTCCTTCCGGTCAGCCGATCGCACTTGGTCGAATGTGTCCCTGGCAGCCCGGATGGCTCTTCGTCTATCGGTATACTCTGTATCTCTGCAAGACATTTTGAACCGCGCAGACGCGCTCGAGATGTGCTCGGAGGACCGCGAGTCGACGTTCAACTTGATCCGGGCGGTGGAGGAGCTCCTTTTCGACCAGATTGCTCGAGTAGTGTTCCTGGCCTGCCGCCAGCGTCGGGGTTTGGCCCTTGAGGCCCTGGGCTTAGGTCGCCTCATTCCCACGCCTGCCGTTGCGGCTATTCCCTTAACGGGTCCGTTTTTGTTTGCGGGAGAGTTGGACAACGCCCTCGATGCCGAGGTGAGCACGGCCAAGAGAGCCTCGGAGGTGGCCGGGCGTCTCCGCCCTTTCCGTAACCGGCCGTCTCGCCGGGAGGGCGCCTCTCCGAGGGCCTCTGGATCTTTTCGTGGTTCCGGTCGGCGGCGTACGTCCCACGACTCCAGAGCGACTCGTGCTCCGGCCCGAGGCGAGGTCGTTGCCCGTGACGGACCTCCTGCGTGGGGTGGTCCCTTCCCCGGTCGTGGTTCCTTCTCCGGTCGTGGTTTCTCCTCCGGTCGTCAGCCTGCCCCGTTTCGTGGACGAGGGGCGGCTAGGCGCCCTAGAGGTGGCAGACGTGGCCGTCCTGCCTCCTTTGGCCAGTCATGACGGTGGCGTAGTGGAGAGTGTGGCCTCGGGGCCAGTGGGAGGCCGCCTTTCCGGCTTCCGGGAAAGGTGGGCAGACATCTCCGTGGACTCGTTCGTCCTCTCCACGGTCGCGCAGGGCTTGCGCATCAGTCTACTGCCCTCCTTCCCCGGTACCCTTCGTTTCCCCACGGCTCTGCCGCAGTCGCAGGTGCGGCGAGCGGCGGTTTGGGCGGAGATCGACTCACTTCTGGCCAAGCGGGCCATTGTGGAGGTGGTCGACTCCCCGTCGTTGTGCCTCTCACCGGTATTCCTGGTGCCCAAGCGGACAGGGGATTTCCGGTTAATCCTGAACTTAAAAAGATTCAATCGTTTCGTCCCGGATGTTCATTTTCGTATGGAGACCCTCGCTTCCATCCTCCCCCTCCTCGAGCCGGGCGAATGGGCAGCGTCCATAGATCTCTCCGATGCGTACCTCCATGTCCCCGTCCATCCGCACTGCTGGCGGTTCCTGGGGTTCCAGGTAGGACTGCGGACCTTCCAGTATCAGGTCCTCCCCTTTGGCCTGAAGTCCTCTCCCAGAGTTTTTTCCAGGTTGGTGTCGGCAGTGGCGGGGTTCCTTCGGTCTCGAGGGATCAAAATTTTCGTCTACCTGGACGACTGGCTGGTGGTGGCCCCTTCGGAGGCCGCTCTCCGCCGGCACCTTGCAGAGACCCTCGAGCTAGTCAGATCGTTGGGCTTCCTCATCAACGAGCGGAAGTCGGAATTGACTCCCTCCCAGACCCCAGTGTTCCTGGGGGCCGAACTCAACCTAGTGTCCCAGCTGGCCCGCCCTGCGGCCCACCGAGTGGCGGCAGTCCAGGGCGTCGTTCTCCGATTACGTTCGAGCCCCACCTCCCCGGCGGAGTTGTGGCAGGTTTTTCTCGGCCACCTCACCAGCTTGGTGGACCTAGTGCCAGATTGCCGTCTCTTCATCCGGCCCGTGCAGATGTTCCTCCAGGCCTACTTTCGACAGGCCGTGGACTCCCCTCGAACCCAGGTGCCATTCACCGACGAGGCCAGGAGGGCCTGTGCGGTGTGGGCGGACCCTCAATTCCTTTCGCAGGGGAAGGCGTTCAGAAAGCCCTCCCCCTCGGTGACAGTGACCACCGATGCCTCAAAGATTGGGTGGGGGGCGTACATGGGAGACCGCTACATCTCGGGGCTTTGGTCCCCCCTCCAAGCGGACCTCCACAGCAACATTCTGGAAATGTATGCAGTGAGACTGGCCCTTCACGAGTTTTTCCCGTCCTTACGGGGGCGAACAGTCAGAGTGGTCTCAGACAATTCCACGGTAGTGGCGTATGTAAACAGGCAGGGGGGCACGAGGTCCCTCCCGTTGTGTCGCTTGGCACTGGACCTGTGGACCTCCTGCCGGGAACACGGCGTGGTCTTGCTAGCAGTCCACGTACCAGGAGACCACAATGTAATTGCGGATTTCCTTTCCCGCGGCCGTTTCCTTCCGTCGGAGTGGCATCTCCACCCAGTAGTTTTCAACCAAATTTGCAGGTCCTTCCCGTGTCCGGGGGTAGACCTGTTCGCGTCGGCCATAAATCGCCAACTAGACGCGTACTGTTCGCGGGCCCGGGATCCCCGAGCCTGGGCGGAGGATGCGTTCTCCGTCTCGTGGCAGGGGATCCGGGGCTATGCCTTCCCCCCCTTCCCCCTCATCCCCCTGGTGCTTCGGAAGGTGGTGGAAGACAGGGCCGAGCTGCTGTTGGTGGCCCCGATGTGGCCGGCCCGGCCCTGGTTTCAGACTCTAGTATCCTTGTTGGTAGCGCTGCCTCGCAGCCTTCCCCCTCGGGTGGATCTGGTGGTGCAGCCGCTGTCCGGCCTCCCCCACCCGTTCCCGCGCACGCTCAGATTGGTATTGTGGCCTCTGTCCGGGTGTCCGCGGGCCAGGACGGCCTTTCAGAGCGCGCTGCAGATTTCATCGCATCATCATGGCGTCTTTCAACAAGACGGACCTACGATTCTCGTCTCTCCCGGTACGGAGTGTGGTGCAGGGAACGGGGGTGTGATCCCCGTACTGCCCATTTAGGGAAGATAGTGGATTTCCTAATTGAACTATTCGATGAAGGTCTGGCGTTAGCCACGGTGCGGGGGTACCGCTCGGCCATCGGGGCGGTGCATGCTGGCTTCCCCGATGGATCCACGGTAGCCTCTAACGAATCGATATCCCGAATTATGAAGGCGTTTTTCATCAAACGCCCGCCCTCCAGGTCCCTGGTGCCGTCCTGGGACCTGACTCGCGTGCTCCAGGCCCTGGCCCGCGCCCCGTTCGAACCTATGGCGGAGGCCCCTCTGAAGCAGGTGGCAGTGAAGACTGCGTTCCTTCTGGCGATTGCCTCGGGCCAGAGGCGGAGCGCCCTCCATGCCCTGTCCCTGGCGAAGGGTCATGTGCGGTGGGAGAGGGGTGGAGTTAGACTGATCCCCTCCCCTGGATTCATAGCGAAAAATCAAACAGCGGGTTCCCCTCCGGTTGAGATTTTCCTCCCCACGATCTCCTCGCTCTCATCGGTGCGGGCGGACCGTCTTTGGTGCCCGGTTCGAGCTCTGCGCTGGTACATCAAACGTACCGAGTCAGTAAGGTCCTCCCCTGTCCTTTTCATCTCCTCAATCCGTCCTCATCTCCCCGTTTCAACGGCCACTGTCTCACGATGGCTGGTACTGGCGATCCACGCAGCAGGAGATGACGCGCTGGTGCAATCACCTGCCCATGCCCACGAAACCCGGGCGATGGCTGCTTCGTGGGCTCTCTTTAACGGAGCTTCCGTGGACGAAATTAAACGGGCGGCTTACTGGGCGTCATCAAACACATTCGTGTCATGCTACCTACGGGACGTGGTGGCCGGACGTCCGTCCTTTGCTGAGGCGGCTCTGGCGGCTGGCTCCATGTAGTATGCGTGGGCCGACCCCTCCTCCAGTCAGTAAGTGTACTTCATTTATATTATTTGTGTGGGTCAGGGATTATACAAATGTTGAAGGGGGTTGGTTAGGGATCTCGATATGGATTAAATGAATCTTAGTGATTTCATTATCCATTAGAGATACTAACCAACCCCCTTCATAAATTCCCTCCCGTCCTCCCCGCGTCGGTAGTCGTGCGCAATTGAAAGAGGACAATTATGGCCCAGCGCCTGGTATATATAGGGGAGTAGTCTCGGTCCAAGGCAGTTTCTTTTTAGGGTGGTTTTTAGCGAGTTGTTTTCTGTGCATCCAAATGGATATACAAATGTTGAAGGGGGTTGGTTAGTATCTCTAATGGATAATGAAATCACTAAGATTCATTTAATCTCACAAGTACACACATTTAAAATGTGACTTAGCATCCTTAGCATCTCAACCGACTGACGATGTGTTCCCTTTTCTATGTTCTATTTTAGTTTCAGCAGATTTTGTGTGTGTGTCTGTCTTCTCTCTATCTATTTTGGTTGCACGGTCTATACATGCATGGATCGTGTTTTTAACTGTCTGTTTGTCTGTCCTGTTGGTGGCATCTACTCAACATGAGTATACCCTTTCATAGACACAGAAAATCTCTTTTGAGGGTAGGGGCGCTGCCCGAGTTAACCTCGTCAGAGGGCACGGGGGGGGGGGGGGCAAATGATCTATGAGGAGGGCAGCCTGGACCCAACATATAATTTTGTTTACAGACAAACCTGTTTTAGCAGCCATCTATCTTTAGTAGCCACAAAAAGTGATCCCTGTAGAGAAAACAATGTTATAGAACTTGTCTATAGAAGTCACCTGTCAAGCTGGCACCTATCTACAGTGGCCACGTTTCTTGTTTCTGATTGGTGGTTACTATACACAGGTTTGACTGTATTCTGTATTTTTCGTACAAGGGGTAGGGCATAGCAAAATGGGTAGGGCATTAAAGGGACTTAGTAACATTGTCCAAATCCTCAAAATAAAATTTTAATTCTAGCGGTTCCCTCATACCTTGTATTCGTATTACCAATAAAATCATGGGACAGGTTTCGGTTTTTCAAATTTCCCTTTCGTTACAAAGATATGTACGATCAAAGTATTCAGATAATAAAAACTCCGGTGGAGTTTTTCTTACTGTGTACAAAGTGAGTGCAGTGAGTTAATGACTATCACTTTGCATTTTCGCTCATTACTTGGCCATGCAATGTCCATTTGACTTGAAATTTTCACACAATACCCTGTGGACATATGAGATAACAACAATATACATTGCATCAACCATTCATCACTTTTTGCACATGTCAACAAAGTTACCAGAGTGTTGGTGCAAGAAAAAAAAAACGGGGAGGGGGCAGGTAGGTAGGCATGATTTCCCATGGGGGCACTGCCCACTAGCACTGCCCCCTTAGCTATGCCTCTGTCAGAGAGGGCACTTTGTGGCTTCTCTACTCATCCTGCATAACGGATGTAAGTGATCTATGTGGTACATAGCTCATAAAACATTGTGGTTGTTCTGGAATGCTTTGATGGCTAGTATGATCTATTGCGGTAGACATGAATTGCTTTGGTGGACTTAGGATCAGAATAAGCCCTCCAAAATAATGAGTATCTTCCTCAGATTGTCTTTCACATAGGTTCATTTTGTATTTTCTATGAAAAGTAAATCAACTTTTTCAAGAGCAGATTTAAAAATGTATTAATGGTATGATTAATTGATTGATTGTGTAATCGATCGATATGTCATATTAATTGATAGTTTGATCGATTGATTAATAATTAAATCATACATCTTTATCTAACAGGGTCCTAGTCTCCCTGGGAAGAAGTGTAGCTGTAATTGCACACTACCTGTTTCTAAAGACCACCCTTTCTATCTCTATTGTGTGGTCTTTATAGACAGGTTTGACTATTCTTATTCTTGCCTTCATCCCTCCCCTTACATGCCTGATACTTTGATTTAACCTATATTTGTGTTCTTTTGGTAGACATGACTTTGCATTGAGTATTAACCAATTCAGGATTGGTCCTGAAAATACTCGGGCATGGAGAATATATGTTATACCGAAATCTAAGCCTCTTCAATGGGTTAAATGCTTGGAAGGGAATTAATACCTGATGGAATTGGTTTTCCAGGATGGTTGGAAGCACGATTCAGTTTGATTGGTGGCTTTTATTCTCACAGTCTGTCCCATTTGAGTAAAGGATTCATTTTGCTCTTTGACTATTAGGTACAAGTACCTTCATCTGGGTTTGATTTATATATATATATTGTTGTCTGGATTACTCATTTCATTTTCAGCATTATCTTCATGTCTGAGATATATATGTTCTAGTCTGATTGTATTTAGTTTGCCATACATGTAAACTCTTGTTGCTGCTCCAATTCTTGCTTGCTTCTAATGTGCAACCAAGGCCTGTTTTTTTTAAGTTTTTTTTTTTAACAGCGTGCTACTTTGCACCCTGGTAAAATCAGGTAACTTTGTGTTTATTTGAGTCAAATTCAGTCATCTGCATAAATGTACCAACATTTGACTTTTTCTTATCGAATACTCATCTAAATTGCCTACAAGATGTATTGGAATTGGCATAGACTTGATACATAGCGATCCGGGCTCCTATAGGCGATGTGTCAATTAATACAGAAAGTCAAGTATGCTGAAGAATGCAGTTGACATTAAGTATGAGAAGCCACTGCGTAGCTGTCACATCTGGCCAAGTGACAAAGGCAATGTGTGCATCATTTATAAACTAAAGACGTGTCAAGGTCAGATCCATTACAATGTCACCTTCAGAAGTGTTAAACAGATGATATGCTTTACTGAGAGTTACACGTCAACCCCCAAAACACTTTTTTTTCACAAGGGCTATTTTGAGGGAAAAAAACGCACTCGTGAAAATGTTCATGAGGGCTATTTTGGGGGTCACAGGGGCTTTTTTTGTTTACATCGTTCTCACTGCTCAGAGTCTAATAAATGATTATCAATATTCATGATGCTGTAACCTATTCGAATATGCAATGATTGGCACGTTTCTGCCGATTTCTGATCATGCAGAAAGATTTTTTTTAAAAGACGATAAAAGACTTCAAAATTGTGCAAAAAGTATCAAACAATGTACTGCATAAAGCGTAAAAGCTCACAAACTTCACTAGGAAATATCCAACTGTTATGGAGCGCTGAGGAAAATGTGGGATCCCTAAGGAGAATATCAATTTCATGAATGTTTTGCTAAAAAACAAGAACACATTTTAGAAAAGAAAAGAAACAAAAAAACACACTCTTTAGTCAACATTTGCAATTACTACTTATTGATAATCTAATGGAGAAATGTATAGCACAAGCATTCCCTTTTTTCGCTCAATTTGTCCTGTTTTTCCACTGTTATGTAAGGATTTGTTAAGTACTGTGTTTTGATTCTAGATAGATTCAAACTTCTTTGCCCAAAGAAAAATACCCCAGGATAGATTTCATATTAAACTCACAAGCATTTAAGTAAAAAGGTAAAACAAGAAGCAGAAACATGGATTTATTTATATGTTTCCATTTTGTCTTCAATTACGATCCAGTTCCTAATTGCATACTTTATTCTAAATCGATATAAGCTTTCTCCCCAAAGAATAACATCATGTCACACAATCTGTTCACATTTATACTCTCTAACATTAAATGACACAAAAAAGTAAGCTGACAATTGCGAACATGCATGCATATGTGTCTCGTTTCCAATCCCAATCATGTAACTCAATTTCACAATCGTTTCAGGCTTCATACGTAATACAAAAAAAACATGTTATTATTCTAACACAATCTGTTCACATTTATACTCCCAAACATTTAATGACAACAAAATTACCTGGCGATATATAGTTTCCAATTATGTAACAATCGATTCAGTCTTTATACATAATAAAAAACGTCCAAATATATTACATGCATGCATTTATTTGTCTTGTTTTCAATTCCAATAGACCTATAGTTTTCCAATCATGTAATTCTATTTCTCAATCGTTTCACGCTTCAAACCTTATACAAAATATCCAAATATATTTTTTTATTATTCTCACACAATCTATTCACATTTATATTTGAAAACAAATGACAAAAGAATAACCTGGGAATCGCAAACATGCATACGTCTTATTTGTCTCATTTTCAATTCTGATAGACCTATATTTTCCAATCTTTCTATTTTACAATCGATTCCTGCATTGGATATAATAACAAAAAAACATCCAAATAAATTTTATGATTCTCACACAATCTGTTCTTTTTTATACTCACAAACGTTAAATTACAAAACAAAAATAACACAGTAATCGCAAACTTGCATGCATTTATTTATCTCGTTCTCAATTCTGATAAACATATTGTTTCCAATCATATAACTTTATTTCAGCATCGACTCGGGCTTCCTACATAATAAAAAACATCCAAATATATTTTATTTCCCCCCACAAACATTTAAGTAAAAGTGGGACAAACACAATTGGATGGTGTCCCTTTTTAAAAACAGTTTATCTTGTTTTCAAGTCCAAATATAGCTCTACCTCACATCAATCCAGTCTTTATGCCCAGATATCATATCCCGAGAATAGAAACGAGCAAAACATTCAAATTGCGATGTTGCTTAAAATTGCCTTTTCTCCCCATAAATTTCCAACGGGTTCCAACGGATGTCTCACCTATTTCAGCATCGTTTTATTGAGAGTCAGATTCGGCCTTCACCCTAGGGACATAAAAACAAAATGATTTGATTCCTCTCTAAACATTCATGTACTCGAGTTTCACATTCCTGCAATTTCTGTATTCTGTATAATTATGTATTCCAGGCATTTTACATCTTGCAATTGAGATGCATGTTGTATTTTTTGTTGTTTCCCTTTTGTGCAATTTAACCTGTAGGATCAATGTTTCCTAGTTTAACATTGTTTTGTTCAGAATCTGATTCGGTCTTCCCCTTTGGAGAAGTAAAAAACAACAATAACAACAAATGATTATGCCTGACTACATTTTTCTCAAAACATATTTGGGTTTCCACATATATACAGTATATTGCAGGCATTGCAATATACTTTATCTTTAAGTTATATGCCCTTCTGGGCATATTACTTAAAAATTAAACCCTGAGACTAGGTTGTCTCTTTTGGTTCTCCCTTCTGTCCTGTTTACTGCTATATAGTGTCCATTCAAAAGCATAGACAAAGCCAGGGTCAATCCATATTAGGGGCAAAAGATAGTGCTGTTATGTCATAAATTTTCTTTTTAGGTGGGGGCAGGAGTTACTATGAGCAGATAGTACTGACATTATAAATTGTTGTTAAAATATATTCTAACCTATTTGTATATATCTATATCTAACCTTTGTCTAAGGTTTAAGGGGAACAAGAATTACTACCTAGGAGGGGGGGGGGGGGTATTTCTTTGCCCCCCTCCTCCTGATATGCAACTGTTTATAAGTACCCCGCTGATGGACTCGCCTGACTCAAGATTCATCTTTGTATAATTCCCATGGGTCATCTTCATGCTATTTTTGTGCAACTGCGTGATCTTCAAGACTTCACAGATCCAAGGATGTTTTTTGTAAAATTGATGACACTGGATTGATACATATGGTTCATCATCTCTTTAATACTTATAACAAGCAAACCTACTTTATCGACCACTTTTATGCATAGATACTCTCTGTCTTTTAACCCGTTCCCTTCAAGATTCTGAAATCCCCATAGACTTTATACATAGCCCACCTGGTTCCCACAAGCAACGGGTTAAGGCCACTTTTTCTTGACTCCTTAGCAGTTCATGTGTTAATGAACCTGTCTACAAAGACCACCTTTTCTGTATCCCAGTTGTGTGTGTGTGTTTTTTTTACACCCTATAATTTTCTCTCTCATATTTCCTTTCTATGAACTATATAAATGATTTTGTTTGAGGTATGTGTTGTGTGATTGTTTATAATGTTCAATTTCTTTGAATTGTAATTCACCATGCTCTTTATTCCGAACCGCATTCCTTTCTCTACCTTTCTCTACCTTTCTCTCTCTATCTCCCCCCCCCCCCTCTCTCTCTTTGGTCTTCTCTACAATATTGTCACTGGACTATCAGGTGCTATATCTTATGTTTTTATCCCTTTCTGTCATGTTTTTATCTTGTATCTACAGTTCATGTGCTTTCCAAGACAATACAAGGAACCAGTACGAGTGAAGGTGGTGGATTTGACTATGATCAATCATGGATATGTGCATTGTAAGTATATACATGTATATCCCCAACCCCATAGTTTTTCACGATTGAGAGAGAGCATTTATTTGAGGATTATTTTGGAAAAGCTGAACAAATATTTATAAATCATTATTCAGTTTGTGGTAGCATTTGATGTGATTTTCCTTCCTTCCTAGCGAGGCCGCATATTATTTGTGATGCAGTAAAAATAAAAATACAGATAGTTTAAGCAGCTGTATTGTTGTGTTAGTCACTAATGGATTGTTGGCCTTTATTATTGATTAGCAAAGATAAGATAACCTTGCTTATATATGTACAGTTTTATTTAGTATTAATCAGATTAAAGGTGGAATTAGTGCATTAGAAGCCCTCTTTATATTATTATTATTATCATTATTATTATTATTATTATTATAAACTGGCAGATAAATCAGGAAAGTCCACCCATATATGACCTTACAATATGGCATATAGATCATGGATAAAAATGCTTGATGATTATCAAGATTTGTTCACCTGCGTAGATACCGTAGAACACCATCGTCAAGCACCCCCAATCACCTATATGCATCTTGCTTTTAAAGAGCGCCCGCTCTCTGTCCAAACGGGAAACTTTAATCAAGAATGCAAATAATGTTGAGGAATATTCATGAGGATAATAATGGAGGTGAATCTCATGGAAACGTCTTTAAAAGCAAGATTCTTATAGGTGCTTGGGGGGTGCTTGACGATGGTGTTCTACGGTACCCTTTAATCTTGTATTATTTTAGTCTCCTCATAAAGTGACCAACAAATCTGGATTGCTCACCCGTAGAAGTAAATCTATGCCATATTATACTGTAGAGTACATAGAGGCACTGATTTTCCGTTTAAAAAAAAGGCCTTTTCCGTTTCAGAAAATCAGGAATTCCGTTTTTACCTGCCTGAAAAACGGAAATTCCGTTTTGCCATAGACTTTGTACATGTGAAAAACTGCAAATTCCGTTTACATAGAACTCCATACAAAATTTAATGAGTAGGGTAAAATCATGATTTCCACCCACAAATCATCAAAATTTGGGGGGAATGTGTCCTGCCTGATATCAGGAAGGACTTACCACAGGCCAGAGAGTAAATATCTTTAAAATTCATTTAATAATGATTAATGCTGAGTTGGTTTGGTCGATCACACCGGTTCCCCACCGTCACCATCGGGTCCCGGTTTTGTTTTCTTTGGAACGGGGTCCGAAAAAGAAAGAGAAAAAAAAAAAAAAAAAAAGATTTTTTTTTTTTATTGTTATTTTTATTGTTATTTTATTTTTTTTCAAATGGTCAATTCCGCGATTTTCCGCGATCGCGGAAAATCAGTGCCCCTAAGTACAAAATAGATATATAATATCAAGATTTAATCAGCTGTCTACGTTAACCTTCGGTCTGCTATCATATATATTCTGATTTTAGTCTCTTTTCCATTCTGTATTGATTTCCGAAGATAAGACAAACTTGAATTTGCCCAGTTCATTCAACCGTGTTATTAGATAAAGTGACCAGTAATTCTGGCTAGGTCACACATACTGTACAACCATTAACTCATTGAGTACCATTTAGCTTGGGGTATAACATACATTTGCCAATAGACCTCGGCCAGGTATGGGTTAAACCAAGTATGGTATATAGATGAATAATTCATCATTCAACAGGGGAAGGTTGATATTGATTAATATTTGACCAGCTGTACAGTAAACATGCAGTTTGACCATGTGCAATTAGGGTAGTAACCTCACTACCCCAAAAATCAATGGTGGGTGCGTGACCCCGTATACCCAAAATTGTTATTGCTTGTCTAATGGCCTAGTCCCACTGCACCATTTCTTCTTCAGTTTCCTATCGGACCAAAATATGGCCAAACTGTCTGTATCTAGCAAATTTTGAAGAACGTGACGTTTTGTTTCATGCGAAACAGAGCTGAAATAAAAGTATCCTACTTTTAATTACAAAGAACACAAGATACAAATTACCCTACCTTTTTTCTATCTTCATTCCTTTAAATAAAGGTTTAATTTTTTTTATAATGATGGGGTAAAATTATATGAAATCAGTGTCCAAACTTCAACTAAATAATCAATAGATTATCAATAGATTAACTCAGTCTGAATGAATTATGCATGAAATTTATGATATCAAAGACCCTGTAATAAAGGAGAGTTATTTTTTCTTCTTTTTTCCCTTTAGATGCTCCTTACCATCCCTGCAGAGGCGCAAGGTGGCCATTGCCCGCCTCAAGCACCCGGCCAATCTGGGGCGCACCAGTCAGGAGATCCGCTTCTTCCTCCTCGTCCTCGCACCCATGCGGGAGAAGGGCACGAAGAATGCCCTGGAGACGGCGAGGACGTTTGCCACGCTCCTAGCGGACATTGAATGCCGTCAGATACTCCTTGAAGTTCGCACAGGTGAGGCTTACAACAACGCTCAAATTGTTTGCCTTGTAAAATTTTTTCCAATTTGTGTGGCCTGAAACCTGAATCTTATGGCCCCAAGCAATGAAAGACATTAAAATGTTGTTGTATATATACTCCGCAAAAAAAGAAACTGGACACTTGTATAAGACCAAATATTTCGTATTCATTAACAATAAAATATATGATATTGTATATCAAATTAAAGATAAAATTACCCTCCTCAATATTCGTATGAAATCCAGATGAAATCATTCATGCATGACTTGTCACGGTCAATTAACCACACCAAGGTCTGTTTTCAAAAATAGCAAAAATGGAACATCCACTCAACCATATAAATGTTGATAAGCATAATAATGATAATCTAAAACGCTATATTCATGAGATGGCATAATTTGTCATTACAAATGTGAACTTTTCTATCTTCATCTCAATAAAGAGTATAAATAAAGACAAATTGTGAACGTTATAGGTGTTATTTTCATCCAAAAGTAACAAAATGGGGAATTCCATGGCAAAGATTTATTAGTAAAAACCACAGTTTGTGCCCTTATTTCAGCATAAAAATGGTATAAATTCTTCTCAAGAATTCTACCATAGTCCAAAGATCTTCAAAACCTGAAGTCATCCTTGGTCAAACAGTTGGGCAGTCTTTAACATGACATTTCTCTAGGTAAATTTGGTTAAAATTGCAGGGGACACATGAAATAGACAAGCTTCATGCTTGTAATACAGACCAGTACGATAATGCTCTCATAACCTGGCCCTGTTTTATTGACAAATTTGTATTTCCAGAGTTTGTTCATAACAATAAAGTTGAATAATGTCATAATTTACTTGCCCCGCTCATCTTGTTTTAAGTGAAACGCTTACTATCATTTCAGTCGAATGGTGTGGTCCTCCATTGTTTTGCTATTTTTGAAAACAGACCTTGCTAGTGTTAATTGACCATGGCATTTCACGCATGAACGATTACACCTTTAAGTTATACCCTGCATGTAGAGGACTAAATTCTCTTTAATTTGATATATGATTATGTACACTTTATCGTACATTAATATGAAATATTTCAACTTATACAAGTGTCCAGTTTCTTTTTTTGCGGAGTATATATGGTTGCCTATTCGAGCAAGTGGAATTAAGCATTATTGAAATTTGGTGGCCTGAAGCCAATTTTGAGTGGCCCCAGCCGAATGGGCCTGTGCTAAATTTGAGCATTGCTTTATACAATGATGAAGAAGATGTTGATTATAATGTTGAGGATGATAATGATTATTACTGTTGCTGTGTTGATTATGGTGACGATGCTTGTGATGAAGATGGTGGAGATGATGATATTGATAACAACGGAGACAATGATGATGGTGGTGATGATGATGATCATCATGACAGGTAATTATGAATGTGGGTTTATGTTTTGTCTTTCTTTATAAAACCTGTTACTATTTGTTCCTAATTTCAGAGGAGGAGTTCAAACAGATAATGACTCAGCATGCAAAGGACCTGGCAATTCAGCAGAGCTATCCGCCTAAGCATAGGGCCGCTTCCAGGATCAGTGTGGGCCCATTTGATGGCTTTGAGGTAAGTTTCAATTCCGTTTATTTAAACCATAAAACAACCATAACATAATTAGAATTAGTACATTCTGTAGTAAGACGATGTATATAAATAGTTTTTGGACCCCGAACAGAAACTTGTAGACTGGGATCAATTAAAATAAAAATACTAAATTATAAATTGCAAATGTTTAGTAAATGAAATTGACAAAAAATATGTCACTATTTCCCCAAGTATTATTTTGTTTTTACAATTCATAAAAATATGGCGAACTACATATTTTACCGTTTATAGAAGTGTACATGATAATAGAAGCATAGCATTTATATAGAAGCGCTCATGCTTTCTTTCTACAGCTGTTTTTCAGACAGACATCCTTTGGTTATGTTAGGCTTAAAGCTAAACCCACGCTTGGTCACCCACCTGGTCTATATTTATCCTCCGAGTACGATGATATAAAACTGCCATTATTGCACGCATTATCATGACGGGGTTATGCATACCTGCCAACCAGTCCGATTTTGTCGTATTTAGTCCGATTTTTTACTCAAAAAAGAGTAAAAAATCGGACGAGTACGATTTTTAAGTCGAAAAAAAAAGTAAAAATATACATGTGCGTATATATACACACACATACATACATAAAGCTCATTAAGCCAAAATATTCATGATCTTTATCATTGAAGTACATGTATTGCTCATTCAGTGTGGTCATATTGTTTAAAAATAAGGCTAAGATAGCACAAGAGAGCATCTAGAACCCTAGAGCTGGACCTCGGCCGCAAAGGACTTCGTGCTTCGCGCTCGCGATGCGCGCTTCGCTCACATGAGAGTAAGATTTTTCATTTTCAAATGTTGGCAGGTATGGGTTATGGCAGAATCAAAATCAAAACCTTGGGGCTCCAACTCCTACTAACAAGAGTCTTTGAAAATCACACAAGATTTGTTATAACTTATCAAAAATTTGAATGCAAAACAAATCTAAAAGTGCTTATTTATAAACACGACAGGCTAGGAAATAGCCTTTACAAATAATAGAATTTTCTTTCCAATCTAGGCCGACTTTGAGTTAGGTGGATTAGGTGCATAGAAATGAGCAGCCTAATGTAAAAATGACCTTGAATGGAATACAAATAAAAATACATTTAAAATGGGCCACCTCTTTTTTTACTACTTCCTTTCTTTTGTTTGTCCTTGTGCATTAAAGTTTGAATGTTGCATCATTTGATTTATATTATGCTCATGCCATTACATGAAAGCTCTTTCCTCACATCCTCTCATCAATAAGCATAGCCAGCATATTTGTTTTTGTATTCAAGTGTTCTTTGGGCATTGTAATACTTTGAGTATGTGTCAATTACCCAAACATTAATAGAGAATGGGTTTGCAAGTCTCATTTTAAATGTTTGCAATGCCATTTCGAAATTCATGTTGTAGTAGTGACCAAAGGACAGATTATGCTGACTGGATTTTTTTTCAAATCATGTTGAATTTATGAATGTTGTATGAGCATATATATTCAGCTTCTGGTTGCACTGGTTTGGTGGGCTTACACAATTTTTTCATCATAAAATCAAATTATGTTTGATCATAATGAATGTCTGAATGTTGCAGCCTCTGATGTATTCATGTCATTACATGATTACCCCTTTCCCATCCCTTTGCCATTAGCATAGCTGAGCATATATTAAACTTCCAGTTGCATTGGTTTAGTGGGCCAACTACATTTGGTCTATTTCTTTTTGTATTGGTATCAAATAATGTTCGATCATGTTGTTCAATGTCTGAATGTTGCCGGCTCTGATGTCTTGATGATATTACATGGTTACCCTCTTTTCTCACCTCCTCTTTCCATTAGCATAGCTGAGCATATTTTATTTATTCAAGTTTACGGTTACATCATTTTAGTGGGCTAATAACATTCTTTTTTTTTTTTTTTTTTCAATTTCTTACTTTTGTTGAGGGGTTGAAAAGGGATCAGTCTTGTGTCCTACTCTCTCTGCAGGGGAAACTCTGTCATACAAAACCCAATATCAGAGTCTAGTTGCCAAGCTTATGACAGCCATTCTTAACTCATCAAATACAATATGATTTTGGAATAATGCACATTTTGGGGCAAATTTATTTCATCCCTAGTTTATTTATGTATTTGTTTATTTATTAACGTTTTATTCAAGTTTTCAACAGCCCTTTCAGTTAAAAAACTGGTCTACCAATACAAGGGGCCCTGCATTGTGGCTTGTTTACATAAAACCTTTTTAGACTATTTGATATTTTAGTAAAAACATGCATTCTTTTATACAGACCCTAACCCGAGCATTTTCAGAACTGCTCCTGAATGGGTTAATAATATGTCGAAGAATGTTCATGGAAAAAGACACAGCATCAGGACAGTGGGGTAAAGCACCAACATCCAAGACAAGGGGTAAAGCAATCGACATCCAAGACTTTCTCTTTAAATGAATTGGGGTGCTCTATTCAATTTGAATACACAGGTGAACAAATAAATGCAGGGCTGTCGAGCTACACTACATGTACGTAGTGTATATCAAATTGCATATCCCAGGTGCAATAATCTAGTCATCTCAAAACATGTTTGACCCAGAATCACCCACTCTAGAAATATGTGTACGTGTATGAATGCACTTGGAAAAATAATTTCAAGGCTTTCATCATCTTTAATTCATTCAAGCCACGTTGGCTTCCCTTCTCTTTGTTTATATCATTTTTTTTGTAACCAACGTCTTATAATAAACTGCAGAATTACATGCTGAGTTTTGTCTGTGTTCCCAATGGATTAAGACTTCTGTACAGTTGATTGCAGTTGTAAATGGATTAATCATCTAGTCCTCATCGTTCAACCATCTCTTCTGTTGAATATTGATTGAAGACAATTGGATAATTCATAAAACTGACAATTCTGTCGGGAATAAATCAACCGTAATTGGAGTTCTTTGACCTTCCATGTTAAAATACTACGCATCAGTTGCGAAAACCGTGCTTGCGAATCGAGCCGGCATCGCCTCACGGAGCGGTCCTCAAATTAAAGGTCATGTTTTTAGAAAAAAAGCTGCTGCATTCGGCACAAACATATCACATCTATTGATGTTCTTTGCTGGGGGGAGGAGACGGCACTTGCTTTTATGCCTGTTTATCTGACCTATATTTTGGTCACTAGCTTGTGCTTTTTCCTTCACTGAGAACCTATTCACATCTATTGTACAGTAGTTTCTGACAGGGATCTAGGGACTTTGTCTGAATCGACCAAGCTCACATGTAACTCTAGTGGTACATGTCTCACTGATTTCCTCTCACTAATTTCAACTTTGTTATTTTGGTCACTAGCTTGTGTTTGTTTTCTCCTTCACCAAGACCATTTTCATATCTACTAAAGATTCTTACAGGGATCTAATTACTGTAATAATAATATACTTGATTTATATAGTGCCTAATATGATTGATAATCATCTCCAAGCGCTTTACAATTATATTATTACCCTGGTCATAGGATACAATGCAAACCAGCACACATTGTGTGCACCATCTCCACTCCCTGGGGAGCATTCCTTCCAAGCGGCTCATGGGCATTGAGAAAATCGTTCACATAAATGCTTTCACCTCCTACGGGGTCCCCATTTATACAGTAGAGAGCAGCATTGTGGATTAATTGTCTTGCTAAAGGACAAACGCGATGGGCAAACTCCGGGTTCGAACTAGGATCTGCCGCTTGGAAAGCGAGCGCTCAGCCAATCTTGACACACCACATCCACATAATCACCGTCATCATCATCATCAATAATCACAATGATATACCTTTTTAGCTCATCCGGCCCGAAGGGCCCGATGAGCTTATGCCATGCCGTTGCGTCCGTCGTCCGTCCGTCCTTCCGTCCGTCCGTCCGTCCGTCCACAGTTTTCAAAATGCTTCTTCTTCGTTATTTTTCAACCGATTTTGATTGTTTCATAAGATAGGGCTAGGAGGGGGATTTAAAACTTCTACACAGAATTTTGAAATTTTTCTCCATTAATTAATTATGGTAATTTATGCAAATTTATTCCAAAAATAAAAAAAAATGCTTCTACTCCTTCATTTCTCGACCGATTTTGATTTGGTTTGCTTTATCTGGTAGAGCTAACTTTGGTACACTAAACTTCTACACAGAATGTTGAAATTTTTCTCCATTAATTAATTATGGTAATTTATGCAAATTTATTCAAAAAATCACAAAAAATGCTTCTTCTCCTTCATTTCTCGACCGATTTTGATTTGGTTTGCTTTATCTGGTAGAGCTAACTTTGGTACACTAAACTTCTACACAGAATTTTGAATTTTTTTTCCATTAATTAATTATGGTAATTTATGCAAATTTATTCCAAAAATCACAAAAAATGCTTCTTCTCCTTCATTTCTCGACCGATTTTGATTTGGTTTGCTTTATCTGGTAGAGCTAACTTTGGTACACTAAACTTCTACACAGAATTTTGAAATTTTTCTCCATTAATTAATTATGGTAATTTATGCAAATTTATTCAAAAAATCACAAAAAATGCTTCTTCTCCTTCATTTCTCGACCGATTTTTATTTGGTTTGCTTTATCTGGTAGAGCTAACTTTGGTACACTAAACTTCTACACAGAATTTTGAAATTTTTCTCCATTAATTAATTATGGTAATTTTTTATTTATTTATTTATTTATTTTTTATTTTTTATTTATTTATTTATTTATATTTATTTTTATTTTATAAAAAAAATTTTTTTTTTCCCCATGTCCCTTCTGGGGCGTCAAATTTATATTTTTTTTGTTCTAATTAAAAAAATTAAAAAAATTTATGTCCCTTCCAGGGCAGTTTTTGACCAGTTGAAAAGTGTACCACATGAAATTTGCGATATTTGATGTTGCGAGATGCCGGATGAGCGCTACGTCATTGACGTTCTGGTTTAATATACCATCTAGTATGATTAAATATGATGATACCTACAGGACTATCAAACTGCTATTAAAGAAAAATGAATGTACCACCTTCCCCATATAAAAAATTGCTATAAAATTGTTTATTTGTTTCTTTATTTCAGCTTACCCTTGACAATATTCCTTTTAAGCATGGCCGAATACATGTATGATCCAGTAACTTGAGTCACAATATTTACCAAGAACCTACATAAACCCATCAAACATTTCCAAGCAAAAAATCTATCCCCTTCTCCCAATAAAACAGCTCAAAACTTATTGCAATCAAATTGTCTGTAGAGTTTTTGTTGACAATTTCAGCTTTGCCCTTGACGATATATTCTTCTTAAATCTCATACCCACGGGGCATGCACTGGAGATGGAAATTTTATATATTGGCTACGGTCGCTCCGGGCCGAGGGAAAAGTATCGAGTGTAGAATTCATGACCTTGAATACTTAAAATGTAATCTTGGTTTTGGTAATTGTAGACATTTGCCTGTAACTCGCGGGGTAAAGAATTTATGGTGGTTAATGATATTCCTTAGAGGTTATATTAGTATCTATTATTATTATCATTATTAGTGGATAAGGGATAGTATCAATTGTCGAATTGGTGACCTTGATTATCAGCAACATTTAAGAATCTTCAAAAATGTATGATTACTTTTGATGATTGTAGATCTTTTGCCGATACATTTAGCTTGCTGGATATACAAATATGGGCTATAGTGGTAACATGCTAAGACAATATTATCTAGCGTTTAATTCATGATCTTAAAATGAAACCTTGGAAATCTGATTGTTTTGGATAATTTATAATTTGAATTTGATATTAGTTTGTTAGATATGGACATTTTCTATTGGCTTTGGTGGTTATAGGCTAAAAGGCAATAGTTTCAAAAGTGAAATTCTTGATCATAAGTTTTCTTTCAAAATGGAACTTTGTAAATGTTTGATTGCTTTGGTAATTTGAGATGTTTGCGTGTTTGTAATTTGCTAGTTGTATATATATATATATACAGGGTGGCCCCCAAAAAACAGAACGGGGCACTTCCCAAAATAAAGTAACAAAATGAACATGTCCATCGGATAGGGTGTATTTTCCAATGAAAAACGATACTAAGAATAGTAATTTTGGTTGTGTAGTTTTTGTTTTACGGCGCTCTGAGTGACACCATGTCAGGTTCCCATTTTTGTCAATTTTTACCAAGTCATTGCCCGATAATTCGCACTTACTGCCCGTTATAGCATCGGACAACTGTGCCCATTCTTTCGTTTCACAGCTGAATGCACACTAACAATGGCGCGCGTACTGCCCAGCTATAACGGTCCGTAAGTGCAAATTATCGGGCACTGACTTGGTAAAAATTGACAAAAATGGGAACCTGACATGGTGTCACTCACAGCACCCTAAAACAAAAACTACTCAACCAAAATGAATGTTCTTGGTATTGTTTTTCATTGGAAAAGACACCCTATCCGATGGACATAATAATTGTGTTACGTTATTTTGGGAAGTGCCCCGTTCCGTTTTTTTGGAGCCACCCTGTATAATGTATATGATGCTATGGTTGCTACAGGCTATTAAAGTAAATAGTATTTGGAGAGTGATTCCTGATCTTGTGTAAATGTTTTTACCAGTTGCATACTGGAACTTGGTGGGCCCCATTTCAAACTCTATAGGGATTACAAAATCTATTAAGGAATGGGTTAAGTGAAATGCTGGGAAATGTTTAATGTTGAGACATTTTGATTCCCATAGACTTAATATCTGGCACACAGTAGCCCCCTCCCCCACCCTCCCCCACCCTCCCCCTTTTTGGGGAGGGGGAAGAATTTTTACAGTACTATCTGTATTGATAATGGGGTTTTAGATCATTAAATGCAAGAGAACTGATAATTTTTGTGTGAAAATATTGATAATCGTTTTTGGTATTATATCAGGCTTCAATTTGATTTAGGGTGGTGGTAGTGGGGATTGGGGGGGGGGGGGGTGGGGGCTTTAGTGCCCCTACAAGCACCCCCATCTTGCCGTTGGCGGCATATCAGGTTTGATGTAGTTACCGGGGTAATTTGATTTGTTGGTCCATTATTCCATATCATGCCGCTTTCTCTGAAAAATGTCTAGTAGATGTATTGTTAGTATCCATGATTCGAGAGAAGATTAAAATCCATTTCATGACTCTGTGGTTTACAGACTTTGTTTAAAGTAATCCATTAACTTTATATTTTCCCAAAAAAGTTATATTTGAGACTTCAATCATATACCAATTTCATTGTAAGTTTGTTGAGAATGATATTTCAGAATTTCATAGAAAAAGAGTAAAGTTTACCTAGTGAAAACAGAGATAATCAATGTCTGATTTGATCCTAATCATTTGCGTGAAGTATACTAATTTGGATACTATGGACGATTGAGTATCCAAATTCAGATACTCTTGACTACGGTCGGAAATCGTCTCTAGACGCTCTTGAATTCAATCTTAAATATATCCATGATCATGGACAGATTTGAAGAAAACAAACCCCATTTAATTCTTCTGTTACCATAAGCCAAACAACAATGTACAAGAGAAGTGGGAAAGCTCCAGGTGATTTTGGTTGAAATTGTACAAAGTTAATGGATCGCTTTAATGTATAGTTGATTTGCAAGAGTTTGAAAGTCTGCTTGGATCCTGCAGTTTACGAAGAACCTGTAATGTGGGATGCAATAAAACTGTAACATTCAATCGATAGCAATATCTTTTTCTTCAATCTCCCTCTCTACAGTTAATTTAATTCCTTTTGTGATCATTCGTCTTATCTTATATTTCCCACAAAATAAACCTAAAGGATACAATACAAGACATTGGCCATTTGATTTGTTGGCTTGTTAAATAAAGGAATTATTGGAACCTGGCAAACTGTGTATAAATCTATGGAAACCTCACTGTTCTAAAGGGGTTCTATTTGGGCAATAAAAAGCTAACAAGCAGCATTTCTTTTTATATATATAGGAAACTTTTGTTAAGTTTGTTATTCATCCCTTTCTTTTATATTATTAAGCTCTGTTCTATATTTAAAGTTTCCATGGAGTACTTGTACAGGGAACGAGACATTGAGACACATAAGATTGAATTTAATGCAGAATGCACTCGTAATGAATTAAATCAATTCACCATTTCCGCAGTAACTGGTACTGCTAACCACCCTTAACCCCATAACTATCAGGAGGCTGATGTACCATACATAATCTCCATGTGGAAATTATGCTACCTAGGAATGAACTGGTCAAGTAACTTAAGTCGTGTTTTATGATCTTTTGTATTTTCCGGCTCTAGTATTTTACTGATCACAAATATCATATATTATTAATGGCTATATCTACAAAACATGCATTCCATGATCATTGCATGATCAATGTAATTAGTACTAAAGTTGTACTCTTGAGTCTCTCTATATGTTAGATTCAGTATCATAAACTAACATTCTTTGAACCAGCTATTAAATATAACACAGAGAAAATTGTGAAATTAACAATTTCAAACCTCATGTTTTGTAATAAAAAGTTATCTCTTGCATAATATGGGCATTTTTAAACTCCTGATTTAATAGAAATCTCGAAAGATACTATACAAAATAACTTTGCTATAATACATGAACTAGAAAGCTAAAAAAAAAAGTGGTACAAACTCCGCTCTAAGAACAAAAATCTTCTAGCTGCTGTATAATGTAGCTATTCGCTATTCTTCCGCAAAACATGTGAAGAAACATATTTGACAGGGAAGATGCATCATGTTTAGTCTCTAATGGGTTTTCCACATCAGACGGGGATCTCTTGGGTTACTGACTCTAAGGGGGATGACTTAACTCAGTTACGTTCTGCGGATTTAAGGACAATGAGCTTCTTGTTCTTTCATGTTTTTTGTCATAAATTGTCCTTAATATTAGTTTGTATAACATTATATTTTGCTCTTTGTCTTTGTTATTCTTGTCTTGTCTTATCTATTCCTTTGTCTCATTTCCTGGTGTTATTATGTGACACTAAGGGGGATGACATAACTCAAAACTTTTCGTTCTGCAGATTTATGGACAATGATCTTCTTGTTCTTTCTCACTCTTTAGTGTAATTATAAAACAATTTTTTGGGGGTCATTTATTAGTTTTTATAACATTATGTTTTGCTCTTTGTCTTTGTTATTCTTGTCTTTTATTTTATTTTATTTTCCTTTGTATCGTTTCCTGGTGTTATTATGTGACACTAAGGGGGATGACATAACTCAAAACTTTTCGTTCTGCAGATATATGGACAGTGATCTTCTTTTTCTTTCTCACTCTTAGTGTAATTTTAAAACAATTTGTTGGGGTCATTTATTAGTTTTTATAACATTACATTTTGCTCTTTGTCGTTGTTATTCTTCTCTTTTATTGTGTGTTATCTCACTCCTGTATTTTTAGTGTGACTCTAAGGGGTATGGCATAACTCAGTTACGTTGCTGTAGATTTGAGGACAACCATGCTTTCTTCATCTTTTTTCTCTCCTGTTATTTTGTGTTGTTTTTTTTTCTTTGTAGTATGTGCTGCTTATTGATGCTGTTATGTTTTTTCTTCTTTTGTGGTATATCATTTCCTGGTATTGTTTTATGCGACTCTAGTCTGAGGGGGATGACGAGACTCAGGTACATTGTCCTTGTGTTCCTTTTTTCAATTTCATTTCATTTATCAGTTATTGTTATGCTATGTTTTGCACTTTGATGCTGTTATTCTTTACTTTTCTTCTGTGTTATTTCATTTCCTGGTGTTGTTCTATACGACCCTAAGGAGAATGATGCAACTCAGTTATGATGCTGAAGATTTCAGGACGTTGGCGTTGTCCTCGTGCTCTCCTGTTCTTTTGCGTTTCTTTTATCAGTTATTAGTACTTTTTTTAAATTTGATGTTATTGGTTTCTATTCTTTTGTGCATTTAATTTTCTAGTGTTGTAATGTTCACTTTTTCATTTTGTTTGTCATTTGTTTTTCTTTATCATTTGTTTTTCTTTACTTCATATAGATGGTATATTTCGGTTAAGCTGCTGCAGCCATTTTGGATACAATTTTCCCTTTTTGTTTATATTATTTTTTCATTTGTTCTTACTTTTTGATTGATTATTACTTGTGATGATAGGGATTAACTATATATCTTGCTATCTTATAATTGAAAACAGTGCTTATTTTGTTGGTCTTTTATTCCAAAACAGTGCAGTTCAAATCTACTCAAAATCAAATCAAATCAGATCAAATCAAATCAAATCCTCTTTTTTAACTCCTTGAAGAACAACCGAGGCTGCTGCCTCGGGAGGGGGCTCCGTGCCGACATCAAGCGTCGTCTTCCGCACTACTTGAGCGACTTTCGTGATGGGATCGTCGGCCGCAAGACGCTGCAGAAGGTGACGTCCACCACGCTCTTCCTCTACTTTGCCTGCATCCTGCCGTCCATCGCGTTTGGTGTGCTCAACGACAAGAACACGGAGGGCAAGATTGGTAAGGGAATCAAGACAAAAATAAATTGGAAATTCAGAACATTATTTCTTGTTATTCCCTATTTGACAAAGAAATGATTTGTTGATAACCTCAATAAATTCAAAATGGATTCAATTACTTCAAATCTCTACTTTGTCTGCATTCTGCTGACTATAATAGAGTTTAGTGTGATCATCAACGAAATATGGAGAGAAAGATGAATAACAATATACTCTAAAGTCTTACAGGTGAATGTATTTACCTTCTGTTGACTTTCTTCTTTGTAATTTTTAAGAAACAAAAAAGACTTCAATACAAAACAGCAAGAATTTGATAAATTAAATCAATATTAATTTATAAACATGATAGTAACAACAGTATAATTATTTAATAGCGCATTTCTAATTATCATCTGTTCAATACACCAGACAACTCCTCCAATTTAATTTACATGAAAATTACATGTAGTTTGCTTTTAAATATGTTGGTGAATAATATACTTACTTTGTAAACTCTTTCCATCCTATTTCAGATGTGAAGAAGGTGATCATTTCTCAGACGATGTGTGGTATCTTCTTTGCCCTGTTTGGTGGTCAGCCCCTGATCGTCATGCTAACCACGGCTCCGCTAGCTCTCTACATCAAGAGTAAGTCACTGAAATCAGGGCTCACCCTTAGCAGTGGCCTGGGAGCCAATGGGCACCAGAAATTTCATTTTGCCACTAGAAACTCATGTATTGGCCGCCAAATATTTCATTTGGCCACTAGAAATTTTATTTAGCCACTAAATTTTTTATTTGGCCACTAGAAACTCGCACTCTATGGTGGGAGTCTATCTGATAACTTTTGTTGTGTTATTTTTGCTTCCTGAAAACAAAAAAAGGAACAGCCCTACTTTAATTCACTTTGATATTAATTTCCATGATTTATGATCTTGTTTTTGTCAGTACTGAAATATTATCATGATTTCATCTTCATCATTGAATTTAGCTGGCGCTGTAGAGTGCTGCTAGGGTCTTCTAGAGAGCATGCCCCACACTTCTTATCTTGTGCTAAAAGTGTGTTGCACCCTTCAATCCTCCTCTTGTCACTCTTTCAGTATCATCAGTCCAAGATATTGGTTATTGTTTTTACTTTGGTATTTACCCCCCCCCCAAAAAAAAAAAAAATAAATAAATAAATGAATACAAAAATTAAGCAAACAAACATCAGCAACAATTGGATAAGAAAAAGGGCTTGAAGGTAAAATGGAATAAGATAGATTGGTTAAAGTATAAAGGAAAACGATAGGCAGGAGGATAAAGTGAGAGAAAGTAGCTTCTCTATTTTCACCTTTCTTAGTAAAGTGATGGTGACAAGTGCTATCACATGGGTCCACACTGCTATAAACAATTCTTGCACCTCCATCTGCGAAGAATAGAATATGATTAAGGGTAAGAGAAAAAGAAAAAAGAAAAACACGCTAAGTAGCAGGCAAAGAGAGGGAGAGAGATCTCGAAAGTATTCAGTGATATGGACAGTGAGTAAATGTTGATGACAGCCGTTGCCACTGGGGTCATGATACCAGGCAGCAAGAGACAGAAATCTTGCACTTTCATGTCAAGGCAGGTTCCGTCACTGGTGGATGCAACCAGTCTTGGCACGGTAGACTTAAAGTGCTCCATTAACTTTGTCAAATTCAACCAAAATCACTTGGAGCTTTCACACATCTCTTGTACCCTGTTGTTTGGCTTATGTAAACGAAAAATGAAATAGGTTTGGATTTTTCAAATGTATCCCTCATTATGGAGATATTTATGATTGAATTGAAGAGTGTTCCGGAGCGCTTTTTTATTGTAGTCAAAATCAATGGGCATAAGATGATAAAATCTGACAACACTATTCCTTTTTCTATGGAAATATCATACATCATTCAGAATAATCTTACAATGATATTGTTATATGACTGAAGTCTTGAATATCACTTTTTTAAAAACCTAATGAAGTTAATGAATTCTGACTTTGCTAGTAGACCATATGGTTTTAGGTCAAGCAAACATTTACTGTGATACTTATCTCGGCTTCCAAACATACATGCACCTCCCTTATTTAAAGATATGCAAGTTTTTTTTATTTAAAAAAAAAAAAAAAAACAGTCATTATTACAAATTAAAGATATATTGCCTGATAAATTAAACCTGCCAAATACAATTAAAATAATAAGACAATGTATGTACAGTGTATGATCCTTTTTTTTCTTCATATCTTCAACAATATACCAGGATGTTTAATGAATAAGTTATCATTTAAAAGACAGTAAATTGTAGTATACCCCTCAGCATACACCCTACCAATTCCAATTTGATACAATAACAAATAATTATAAAGCGTATGATACTTTTAATCATATCTTCAAAAAAATGCCTTAATACATGTATTTAATGAATAAGTTCTCATTTAAAAGACAGTATTTTGTAAAATACCCCTCAGCATACCCCTACCCGTTCCAATTGTATTTTTCCACAAATTGCCACCACGTTCACCCCTTCCCTTTGGGTATCCAAGTTGAACAAGGTCACATCACCCCTTCTCTATTATATTGCCCATGTGTTTCACACCATGCACCCATGGCAATGTTTTATTAATCTAGAATTTCAGGAATGCTGCGCATGCATGCTTCACTGGGCGCTGTCGAAAGTAGGTAGTTGATACGGTTGGCCGCATGAACATGACTTTGATGATAGATAGAAAGGGTAGAGGGTAAAAGATTAAAATAAAGATATTGTAAACCCTGTTTCACACCATGCTCCCATGGCAATGTTTTATTAATCTAGAATTTCAAGAATGCTGCGCATACATGCTTCTGTTGGTAGGATTGGCGGCATATCAACATGTTTTATATAGATAATGAAATAGCCATTCATAAAATAAGAAGGTGAGATGGGGTAGGAGAAAGAAGAGGAGGGTGAAAGATTAACAGAAGGAGATTACCGTTGTTCGCACCATGCACCTATGGCAATGTTTTATTAATCTAAATTTCAGGAATGCTGCTGCGCATGCATGCATCACTGGGCGCTGTTGATAGGGTTGGCTGCATAACAACATATTTTATATAGATAATGAAATAGCCATTCATAAATAAGAATGAGAGATAGGTGAGATGGTGTAGGAGAAAGAAGAGGAGGGTGAAAGATTAACAGAAGGAGATTAGGCAATCGATGGTCATTTCATTGTGTTGATGGCTTTTATTAAATTACAAAAGTCACGTTTTGCACCCTTTTGTTGTCGGGACCACTGTAAAGGAATTGAGGAGATGGGATGGGATAAACATGGCAAAATGTTCACACCACTCGTCCTAACAATGTTTAATTGATTTTCATGATTATATTTGTATAGCAAGTGAATATGAAGAAGAATAACTAATTTGATTTGTTATAATTGGTTACTTTGAAATTGAAAATTGAATAAAATTTAATGAATATGGTCCCTTCGGGATATAATTCATAAACAAGGGGAGTTTTTAATAACAGAAGGTGTATTAGAAGTGATAGTAATATTTGTATCATTAGTAAAACTAGGGGTGCTAATTTATAGAGAGTTAATATTATAAACCACCACAAAGGAAACAATTCCATACTTTTCTGTGTCACAAGAGCAGTCATTTTGCGATTTTGTTGTATATAATTTCAGGGATTTGGTAGGTTTAAGATTCAGGACAGGTCCCCAAGGCTACTCAAGCGGTCTATGGACGCTGCATGTCATACCACAACTGAAGTATTACCTAAAGGGTTATTTAGCTATTAAAGAGGGTAAACAGACTAAGCATCTCAAGGGCAGGGGATAAAGCCTGAAAATCCCTCACGAATCCAATTCTGATCCGTTTACGTGTTTTCGGACGTCACGAGCACGACCCAATTTTACACCATGTTCAGAGCAGACAAGAAGAGGAAGAGTCCTCAGAGTAAATTGGCTTCTATGTCTCTTGTGCTTGCACAGCTGAGTTGTGCTTCGTCATTTCACTACCCAGTGCAGGGGCGTAGCCAGGGGGTGTGTGTTGGGGGACCCCCCTGCTTATACAACTAAACCAGCAGTCTAGGTCCCGTTTTTGTAAATTACTCACCCCTCCCTCCCCCCTTTGAGAAATCCTGGCTATGGGCCGCAGTGGTTCAGCATTTAGTTTTTAAACCTGTGAGTGTCATGGTCGATTCTAGTTACAATACTCCAGAATCAGAACTAGGGATCCACACTATATTTTTTGCTTCTGGACTTGTCAGACATCATAGGTAAAATATATATTTTTTGATGGCCGGAAACTTATATTTTATGTTCCAAACACATCTTCAGAGTTTTAAACCGTCTGATATTTAAAATCCCAATCCATTCATTCTTCAAATCTGCAATTAATAACGAGTTTAACATTGCAGAATACAATGTTCAGTTTCTAATTCTGTAAATGTCATTTTGAAAATTTATTTGCGAGATTGGGCCAGTAAAATGTGACTTTTAACAATTGGCTAGACATTAATTTTTACTTGCCCTGGGCAAGTGGGCAAGTACTAGTAACAAGCCTTGTCTAAATTGACACAGTAATCAAGTGCTGAATAAATTGTATAGATGTACAGACTGCTTATACCAAGATGCACTTCCTTTTTTTTTGGGGGGGGGGGGGGATTTTTCTATTCATGTAAACTCGTCTAAAGAAGTAGATCAAGTGGATTCGTTCAATTTAATGTGGCACTCAGATGGATAACCCTGTGGAGACTGATTGCATTGGTCTGTAAACACACATTGTCACGTACCCTAGCCTAAGATATCCCAGGCTTTAGGACTGGTCCCGAAGCTACTTGGGCGGTGGTCTAGGGAGAATGTGGGTTAACCCCTTGCCAACGGGAACCGGGTGGTCTATGTACAAAGTGAATGGGTTAAGTAGGACACACATTTTCTTTAGAATCAAGCCTAACGTACATGTATATCTAAAAATAAATTTGATTAATACTAGTTGATAGGCTGATAGGGCATTATGGTGTGTATTTTTGAATTCCTTTAATTTTTATTTAACTGAATGCTACAATCGATAATCCCCGCAAAAACAACATTTTTACACTTTCAGACGTCAGAAGCATGACCCAATTTTTACAAATCTTGTTTTGTAACAGAAACAGATGGAACAAGTGCTATGTAATACCCTCCGAGCACTACATGATCCGATCAAACAATGAAGGATCTGAACGATACTGTACTATAGTACATGCTTAAACATGCACGTCTTGCTTTTAGTTCAGGTGCAGTTTGAAGGATTGGAAACAGATTGTGTAATGTTTGGTGAGCTTTAATTAATGGACTTCCATGTCTTATGTGCTAGCACTGCTGATCAACAGAACAGACTGTTATGTCAGGGCTTGCTTGCCTGATCAGGCTACTAAATAATTGTTTAACTACGAGAGAACATTGTTATTTTACACATGGAAATCTCATCTAGAAGTAAGATGTTATGCAATACAAACTCACACTCGCCTACACACAGATTCACAGATCCACACATAGTATAATACACCACCAATGTGATCTTATGAAGATCTCAACTTATTCCAACGCAAATTTGATTTAAGGACAAAGTTAACATACTAAAGAAATTAAAATATGGATCCTGTGATATCGTTTTGGCCCACAGATTCAAACACACATACATGTACAGACACATACTCATTTCCTACACAAACAGTAATGCACACACGCTACCAATGTAATGTCAGGAAGATCACAATAAACTTGCTACAAATGTTATTGCAAAGAAGATTGAACTATTTTGTTTTGTAAGATTTAAAAAAAAGATATAAAAAAAGATATAAAAAAACAATAAAAACCCATAACTTCTTTCGCCATTGACTCTTTGACTTTTACACACACAAATACCAAGATACACACACCAACTCACACAAACACAGAAAAAGATTTATCAAGAAAGAAATTCTTGTCATGCAAATTAAAGTTGTGACCCCTGTCGGCGCTTTGTTCCCGTTGTAAAGATGCGATTGTTTATTTCTTTATTTGAGGTTTATTGCATTATATTTCATGATTGTTATCATGACCCATTTTGATATTTACCCATGAGAAAATCCTATAACTCACAAACACTCATGCATGCCTTTTCCTCAGATCCTATCTTTGGTAGATCTCGATGTACTATACCAAAGTTATTTGTTGACCCCAATCTGTGTTTGGACAATTGAAGTTATTTCAAAATCAAATAATATTGAATGGGTTGGATTGTCCATATTGTCTGTTACCCACGGCAACCCACTAATAATGACATGTTTTCAATAAAAGTGTAGTAAAAGCATTGCGAATTTGCTTTTCGATTTTAAAGAGCCTAAGTCATCGTCCAACAAGTGTTCAAAATAATTCCCTTAACCTTCATACGCACATATATATAGAAGCTTTTTAAATCATCAACGGTAATGACAATTGCTCTTTATTGAAAGGTCATCTTTCCCCATCCCACATTAGAATAGCGAATAGACCTCAAATTAAATGTAGCAACCTGTTACTGCGCCTAATTAGGGGGTAATTGCAAAGCCAAGAGTGAGGTGTTACTAAGTTCCGATCAGAGGAGTTGGCTTGTCAGTGTTCTTACAAAAATAGAGATTCAATTGATTCAACTGTTTAATAATGATGATTATAATAATAGTTTAAATTTATATAACTCCTAATATGAATAATCATTATATTTAGCTGCTATACAACGATGTTATTACCTCGGTAATTGGAAACATGCACACAGTGAACCTGCACTAGATAGATCTACTAAATTCAGGAATTGGGAATACATTTTATACCAAAAATTAAATAGTCTTAAGCAGACTAACATACACATGTAACAACAAATAGAGCTAAAATAAATGTACTTCAAATGGTTGTTGAGAAAACAATCATATTAATCCATTATGAAATAGTATCAAATCATTATCTCTAATACTTTTTCTGGGTTCGATTGGAGTTGTGGTACAGATATATGTGGAGGGTGAAAATCATGTCGTATATTTGTATATGATTTTTGTCTCTGTTTTTAAATTAAAAAAAAAATATCATTCTGTCTACCTTTGTTACATCAGTTTTTTCTTATTTCTTATTTCTGATTGTCTATATTTAGTTGTTTTTTCCTTTATCCATTTGTCTCTCTTCGAAACTTCTTTTCTTTTTTTCTCTTCCTCTTTTCTTGTGTTCTTAATATATTTGTCCTTCTATATTTTAATAATTATTTTAAAAATATCTCAATCTATTCGTCTTTGTACATTTAGTTGTTTTCTTCTATCATCTGTCCGTTTGGCTTTCGCACTGTTTCTTTCATGTCAGTATTTGTTTTCTTGGATTTCTAATATGAATTCATCTATTTAGTTTCCTGGCTTACCCCGTGTATCTGTCTGTTTGCACATTTGTGTATCTATAGACATTGAGTGGCAGGTGGTAAAGTGGCATATTAATTGGTGATTTTTTCATTTTCATTGTACATTGTTGTGACAGCTACAGCCAATTAATAGAGATTTCCCCTGTATCCATACTATTTCTGACTGATATGATTGACGTAATCCGTAAGATTTGTTTTCCTTTTGGTTTTATTTTGGGAAGAAAGTAGATATTAACGCTAATGAACAGCTCTTGTTGTTGAATGTTATTATACATTCGGAAATGGCACGGAATGCATTGTTTATTAGGAATTATACAGTAAATGAATTCCTAGTGCACATCATTTTTAAAATTGAATGCACACACAGATAATAAGTGAGTATTTAAATACAATCTCTTCACGATATATAATTTAAGTGCCATTATAAACATTTGCAGGCAACAGCACACTTATATGAAAAGCCCTAAGAATCATGTTTCCACATCATATTTAAACAAGCAAACACACACATGAACCATTTTTTGAGATAACCAGAACTCAGATATCTCTTAAATTAAAGATACTAATTGTTTGCAGATGTGAATTATCTTAGATGTATGCGTGTTGTTCACAAATTTGTCATTTGTATGGAAATTGTGCATTTCCAGGAATTCTATATTGCCTCTAATTTGGCTACAAGATGCAAAACAGATCACAATGTCATGTTCTATAATGAGCTGCCAGATGGAAATTGATAATACTGTCATGAATGTTCAACTGAACTTATTCTTATTTTTTCCCCCCCATATTCTCCTTTCTTAATGGTCATTTAAAAAAAGTATAATACCATAATATATTCTTCACAATTCACATCCATCTTTCTTTCACTTTTCATCATGCAATTGACACACACATAACATTAAACGTATGCACATTCATTTCCTGATTACCTAGAGATAAGCAATTCAATTAACCTATTAATGAATGCAATTTGATATTTGGAATCGCTTTGCATGTACATTCATTGTTGCTATGTCAGGAAAACTTCAATGCTATATGCATAAAATAGTAAACTATTTATGCACTTGCCCTGGACACGTGGTCAACTTCTTATGTGAACCCATTTAAATTCTTCTTTCCTCTCTTTTCTATCTCATAATGCAGTTGTGTACACGATATGCAAGAACCTGGGTCTGGACTTTTTCACCATGTATGGAATGGTGGGGATATGGAACTCCATCTTCCTCTTCATCTACTCCATCACAGACGGGAGCAAGTTGATGAAGTGGTCAACGAGGTATGTTATGTAATATGGGCTGTAGCAGTGATAGTAGTAGTAGTGGTAGTGGTAGTGGTAGTGGTAGTGGTAGTGGTAGTGGTAGTGGTAGTGGTAGTGGTAGTGGTAGTGGTAGTGGTAGTGGTAGTGGTAGTGGTAGTGGTAGTGGTAGTGGTAGTGGTAGTGGTAGTGGTAGTGATAGTGATAGTGATAGTGATAGTGAGAGTGAGAGTGAGAGTGAGAGTGAGAGTGAGAGTGAGAGTGAGAGTGAGAGTGAGAGTGAGAGTGAGAGTGGTAGTGGTAGTGGTAGTGGTAGTGGTAGTGGTAGTGGTAGTGGTAGTGGTCGTCGTAGTTGTGGTCGTGGTCGTCTTACCGCCAATAATAGAAGTAGCAGTAATGATAGTTGTAACATTAGAAGTAGTATCACCCATGTATGGACTGGTGGGGATATGGAACTCAATCGTCCTCCTTATCTACTCCATCACAGACGGAAGCAAATTGATGAAGTGGTCTTTCATTCAGTGATGGTGGTGTTTGTGGTAGTGGTAGTGCTAGAGGTTGTGGTGGTGGCGGTAATGGTGGTGGTGATGGGAATGATGTTGGTGTTGGTTGTTTTTTGGGTAGTGGTGATGGTGGTGTTTGTGTTGGTGATGGTGGTGTTTGTGAGGATGACGTATATGATGACTATTTCTTTTGTGGCTGTGGTTGTTGTAGTAGTTATGATGAAAAGGATGATGATGATGAAGATGATGATAATGCCCCCAAAACAATATTTTGAATAGAATCATTAGAACAAAGACATCAGTTTTAATATTTAAGATAGTATAAATAATTATGGTGACAATGATAATTTGGAGGAGGATAAATTAAGTGCGTTCATTCCTATTTCATTATTTCTGTTCCTCTTTCCAGGTCGACGGAGGAGATATTCTCTCTTTTTGTATCGCTAGCTTTCTGTGTAGATGCATTCAAAGACCTGGCGCATGGTAAGTAGTGTGCAGTTTTCTTTACACTGAACATTTGATGTAATTCTCTATGAGCTGTTTCCCAATTATGAGTGTATCAATAGCAATATAACTGTCCTAATATTACTAAACTTACCATAAAGTTTTTTAAAAAAATATACTACATGAATAGTACCATTTTCAAGCTTACATTACCGATGAAAATACCGATGAAAAAGACCGATGGAATTTCTTATGTAAACAACGGGGAACTCGCAACTTCCCCTCTGTCGCATTCATAATGCAGGGGAATTTAATCGCCTTTTGCATTCACCGGCCGGAAGTGAAGAATTGTTGATAAAAAAAGCCACTAGCCTATACTTTCAATAAATTTGTTAGTGATCCGTTTTAAATATTGTTCTGTTCATCATTAGGTTTTTTATAAATATATGCTTTATAATAAATATATTATTATAAATTGAATTTATTATCATGAATTGAATTTTTGTTTACCTTTATATTATATTATCATGAATTGAATTTTTGTTTACCTTTATATTCATGCAACATACAAGTAAAACGGGGCCCCTTGGTAGATCAGTTGTTTAACTGAAAGGGCAACCCTGTTGAAATAAAACGTTAATATATAATAAATAAATAAATAAAACGAATCAATTTATACGTAAACAAAACGTCAACAAAAAACACGTGCACGATACTCGAGGTTCACTTTACGCGAGCTAGCTATGGCGCAGCATAATATTATCGCATGCCGTGTTCCGAAAAAAGCGCGCGTTACACTGCTTTAGCCGGAACAAGAACGACCTTTGACCATTTTCATCGGTATTTTTCACCCGAACCATTTCAAGCTGACCGTTTCATCGGAGTGACACCGATAGAAAGAGAATTTCTCCTACTCTAAAGTAGGAGAATTTAATCGCCTATTTCTCTTCTTTTCATCGCCTATTCTATCGGCTTTTTCACCTCTGTAGCATTCTTGCTGGCCGTTTCATCGGATGCGTCCGGACGCATCCGATGAAAAAACCCTCAGCTTGAAAGCAACATAGGTTTCTATAAGTGTATTGGAAAACATACAATCAAGCAGTTCTACATCGAAATTAAATAATCAAGTAACTTAAATGTGTCTTTCAAATTTGTGTCATAGCAGAGAGTGAGACCTAACTTTAATTTATCAATATGATTTATGTTATTTAATTTTGTTCCATTAGTTGTTGCATGCATGTCAGTGCAAGTTTAACATCTATTACTTTGCAAGGTACCATTTTGATTTACCATTTGTTATATTTGCAGAATCGGTCATTGATTGCTTTTTTTTATAGAATGACAGTTTGTTTACAAATGTGATTCAAATTTAGAATTGCGTTTGGCATAAATGACAAATCAAAATGGTTTCTATCATTCATTTTCACTCTGTAGTCATTGGTGAGTTTGATGTAAATTAATAAGCAGCTTGATTCTGTGTAATTTTTCATTGTAGAGTTTGACATTAACAACTTCTTTTAATGATCTTGTAGTTTATTCACTTTGCATTTTAGCTAGGTTTAAATCACTTGGCTGATGAAACTTGTTGAAATCTTTTGTCTTTTGTGTCTTTGCAGAGTTTGACATCTTGTCAAACTTTTGTCATTGTTATTGTTTTTTGGTTTTTTGTTTACACAATGTAAAACATATGCTACCACATTCCTACAGGGATCCTGATAATTTCTTGTAGCAATAAAAATAACAATATCACTACCACCAACTTCATCCTTTGTTATGCCCCTAAATATTTACCCTTTATTTCTTCTTAAAATATCTCAATAAATTTATCATTTATTAGACTTTGTCACTTGCTTTACAAATTTTGACATCCACTACAACTCAGAAGCTTTAACAGGGATCCTGATACTTTTTTGAAGCAATATTAACTCCCCCATCATCTATGCTCTAAATAAGTCCTTGTGATTTCTTGCTTCCCAAGATATCTTATTATACCATATTTGTCATTTGTTATACAGAATTCGACATTCTCTACCGCTAGGAAGTCTGTACAGGTTTATTTAGACAATTTCCTCATAGCAATAGCAACCCCCCCCCCATCCTCTATGCTTTAAACATTTCCATTTGTTGTATTGCCTCTCAAAATAACTTCATAAAATCTATAATTTGGTACACAGAATTTGACATCCACTACTTCTCGGAAGCCTGTACAGGGACTGTGAGTGATCTGGTCATGCCGTCCATCAGTAACAACATTAGCAATATCACCATGCCTCTTACCACCTCCGCTACCACCTCCACCGTCACCTCCCTCATCAGCAATACCACTTCCGCCACAGCCGCCACCACAGCAGAAATCCTGCTTGCTTCCAGCGCGGAGTGCCAAAGGGACTCCAGCATTCTGTATCTGCTGCTTATGTTGGGCACACTCTGGCTTGGTGTTACCCTCTACAACTTCACCAAGAGGTAAGAAGTATGAAAATAGGCAACCTTTTGATTGGGTCAGGGAATCTTAAAGGGATGTAATTCACTGCCACCACGTCAGAAATCCTGCATGCTTCCAGCGCGGAGTGCCAAAGGTACTCCAGCATTCTGTATCTGCTGCTTATGTTGGGCACACTCTGGCTTGGTGTTACCCTCTACAACTTCACCAAGAGGTAAGAAGTATGAAAATAGGCAACCTTTTGATTGGGTTAGGGAATCTTAAAGGGATGTAATTCACTGCCAACACAGCAGAAATCCTGCTTGCTTCCAGCGCGGAGTGCCACAGCGACTCCAGCATTCTGTATCTGCTGCTTATGTTGGGCACACTCTGGCTTGGTGTTAGCCTCTACAACTTTACCAAGAGGTAAGACATAATGGATTTTGAGACCTTTTTTTATTGGGCTAGAGACGTTAAATGGGCAGCGATAAACCTCACTACCAACACTATCGCAGCAACAATCCTGCTTGCATCCAGTGGGGAATGCCACAGGGACGCCAGCATTCTGTACCTGCTGCTCATGTTGGCGACGCACTGGCTAGGGGTCACCCTCTACAACTTCACCAAGGGGTAAGCAATCTAGGGATCTTGATAACTTTTTTTAAAGGGAGTTAATAATCTTCAGAACCACCACTGCCACCACCACAGAAATCATGTGCAGACTTCCACAGGGACTCCAGCATTCTGTACCTGCTGCTCATGTTGGGCATGCTCTGGCTGGTGGTCGCCCTCTTCAACTTCACCAGTAAGACGGGGGAAAGAGTGGGATAGGGAGATGTTTCTTGATGGTAGTAAGAGAGAGAAGTCAGTTTATTATTCAGTTCTTGGTATTGTTCTCATCATGTTCTAAGCATGTTTAGAAAATGCACACCTCTTTTCTGGAAGTCTTTTCTGTTTGCAAAAGTGTTTCATAATAAGTTAACACCATTCATTATTGATTTATATTTGTTTTTTTTGTGCAGTCCGTTCCTTGATGGGAGTAAGAGAGAGGCTCTAGCAGACTATGCTCTTCCAGTGGCTGTTCTTAGCATGTCCTTCGTGGGGTCATACCTCTTCAGGGCAACCCAAGGTAACATTATCCTAGTCATCTAGGAAGTAGTCAAAGGTCCTAGTCCTCTAGGAATTAGTCAAAGCTCCTAGTCCTCTAGGAATTAGTCAAAGCTCATATTCCTCTAGGAATTAGTCAAAGCTACTAGTCCTCTAGGAATTAGTCAAAGCTCCTAGTCCTCTAGGAATTAGTCAAAGCTCCTAGTCCTCTAGGAATTAGACAAAGCTCCTAGTCCTAGGAATTAGTCAACGGTCCTAGTCCTCTAGGAATTAGTCAACGGTCCTAGTCCTCTAGGAATTAGTCAAAGCTCCTAGTCCTCTAGGAATTAGTCAAAGGTCATAGTCCTCTAGGAATTAGTCAAAGCTCCTAGTCCTCTAGGAATTAGTCAAAGCTCCTATTCCTCTAGGAATTAGTCAAAGCTACTAGTCCTCTAGGAATTAGTCAAAGTTCCTAGTCCTCTAGGAATTAGTCAAAGCTCCTAGTCCTCTATGAATTAGACAAAGCTCCTAGTCCTCTAGGAATTAGTCAAAGCTCCTAGTCCTCTAGTAAATTGAGTAGCAAGTATTAGGTGTCCTTTGTGGGGTCATTCATCTTCAGGGCAACTCAAGGTAACATCATCAAAAAGCTCCCCCCCCCCCCACCCGTCCCCAGTCCTCTAGTAGTTTAAGTAGGAAGAAGTCAGTGTTATCTGCCCGGGCTTGAACTTCATTCAGTAATGAATTGACAATGCGACAATCTTGTCTTAACAACTTATTCTATGACAATTGTCCTATATGACCTCTTAAAGGGATCTAGTAACTTTGTTGAGATGTGCAAAAACTGATGAATGGTTGATGCAATGTATACTGTTGTTATCTCATATGTCCTCAGGGTATTGTGTGAAAATTTCAGGTCAAATGGACAATGTATGGCCAAGTAATGAGCGAAAATGCAAAGTGATATTGGGTGATATTCACCAACTCACTGCATTCACTTTGTACAGGGATGAAAATCTCGCCCGGAGATTTTCTTATCTAAATACTTCAATCATACATATCTTTGTAATGAAAGGGAAATTTGAAAAACCGAAAGCTGTCCCATGATTTTATTGTTAATACGAATACAACAAGGTATAAAGGAACCGCTAGAATTACAATTTTATTTTGAGGATTTGGACAATGTTACTAAGTCCCTTTAACGGTTTCAGAGTCCATTTTAATAAATGCTTCCAGATATTCGTAGTGGAAAAAAACCCCCTCTGTCCCTGGAACATTCCAGATCTCAGCTATTCTAGTTTGGTTATTGGAGTCATATGTGTGACATGTGTGTTCAATGTCTTTATATTTTTATATCATTTTATATAATTATAATGGGATGCTCATTTCTAAGTTGTAGATCCTTAAAGATATACATATGTTGAGGCACATTTGATTATCAGGACTGCCTTTAAACATTTATCTATTTACGGTCTGTAATCAGAAATCCTAAATCAAATGAGAATAGTATTGAACTCTGACCATGAATGTACAAGGCTTCAGCAGTTTATGGTGTTTATTTCAACTATGAGCAAAACTTTGATTTCTTATATATTCATTTCATGCACCCAGCCCGTTTATTTTTGTTATTAGACCTGGCCCCTGTAACATAAATATATACTTATTGCTTATAATCATACAATTAATGAATTGATCTTACAATAAATGGCATGATCAATTAACTGATCATACAATAAACTGATTTTAAGTACTTGGTTAATTGTAAAGGGGGCACTGAATGGTTAAAGAAATGATCATTATGAAATTAATTATATTTTGCGTATGCATGTATCTTTCTCCACAGGCTTTGAAACTTCATGCATGCTTTGGGACGCATCGGAATGATGTATGAATCATCTGTCTTCATTTTGTTTTATATATTTAGAGAAAATGCTAATGGTATACATATGCTACAGTCATATCTAACCCATTGCGTTGTACACAGGGTGCTACATGTACATAACATAATTATAATAAGCACTTGCCCACAAGGGCAAGACGATTTTCAAAAAAAGTTAAAAATCGCTTGCCCAGCAGAAAATTAATTTTGGTTGCCCAGTGGGGCAAGTAAAATGTGGCAGTAGAGAAATCTTGATGGCCAGAAGCGTGTTTTTATTGGCCCCGGGCCAGTGCCCTGGGGCTTGTTTCATGAGAGGGTCTTAGCTATGTACGTCATCTGGCGCGGAGCTAGGGTGCAGATATCTCCGCGTTTCGCTCAGAGCATTGACAGCCGTTGGAATTTCAAAAGCTTTAGGGTCTGAACGTGGAGATAATTTCACCCTTGCTCTGCACCAGACAACGTACATAGCTAAGACCCTTTCATTAAACAAGCCCCTGGTTTATGTAATATGTAGCACCCTAGCATACAAAAAACAGCCACATATGCCATATTTAATGTTATGTATGTGCCATATATTCTCATCTCATATGGGATTAACCATCTTATAGATATCAGTGAGATGCTATAAACGTATTGCCTACAAGAACCTGTTGTTCAATGTAGTAATTCTACAGGAATGTTGACAGTTGGGAGGCAACAGGTTAACCCTAATATACTTCTGCAATGGTGGCAGATATGGGTCTATATTCATAAAACCACCCTAGCTTAGTTCATTTCTAAGTCTGTTTTAGATGATATGGCTAGTTATGCCAACAAGTTCATATTTAGCTGCCAGCTAGGGCTATCTTTGTAATACCAGTAGTTAGTAATTAATGCTCACCCAGATAACCATAGTCATTGACTTTGTGTTGCTTACTATTTGAATTTAAACTAAGCAAGTGTGGTATTATGATGAATTTGGGCCCAGATTACCACGTCTTGATGGTAATTGATTGAATAATTCCCACTTGAAGAATGATAATTTATGATGAGAATAACGATATGATAATGATTATTTTTGGTATCATCAGGTGTGGGTAAAATGTTTATTTAATGTAAGTATCAAGGAAACAATACCATCAGCCCATTATATATGGTGGGAGTTTTGGGCATTTCAGGGCATCATACAAATGTTGTGTACTAGTAATAAAACATGTTTAATATTTGTTTGGGATGATTAACCATAAGTTAAAAACTAATAGATTTACGGAATAACTTGCACTCTCCATAAACGTCATCTTGAGAATTTTAGGAATCGGTTTTGAATTCATTAGTTGCCAAGTAAATAGTTAAAAACATTTGATGGAGACCATATGCGCCCAAAATAATTATCCTTTATAATATTTATGTGGAAATTGTTATATTGTAAGAGAAATTAAAACTTTTGTTCATTTGAAGATGAGTTGGTATTTACTAATTTTCTTGGAAAAGGGCAATCAATTTTTTAATATTAACAATGGCATGAGATTTCTGGGAGTTCAGTTGACATCTACGACCAGAACTTGAAACGTCCTTAAATATTATTTGGTGTCACAGTTGTTTGAGCAGGGTTCATTAATACTACAACTGTAATGGTTTATAGTCATGATTATGCTCAGATGATATTATTCAGTTGGGCAAACCACATTGTTTCTACATTTGACCAAGAAACTTTTTTCTCAATTTGATATGGTCGAAAACGGTCTAATTATGAAATCTACATTTATTACCATTTCATTATCTATTCCTTTTAACAAATAGTTTATCATGTTGCATTATTTATTCTATTTTAGGGTAGTACATGTATGTATATATTATATCAATGGTAACATACAATTAATTAACCCTTGTTTATATTTTCTTATACTGTAGAAGCAATACTTTTCTTTGGAAAATAGTCATTATTAAATTTCACTAACATCACATTATCTTTAAAATATTCAGACCGTATTTTACCATTATAATCCATACCAACCTGCAACCAATGTAAAGAGCGTATACAAAAGTAAACAGTTTGGAAAAGACCTCCGAAAAGAAAATTCACTATAGTCAGATTATGTGTAAGTTATTGAATTGAACAGTTATGTATTCCCCCACCTCAAATACAGGATGTGTTTTCCTACGGTTAATGTCTGCTTTATATAGTCTACACCCATTTTGTCTAAGTCTTATTTTGTCTACTACGCGACAGTTGAAACTTCCATTTCCCCAGCCCTAAATTTGACCCCCAACCCCCAACCCCTTAACCCGACCCTATCCCTATCCCTTACCCCAAGTTCTAATCTATTTCTGAATCATGAGCCTTTGATATTTGATAAGTAGACGAAATAGGAGTAGACAAAAAGGCTGGAATTCACAAAGGAATTTTATATAGCGCCATTTGTAAATTGTTGGAGAAAGAATCTACCTTTAGAATTGTTTTACCTGTTAACATATTATTTTGAATCTACGCGTTAATAAAGATATGTCTATGTTTTCAGATGGTGAATTTTATTTGGTGCTGTTGGTTTGCAAGCAATGACGACCGTATCATAAGATATTGGCAAATGTGATTTTCGTTTTTGTCTTGTATACAAGCAGCACTAAAAAGATGTAGACCATGGTTTGAACCATGGTCTACATAAACCTCCTTTGTAAATTGCATGTGGAGACTGAGCAGCAAATTACAGTTCACGCTTATGTTTAACAGTTGGTCTTTACCTATTTTGTCTAAGTCTTATTTTGTCAACTTCATGGTGGCCAGAACCTCCCATTTCCCAATTTCAAACTTGACCCAAACCCTTAATCTAACCCTAGCCCTAACCCTAGCCCTAATCCTAATTCCAATCCCTAATCCTAATTCCAACCCCTAATCCTATTTGCTTTATCCTTTATCTTAATCCTAAGCCTTTAAAATATGATTTTTCTAGTGGGCAAAATAGGTGTGGACGGAGCAGCAAGTTACAGTTCGCATTGTACGCATCAGTGTCCAGTTTTGTATTGAGCTCGTGGAAAGGATGCAAGCTGTAGTAATGTGCGAACATGCCTTAAATGTGCAAATTTGATAAAAAGAAATGACAATATCTGTATTGAGGAATTAATGTGCCTTTTTGATATGCTTCACATGCCCCATATGCCATATGCCCCATGCCAATATTGTACCTACAAGTTTGAAAATTACCAAGCGTATGTCTTGCTTGCCCCCATTGAAATTTCAATTCATTTTGTATGGTCTTGTTTTGTTTAGCTTTGTCATTTGCTCCCGACAAAAACAGTGGTCACTCGGGTATGTAATGTTGACATTAATGATGATGCTGTGTAAATGCGCCACATAATGTTTTGTGTCAAAAGACAAAAAAAAATGGCTAATTGTTGAGAACTCATTTAAATTTGTCTACCTCTTTTTGACCCAGTGCATTAGCGTTGCTCAGCATTATCTGTGCAAGCAAAACTTTATGCATGATATAAAAGTAGCCCATGCTCACTCAAGCGTGAAATATTGACAACGCAGTTGCCCTCCATTCGAATAGATCCTTACCCGTGGTAATACGAAATAGAATCTCTCGAATATTGTGTAATTAAAAGTTCTTTAGGTATAACTTTTCCAAACTGGGCACAATTTTGTCTATTTGCTCTGTATACTGTATGAATCATATATATGTATGTAGACATGTGTACTATTTTCTAATTGAGGGTCCTTCTCTTTCATGACATTTAAACGTGTAATGTTTTTTTGATTTGTAACTGCTTCTTGCTTGGCATGTGATTTGATGGATGAATAGAAGCCGTAATGAAAGAAGCAGGTAAGAGGGCGCTGATATCACTATATAAATAGAAATGATTTAAAAATCAAACCTGTGTATAGTGACCACCTTGAACCTGGAACCTTGAATAATTACTCTCCCAAAAGCGTAAACGCTGTCCTGGAGAGGGCTGTGCTGTGTTGCGTGCTGTTGGTGATGTGCTGTTGGTGAAGCAAGGGAAACAAGAAAAGTGGCCACTATAGACAGGTTTCATAACACTGTGCAGTGCAACCTGTGTATAGTGACCACTCATTAAAGGGATGCAAGAAAAGTGGCCACTATTGACAGGTTTCATAACATTGTGCAGTGAAACCTGTGTGTAGTGTCCAACAAAATGAAGCAAGAAAAGTGGCCACTATAGACAGGTTTCATAACACTGCAGTCCAACCTGTGTATAGTGACCACTCATTAAAGGGATGCAAGAAAAGTGGCCACTATAGACAGGTTTCATAACACTGTGCAGTCCAACCTGTGTATAGTGACCACTCATTAAAGGGATGCAAGAAAAGTGGCCACTATTGACAGGTTTCATAACATTGTGCAGTGAAACCTGTGTGTAGTGTCCAACAAAATGAAGCAAGAAAAGTTGCCACTATAGACAGGTTTCATAACATTGTGCAGTCCAACCTGTGTATAGTGACCACTCATTAAAGGGATGCAAGAAATGTGGCCACTATAGACAGGTTTCATAACAATGTGCAGTCAAACATGTGTATAGTGTCCAACCAAGGGAAACAAGAAAAGTGGCCACTATAGACGGGTTTCATAACACTGCAGTCAAACCTGTGCATAGTGACCACCTAAGGGAAACAACAAAAGTGGCCACTATAGACAGGTTTCATAACACTGTACAGTCAAACCTGTGTATAGTGTCCAACCAAGGGAAACAAGAAAAGTGGCCACTATAGATGGGTGACCTCTAAAGACACAAAAAGTGGCCACTAATGACAGTTGGCCACTATATACAGGTTTTGTAACACTGTGCAGTCAAACCTCTGTATAGTGACCAACCAAGGGAAACAAGAAAAGTGGCCACTATAGACAGGTGGCCACTATAGATGGGTGACTTCTAAAGACAGGCTCTATGACATTGATTTTCCTAGCAGGGGATCACTTTTGATGGCCACTTTAGGCAGGTTGGCTGCTATAGACATATGGCCACTATTATGACAGGTTTGAATGTAATAATGATAATAATACAACAGTACAAACCTTATTGTATCTTTCCACTTATTTGCAGGAAATATATACAAGAGCTATTATATGAGATAATTACATAACTAAATCATTTGATATTCTAATGTTACATTCAATTAAAACCAGATGTGTACATTTATCCCGTTCAAGACTCAGTGAATGATAAATGCATTCTTCATAGATCACACCCAGAGTTTTTTTTCTGGACCATTCTTGTACAGATTTTAACTATGGTATTCCTCAGTTTAATTATGAATGAATTAATTTTAAAAAACACAATAACAATTATGAATGTTCAAAGTAGCTATAATTAGAAAAGTTAAGAAAAGTGATTTTAGATACAAATGTAAAAATGCAAAATGTTTTTCTTTCTGTGTGTGTATGTGTGTATGTGCTAATTCACGAATCGGCACATTTACCAGTGTGTGTTGTTGTTCAATCAGCATACATGTAAACTTATTTTGGAGCACTTGCTGCACAGGTCATATGTGACCTTCTTTGGTGAAATTGGGCTTTAGTTTTTGCAGAAATTGGCCTTTAAAGTGAAAAATATGTATTAATTTTCACATCTCAGCAAAATTGAAGTGACCATCATTACTGTTTACCAAATATTGTTGATTTGATATGATTTGAGTATCAAATAGGAGCTTATGTTGTGTTCTTCCAATTAGTATTAAAGGTGCACCTGTAAAGTGTCAGATATTGCCCAAAATGACATTTCAGACTTCAATCCTATACCATCATTGTAAGACATGTCCGAATGATGTGTGAAAGTTTCATTAAAAAAGAACACTTCTTTCCTGGTTAAAAAAGTGAAAATTTGCGTCGGCTTTTACAACGAATTACTGTATGACGTGTATGAGGTTTGCTCTTGAGCTGAATGATTATCAATGACAGATATCGTCATACTAACGGTGCATTTGAAAAAATCTAACCCTATTTTATTCTTCTCTTACCATAAGCCAAACAACACAGTAGAAGAGAAATGTGGAAGCTCAAATTAATTTTTGTGGAGTTAGACACTTTACAGGTGCACCTTTAAAATCTTAAATTTGATTTTTGTCAACAAGAGCCCGAATTTGCCAGAGTTGGTCACATATGGTAAGGGGCATAATGCTGAACCCATATATGGTAACTCACCATACTAATTTTGATTCTAAATTTTTATTTCTAGGTCATCTTGACTAGTGATTTCTGTGCTGGTGATTGTTTAATAACATCTATACAAACAACCATCTTCCTTCAGGTCGCATTGCTGCCACTGCTGTTCCCACTTCAAATCATTTTTCCACTAGCATTGTATTTATCTTCTTTTCATCCTCATTTTAATAAATAATGTATATCTTTATTCAGACTCTTCTCTCTTTTTATAGGTTGGCAGCTAACTTGTTTCCTATGACTAACAATCAGCAGCAAAAAACTGCCAAAATGTAGAACAAATGTACAGATGATGTCTTTGGCCTACTGCATTAAGTTTGTGTTTAAATGCAACTGCTTATTTCATAATGCAAGTCTCCAACCCTAACCTTTTTCCTTCCCGGCCCGTTCGGGCAAGTAAAATCATAACTTTTCAAATTGTACTTGCCCGTTTACTTTCTGTATGAGATTTGACCTAAGGAATTACATTATTATTCTTTCATAGTTGACCAATAATTTATTTGCCCAATCGGGCAACCAAACTTGGGTCATTAATGAAATTTTAATTGACCAACCAACATCAAGTTTTACTTGCCCCAGGCATCAGGGCAAGTGCCAGTGTCGAGCCGTGCATAATGAGAGTTGCATTTGGTTGCAAATTGCCAGTCAGACCTAACTTTGCATATTTATCTTGGATCAAACCAAATTTACAAAAAAAACACAACGATTTCTTCTTTTCCTTGCAGCTGACCAGTTTGCCTACCAGGAGAGCTACGGTCTGACGTTGACCAAGTTTGAGAACGTCAGCGTAGGGATGGTGTTTGGTTCCATGGGGCTGGGATTCTGTCTCTCCCTCCTGTTCTTCATGGACCAGAACATTAGCAGCGCCCTCGTCAACAACCCTGCTAACAAGTAAGTCTGCATACGTAACTTACTCCCTCTGGAAGTTAAATATGTGTCATTGTCATGCATACTGTACAAGCACTTGGGTATGAGAATATTTTCCACCCCTAAATTTGTAATGCAATATTGCAGTGTCATTGGTAACAACCAAAGCTCAGCAAATTGCTAACTTACAATAACCAGAATTGTCATCAATGAATACTCTCTATGATACAAATTCAATTCTAATAATAATAATAATATTAATGCAGGTTACTTATATAGCGCTATTCACAATATATCATAGTGCTACAATTCTTCCATGTACTCTTGTATGAATTTATCTAAAATGTACAGTCAAACCTGTCTTAGTGGCCACCTGTCTATAGAGGGCAGTCAACCTGCCTATAGTGGCCACTAAACATGATCCCCTGCAGATAAAACCAATGGAATGAACCTGTCTATAGAGGTCACCTGTCTACAGTGGCAACTTTTCTTCGGTGGTCACTATACACAGGTTTGACTGTATATATTTGAGTGATTGGTCAATTGATGACAAAATATATTGATTGATTTATTTAAATACCCATTCATTTTTTATGTTTCTAAACTTTAAAGGCTGAAGAAAGGGTCGGCGTACCATCTCGACCTGTTCGTGGTGGCCGTGATGAACACGTTTGTATCGCTGTTTGGTCTACCATGGGTGCACGCCGCGCTGCCCCACTCACCGCTCCATGTGAGAGCGTTGGCCGATGTAGAGGAAAGAGTTGATCAGGGACATGTCTACAACATGTAAGTTGATTTGTACCAAATGTAACAAACTCGCTTGTCTGTTTATATGTTAAGGCCCAGTCCCATACTGACGATTTTCACGGCGAATCGCAACGATTTGCAGTCGTGAAAGTCGCTTAGGTCGTGTCGCATCGTAATTACATCGTATCGGTTCTTCCCCAAAACCATGGGCGTAGATCTGTCATTGATACCCATTCAACTGGGGGGATGATCTATTCATTCATCCCCCCTGATGAATAGGTATTACGTAAGTCGCTACGCCCATGCCCAAAACCGTGGCTAAATCGAGTCGATTCGTTCTAGTAAATCATTGCGAGTCGTTGCGAGTCGCCGTGAAAATCGTCAATATGGGACTGGGCCTTAAAGGGACTTAGTAACATTGTCCAAATCCTCAAAATAATTTTTTCATTCTAGCGGTTCCCTCATACCTTGTTGTATTCGTATTAACAATAAAATCATGGGACAGGTTTCGGTTTTTCAAATTTCCCTTTCGTTACAAAGATATGTACAATCAAAGTATTCAGATAAGAAAAACTCCGGGCGAGTTTTTCTTCTGTGTACAAAGTGAGTGCAGTGAGTTATTGAATATCACTTTGCATTTTCGCTCATTACTTGGCCATACAATGTCCATTTGACTTGAAATTTTCACACAATACCCTGTGGACATATGAGATAACAATAATATACATTGCATCAACCATTCATCACTTTTTTGCACATGTCAACAAAGTTACTAGATCCCTTTAAGTGAGTGCATCTATAGGAAAACTAACAAAGATGATTCATTTTTTTAGTGAGGATTAATGAGAAATTAATTCATTATTCCTGGATAAACCCAATTTTTAGTAATTTTTGCCTGGCCTTGTAATGTGTTGTGTATTAATTAAAAGGCAATAGAATATGACCAGAAATGCAATATTCTGATTAAGATGGAATTACAATTCACTCATAAAGGAAGGAGATTGAGATGATATATGGAGCAATGTGAAAATAATGTTTTGTATTAAATGTTGCGTACTACAGAATGACGGATTAGTTGCCTAGGTGACCATACATTGCGAGACAAACGAATATCACTAGCGATATTATTTTCGATACTATATCCGCAATGAGTAATATATTTACTATTAAAGTAATTTTCATTTAGACAGCTAAATTAATGATATATCTCTATATTTCTACTTTACATGATAATTATAGCAGGGGTGATGTGAACATATACTTGATATATATGCTTTAAAATTATCATATTTTTCTATTTAATATAAATGATATTAATGATAAAGAATGATATTTTCAAATTAAATTTATTATATTACCATCGTTGGTTAGTATTCACGGCTAATTCATTATGCTATTCATTTGTGATTATTATGTCTTTCTCTAATTATTATATATATTCAGATTTCCTTATACCTCGTGAGTCGTTCCAGTTATTTTGATGTTTGTAAATATCGCTGCACATGACACTGTGATGATTCATATTTCATGTAGTATCTAACCTTGACAATTCTTACTTACTTCCATGCATTGCAGCTAGTTTATGTAATTTTCGTAAATTTCTAATTAGCCCAGTAATTGTTATATCAATCATAATGATTTTAATTTCATCTTAAAATATCAAATTTGCATTAGGAAATATAAATTGATACATGATGCCTATTGCAGAGCTGCCAAGTAGTACAGATTTTACGTATTTAGTACGTTTTTTTGATGTAAATACGGAAGTACGAATTATAAAAAATAAATACAGAAAAAAAAGAAGAAAAAAAAACTGTTCGAAAATAGCAACAAATATGATTTTTTTTTTAGGATAGCAAGTGTGATTTGTTTTTCTTTAGAGGTTGGCAGCTCTGCACCAATGCATATTTAGTGGCGTGCTCATTCATTCTGTATGTTATACACTAATAAAAATAAAAGAAAATATAAAGTTTCTCAACATATCTTTGTCGCGCGAACAAATACTGATTTCCTTGGCAAAATACTGATTTTCGAGAGTGAGAATACTGAAACGCTCAAATGGAACTTGGCAGCTCTGCTATTGACTTTTGTAATCACTTAATTTATGAATTGATATATAAAACAATAATATAATTTACTGTGTTTCATTAGTACTCATGTCTAATTCGTGATACTATTCATGTATATTACGATTTATTTCTCTAATTGTATATATATTAACATTTCTTTATACCTCGTGAGTTCATTAATGTTATTTTGATGTTTGTAAAAATTTTTGCAAATGACACTGCAATTCAGCTTGTAGCTGTGAATGTGACATTTTGTTGAATAAAATACCATAAAATACAATTATCATAAAACAACGAAGCATAACTTCTAGAAAATCATTTATCAGACGTTCAAATTTGGCAGGATCAAATTGGAGGTGGGTGCCAAGTCCTTAATTTTAGTCTCTGTCAATTTCTTGTCACATTTCTTGTGTGATGCACAGTTTAGTGTGCAAGTGACTTCACTTTACTGCAATCTTGAATAGATTCATTTGGGACCATTTTCTCTTCAATTAATTCTGAAATTGTATAGCTTTTATAGCTGTTGATTTAAATTTCTGATTACTAATCTATATGGTTTGTCTAGACCATATTACATGATCTATATAGTATATAGATGAGACTTTTAAAAGTTTTTATGGAGTTCTAGAATTCTGATTACTAATCAATATGGTGTGCCTAAACCATATAACACAATCTATATCGAGATTAGAAACTTACAATCTGTATTTTAAAAGAGTACCATTAACAAACTTTCATTTGCTAACCTGAAGGTTGATTTGTGGTGGTGGGTCATAGATGACATTATTTCTCCTAAAAAAAAAGTTTGATAGTGCGTGGGACTCTTCTGACGTGGCTTCCTTTTGTACCTATTGCTCTGGGGGGTGTTTCACAAAGATCCTAAGTTGATCATAGCACTAAGATGGTCTTAAATATTATGGAAAGCCATTAGCGTCTTGAAACAGTTTTTATAAAAGTTATGTTGAAATGCATAAAATGTTGATTCAAATCATATATATTTTTTCTAATTATCAAAGAGATTCATAATCTTTACATAAAATTCATGAAATCTCTTTGATGATTAGAAAATATATATATATATCTGTCCGTAGGGCCGTTATATATTCAATAATGCTATACAAATTTGAGGTACATTTTATTCCACAGGTGCATCTCATGAAGGCCTTGAACTTCTAGTAATGTGGGGGATATCAGTAAACAGTCAATGAACTTTCCATGAAGACCACTGTACTTTGAACAAAAGTTGCGTTTCTAGACAAGTCTCTACCATTACATAAACATATCTTTCACAGCGTTTATTATCTTTTGGTTTTTAGTAGAATCAGTCGTGTCTAGATGCTAATGCTGCCAATGCCACTGTACTACAAATCCCAAGGCAGCACTATACAATCTCTTCCTTTACATTCCCTCGTTGTGCTATGTTTGTACAGGGAGATGGTTTCAATTCCAACATAAATTGCATAGCAGTAATATATATATATATATATATATATTTTGTTTAGAATCGTGAGAGTGCGAGAGACGCGACTGACAGTGCTGCTATCTCACATCTTGATCGGCCTGTCCATCCTCATGCTGCCCGTGCCACTGCAGTACATACCCAAGGCAGTGCTATACGGACTCTTCCTCTACATCGCCTACACGGCCCTGGATGGAAACCAGCTGTTCGAACGCATCATGCTCCTCATCACTGAGCAGGTAAAATAATTTAATTTTAATAACAATATAATATTAAATGTGGTTCGGCCGCCATCTTGCAAATGCCTTGCGCATGGGTCCTAGTTCAAAATGGCAATCCGCGGTGTAGAATCTCCTTGCTTGACTATCTTTAAAGAAGCAATCACAAAAATGACTTTTATGGTCTACCGATTGCCTTATGTTAATCCTTTGTTGGCGGTTCCGCTAACGATGACAATGACGGCGATGAATATGATAGGAAATGTAATGATGTAGATTATTGTGAAAGTCGTGGTGATAATGTTGATAACGATGATCATGCTAATTTACACAATAATAATATCTTTGATTTATATAGCACCTAATATGATATCATCTCTAAGCGCTTTACAATAATACTATTACCCCGGTTAATGGATGCATACTGCACTCAATCCAGCACACAAAGTGCACGTTTTCTACTCCCTGGGGAGTATTCCAGCCAGGCAACCTTGTAGGTGCACACAATGCTAAGGAACTACGTTCCATCCTTCCGGGTACCCATTCATACACCTGGCTTGAGAGCAGCAAATGTGGATGAATATTCTTGCTGAAGGAAAAACGCAATGGGCATACTCTGGATTCAAACTCAAGTCCTCGTGATTGGAAGGCATGCGCTCTACCAATCTTGCCACACCGTATGAAACATATTGCATCTTTCCCTCCGACGTCCTACCCTCCCAACCATAAAGTGAGATGATGGTGTTGATGTAGATGGTTTTTGTACCTATGATTATGGTGTTGGTTTATGTATTAAATCTTGCATCTTTCTGTATCTTATCCTACAGTCGGCCTACCCACCCAACCATTACGTGCGGCGGGTGCCCCAGCGCAAGATGCACATGTTCACCGGGGTGCAGCTGGTGCAGCTAGGATTGCTGTGCGGGTTCGGCTTCTCCCCCTGGCCCTACCTCAAGATGGTCTTCCCACTTCTCATCCTCATGTTTTTACCTATCAGGTCAGTCAAACTGAATTGTTCTTCTGATATTATTTGAATACAGTTAAACCTTCCTTAGTTGCTTCCTGTCTATAGCCGTCAAACTGCCTATCGGGCAATCAAAAATTATCCCCTGCCAAGGAAAACAGTTTTGAGGAACCTGTCTATAGAAGTTACCTGTACAGTGGCCACTTTTCTTTGTTCCCTTGGTCGTTCACTACACACAGAGGTTTGACAGTATCACATGATGGCTTCTCCATATAGCCCTGCATCCAGATTATCTTCATTTTACTGAGCCTTGTATTTTTACCAGACATTACTTATAAATATATGTTTACATTTCAAATTATTAAAGTGCTCCACAATTTTTGTAAAGTAAAGTGAACTTTTAAAATAGTCTTCGAGACCAGTGGAATAAGTAAAGTAATGGATTATTTGTGATAGCCTAGTTATAACAATCTGGACAATAAATGTTTGTAATTTAAGACCTCAAATATTTTGTCATTATATGTAAAAAAACAAAACAAAGAAGAGTCCACTACATATTTGACACATTTTCTCATCCCGTTCAATACGAGATTCTGAAATCCCCATAGACTTTGTACATAGCCCACCCGGTTCCCGCAAGCAACGGGTTAACCTCTCCATTTGTAATCATGGATGAAAATGAGAGAAATGCTAAATTTGCGAGGATATTCATTATTCTTTTTCCAACATTTTTCTTCTGCAGGCACAAGCTAGTACCCTTCCTCATCCCCAACAAGTTCCTGGATGCTCTGGACCGCAGCCACTAGGAACAAGACCAGATTCCAGGTCTTAGATCAGATAGGTGACAAAATCTAGGTCTAGCACCAGATGACGGAGTAGAACACCCTGATCCAGGATGTACACTCCTTCAAGTCTCACTTTATCCAGCATTACTCAAAGTGTTGGACCAAAGTCATCACATCAGGAACAGATCTACGGCGAGAACAGCCAAGACAAGGGAATACGATCCAGGTCTAAGACCAGTTTGAGGACTAGTTTCTTAGTCCATGTAGTAGCTCCATTATCCACAAGTCTCGCCATCACGGCTGTTGTCACAGTCACTAGTTCCTATACCAGGTCTTGTTGTCGCAATCACTAGTACCTAGACCAGGTCTAGTCCAAGGATAACCCATTACATCTGGGACCAGATTGGAGGTTGAATTCCATGGTCCATGAAGTACCTGTATCACCACTTTTCTCAAGTCTTATCATTTCCACTCGTATTAGACCCTTATAGTACCAAACCATCATTATAGATCATAGAATTATTGTGTAAGCATTTACCTAAGGTAAAGAGGGGGTAAAGAGTGTGGTGCATTATATCCTAGTATAATTCAGTTTCTTTGTAACTTCATATTTATGCTTACGTATTCCACAAGCAAGAATACTGATATGAAAGAGACATACATGTACATGTCATTGTAATTAATCGCAAGATCTAGAAAATCATAATAGGTTTCTATCTGCATGTATACTCTACAAGCAAATATTATCGATGAAAGGCAAGCGTAGCCCTATCATAACTATAGGCCATCAAACTTGTGATGTCATTCTAATAGAGTTGGAACTTGAATGTGCTCATTTAAAGTAAGACAAAGCGATTCTATATCTATATACAATATGCGTATTATATATGCATACTGTATTTAAGCTTTACGATATACAGAAGGGTTGATGTAATATTAAAACCCATTCAGGACTGATTGATCTTATTATAACATGTACTGTAAACGTGGTAATGTTCGCGGATTTTGCGCTGAAGTCGGCGTCCGCAAATATTAAAACCCGCGAATATAAATGCGCGATTTGCAATGTGTGTGAACACTTTCTTGGCCGCGAAATTAAAAGGCCGCGAATGTGTTTTTGTTTCGCTCAGAGCGAAATATTAATCTCGCGAAAATAACGTTTACAGTATTCTACATAGACCCTAGCTCAAGTATTTTGGGGACCAGCCCTGAATGGGTTAACGTATAGTGAGTGCACATTTTTTTACAATCAACGTCAAGGAATTAAAAAACATACATCTTTGCATACTTATTTATGCTTACATCAAGAAGATGTATTTTAAAACCACATATATAACTATGCATATTCAATCCGTTTACATGTGTATATAATATTCTACATCTAGAGACCACCATACAAAATTATTAAATGTTCCGTGACCGTGCAAAAACAATGCGGGAGATTGGGTTCTTCCTACGATGTGCTCCGTACGAGCCAAGAAGTCAACTGTGCAACACCTGATAGTAGTTTAGATGCTTTGTAGTGTCGTTCGTTTGTTCCTATGCATGAAAACAAAACGTTTGCTTATAAGCCCAACGTACACAGAGCTGACTCAACCCGGTCCAACTGGTTTTTAGTCAGACTAGTTTTTAGTCGGGCCCGATTAGTTGATGCCAATTCAAAATGTTCAATCTGCTCCGACTGACTTCAAACTGGCTTCCCACTGAAAGAGTAGTCGGATCGGGTCAAGTTGGCTCTGTGTGGGTTTGACTTTACTCAAGTCTTTTACTCTGGGATGAACTTAAACTCATCATCACCTTTCCATGATTGTGGTTGTCATGGTGATATGTAACCATGGAGGTCATCTCAAAGCAAAAACCTAGTATAAGCAGTTATATTTTGTTATGCATACAGCCTGTGTTGCTTTTTTAATAATTATTATCAATATTATTATTATCATCATTATTGTTGGAACTTTTTATTTTATTATCACCTATAAAAAAATGTTTATTTGATTTAATTATATAAAATATTCCTATAATATTTTACCTTTATTTTTTTTAAAGTTTAGAAGTTGGTTATTGTCATATTTCTGTATCCAATGAGGTTATTTAGATTCAATTCATTACACTTTAATTTAGTTGCAAATAGAACATTGGACAAGTCTATAAGTGTATATTTTGTGTTCCATGCAGTAGTTGTACATTATGTGCAATGTATAAAAAAGAACACTTCCACAAAAAAAAAAGATTAAAAGAAAAATATATTATGAAATCGGAAAGGCAAGGAGATTAGGTAAGGATATGTGTTAATGTTTGTATGTGTGTATGTGTGTATGTGTATATGTGTGTGAGTGTATGTGTTTGTTGCAGGTTTAAATATCAACTATATATACGTGACTGATACATTTATTAAGTTTCTTGAATTTAGCCGGATAAGAAATTCTGCGTTGAATAGTACATATATTTTTCGGCTTTTTACGTCCAGATACAGAAAAACAAATACATTTGTAGAACAAAACAAATGATGTTCACCCCATTATTGAGTGCAGCTGAATAGTGCGAACTTTAGGTTACTTTTTGTATGGATTACTGTACACATAGTGCAGTACTGTTAACAGGAAGTTGTGTGATGATACAAAATGATGATGATAGTGCAGTAAAAAATGTGTGAATGTAGACAATTAAAATGGCATTGATTTCATTGTATTCATTTAGTTTGCATTGATTTCATGTTAGTATTAGTACTAGTACCTCATCTTTATTGACTATCATCATTGGTTATTTTATATGCAGTACACGTTGCAAGTAAAATTATTTACCGGTACTAGTATTTGTGTGTGTGCTGACAATCAACAGGGCATTGATTTCATTACTATTTTAAGTACATATACCAAGTCTATTAATACTTCATTTGCCATCAGCCATGGTTATTTTATGTACATGTATTTCACAGTAATTTAGTTGGCAATGTTGACAATCTAAATGGCATTGATTTCATAGGTCACTTTTTAGTGGGTAATGATTTCATACTATTCAAGTACTAGTATCCACTAGTTGAACCGAAGTAAAGAGAAGTACTTTCGTTTTTATTTAAAACTCTGTTCATGTTTGTACCATGCCTAGAAATGTGCATTATATTTATTTATTGTGAACATTTTAGGATTTTGTGCAGTAACGCTCTACTTTGTCCATTAAAGTATCAACTTGAGGACAAGACTACAAAATATGATTACTCGACATATTCTATGCATAAATGTACTTGTAAATATGTTTATGGATAGACGTATTCCATTCAGAGAGTTATTTTTGCTGTGTTCCTGTTTGAAAATACGGGTGATACTAGTTGACAGTTACTATAATGTATGTATCTAAAAAGTGCATCATCTTTATTATTACTGTACGTACTGTGTATGTTGATCTGGTACTGGTACTGGACAAGAAAGTACCGTTTTAGTAAGTTATTTTAAATTATTTCTGTTTTATGGGCTTGTGATTGTGTGTGTGTGTGTGTTTGTGTATGTTTCTGTTTGTGGTGTTTTTTTTTCTTCTTTCGTTCCTGAGGCATGGTTATATATACTTTATTGACGTGCCATAGATGATGCACCTTGCCATATTTTAGCTTTGTGTTCTGTTTTTATTAATTTAGGCAGATGTAAAATTTTTGTTATTCCTCCTTTTGAGTTGGACATGTGGTTTAGGGTTAACACTGAGCATTAGCGATTAAGTGTTAAAAGTTGAAATAGTTTGTGGACAAAGTGATCACTTTATTTTCACTTGCCATTTTCGTCCAGCGATACGCCATTATCAGTTTTGTAGTGTGCTACATATTATATTGGTTGCTATTTATACTGTGTGAAACGTTTGCCCTTACCTTAATTTTGTTGCTGTTTTTTTTAAATGTGATTTTATCGATTCTTTTGTGTTTCGCATCTTGAATTCTTATTTCATATCATGAGTTCTTTATTATTTTACCACAAACAATCATTTTCTCTCCTTTTTAAGCCTTCACTTGCTCATAATTGCTAGTTTAGCAATCATTTATTTGTGTTTGCAGTTACTTGAAGGTATCTATTGAATGCCCATACAATCATTTCCGCTTGCTATTAAAATCAATCATCTTTATTTCACATCTTGAATTTGTAATCACAATCATTTTTCTTTTATATCAAGTCTCCACTTGCTAGAAAACAAAATGTTCACCTTTGTTAATGAATTTACATGCATGTATTTATTTCCATCCGTCGGTTCTGTGCAGCTTACGATTATTGTGCAATAGAGATGTGATCCTCATAGCTCTATTGGCCTATATATACAATATATTGACCAAATAGTTACTAATGTATTATTATGGGGTTAATGAAGTTAGTTATACAATATGCAAGAATTTGCTAATTTCTTGGCGGCCTGAGAAGTTGTATAGTACATGCAAATATTATTCCTAGCAAAATGACACATATATGTGATCAGATTAGTTTTTGTTGTTAACATTCTGTTTGTTTATCATTGTTTTGTCTTTTTAAAACTTTTTAGCATTGCTTTCATTATTATAATTATTCTGGCACGTTATTAATTTTTATTCAATTTTTTATTTGTTATGAAATTCTTGGCTATATTTTTTGCGATAATGTAATCTATTGTCATTGTCATTTTTAGTTCTGTTCAAAATTGTGAATACATCACCTTCATTTTGTTATTTATATATTTTTGACTGGAGCATGCATAGCTGCATTTGTTTGTGTGCGTGTATGTGTTTGTGTGCTTTATTGTATGCATGTCTGTCTGTCTGTCTGTCTGTGTGTATTTCTGTTGGTTTGTTTGTTTGTTTGTTTTATTGTTATGGTGCATATGACATTGTTTGCCTTCAAGGTACAGAAGAAAGCTTTGTAAATTACAATTGTAGTAGTAACGAATATGTACAAAATGTAAATATTACGTTTCAGACACTGATCTATGGTGTGTATTTGTAAAATAAGAATTTAAAAACGGCAAAATATCTATACAAGTGTACATAAAACGTTCTTACATGCCAAGAAAAGGGTGTATATTGGTGTACAATTTATGAGTGCATATATTGTAGATTATATTTACTTTATTACTAATAAGGCAAAGAATTGTATTATATACATTGTATTGTATCCAAGGTGATAAAGTGTGTGCCATATAAAATCAACATTGAAGCTGACGGACAGAAAGGGAGAAGAAATGATTATAAACTGTAGCGTGTATTTCGATGTCATACAAAAAATAAAGTCATTATGCAGGCATATGATTGTGGCTTTGTTATCAAGTACAACATGACCAAGATTGATGTTATATTGGAGGAACGATGACCGTCTTATCCGAGCACAAGTTGATGTATTGTTTTCGAACCTTTCAGTTTTACCGTAGACATTCACATGGTTAGTTTTGCCAGTTTTATGCAAGTCGATGATGACTCAAATATTTTAACTAGTAGGTTATTAGTCCTTTCCTCTCAGTTTGTTTTGAAATTGTAAAAAAAAAGAAGAAATAAGTTTGTGTTAGACCGCAACGTAAAAAAAAAGGGGTAGAATCTGCAAACCTCTCCTTTCACTCAAGAAACTGTAAATGATTCAACAATATGAACTTTAGGAAATATTTTGTAGGTAGGTATGAATGATTTTGAGCAAAAATATATTGTGCAGTGCTTACGCTATGGTTAATGTTTATTTTATTTGCGCTGAGAGCAATCATCGGGAAGATAATAATACTTTTTAAAAAGAAGGAGTTTCTGCATTCGCAACAAAAAATAATAATATTTTCTGTTGTATCTTTAATACTGATCTAATAAAAAATCTTTTTAGAAGTGAAGAAACTAGTAATATTTTGTTTGTTTGTTTGCATCAGTATATCTTGCACTCATTGACTATAAATTTGGTAAAACCTTGAAAGTATGAACATTTTCAATGTTTGTATCAGACTTTTTACTTTGATGTGGGCTTTGATTTATGCTTGTTTGTTAACCTTTTGAAACTCGTTCAAGAATATTTGATTTTTTGTATACATTCATTCTCCATAGATCCCAGCCTGAGTATAGTTGGGAACAGTCCTGGGGGTGTTTCACAAAGATTCTAAGTTGAACTTAACTCTAAGTTGGACTTAAAAAGTATGGAAAGCCATTAGTTTCTTTGAACAATTGTTGTGAAAGTCCTTTTTCAAAGGCATAAAATGTTGATTCAAATCATTAATATTTTCTATTATCAGGGAGATTTCATGTTCTTGAAGAAACATTTATGAAAAGTCTAACATTCTTGCTTTGCTGCTTTTGAATATATTGTATTCCAAGGCTCAAAATGGCTTTCCATAATAGTTAAGTCCAACTTAGAGTTAAGTTCAACTTAGGATCTTTGTGAAACACCCCCTGGGAGTGTTGCATAAAACTCTTAAGTTGCGATCAATTGCAACGTTGGGATTAAACGCAATTTTGTGTATGAACACAACAGTCTAAGCATAAATAGAAGTTGCGCTTGATTTCCAATGCAACTTTGCGCTAGCTGATGAATCAATTTGAAGATCAAAGGCAATCTTGCGCATGAAATCAAACGCAACTTATCTAGAACGGATCTGTGATCAAATCAATTGCAACAAATTGATTTTTATTTTGTTGAGTTGCGTTTAATCGCAAATCTTTATTGCAACACCCCCCTGAACAGGTGAATACAAGGAGAGAAGAAATGGTGAATGGATTGTAAATGCATGTATATGCATGTATATGGGTGGTGTTTATTGAAGTAGGGGGGGGGGGGGGGCTTTCATAGATTTGGCATCTCATACTATGAAGTTGAGATAAGATGAAATCAAATATAAACCTTTGTATGGACCCAACAATACATCAACTTGTGCTAGATGATGTGGAAAGTTTGAAAGTTCACATTATACATGTATATTTTAATTAGAATGACATGTTATAACATTGGTCTTCAACATTTTGATATTTAGGGGACAAATTTATTGGGGCATCTTACAAATGAATCGGTCAATATATCGAGTACTGTACATATATATCACTACATACTTCCTATGCTCTGAAAAAAAAATATGCTAATGAAACAAATAAAAGCTGAATTCGCTCTTTTACTCAATATTATCATCCTAAGACCTAAGTTGATGAGAAATACTGTAGCATAATACCTTGTATGATGCTGTATTTACATGTACCAAAGAAAAGAGAGTTTCACCTATAAAGTATATATAGCTGTTTTGACCCATGTAGCATATAATTATGTTTGGGGATGCGCATATGAAAGGGTGGGAGAGGTGAAAATGGAGAAGAAAAAAAAGTGTTTTCCTATGTGATTTGTTTTGTTTTTCCATTGAACACTGAAATACAAATCTCAGATGTGCACTACACTGGCTCTTGGATCTTGATTTGTTTCAGGTTTTATGTGCTGTCTTATGTTTGGATTGAGCTCTGGCCAAAAATGTGTGTTTGTTTGGTGTTTGTGTGTGTGTGTGTGTGTGTGTGTGTGCGTGTGTGTGTGTGTGTGTTTTATGTGTGTGTGTGTGTGTTCTTACATCTTGCATCTTGTTCTGTTTATTTGGAGGAAAAAACATGAACCAAAAAACAAAAAAAAGTTGTGTGTGTGTGCGTGCGTGTGTGTTTGAGGATGCACAAATGAAAGGGGTGAAAGGTGAAAACAGAAAAAAAAACAATTTTTTCTGTTTTTCCACTGAGCACTGAAATGCAAATCTCAGATGTGCGCCACATGGGCTTTCTGATCTTGATTTGTATCAGGATTGTGCCGTCTTATGTGTGTGTTTGTATGTGTGGTGCGTGCGTGTGTGTGTTTGAAGATGCACAAATGAAAGGATGGAAAGATGAAAATATAAATGTTTTTTTCGTCTGTTTTTCCATTGAGCTCTAAAATGCAAATCTCAGATGTGCACTACATGGGCTCTTGGATCTTGATTTGTATCAGGATTGTGCTGTCTTGTGTATGCATATGTGTATGTGTGTCTGTGTGTGTTCAAGGATGCACAAATGAAAGTGGGGAAAATTTGAAAATGGGAAAAAAAATATTTTTCTGTTTTTCCATTGAACACTGGAATGCAAATCTCAGATGTGCAGTACCATAAGCTCTTGGATCTTGATTTGATTCACGATTGTGCTGTCGTGTGTGTGTGTGTGTGTGTGTGTGTGTGTGTTTGTGTGTTTTTTTGTTTTGTGTATGTGTTTCAATATCAATTTATTAGATGTTAAAAGGGGAATTCCGGGCATTTATTTATTGTCTATCTGAATAAGGAGTATGAGAGGAATAATTGCTAAAGAATTTATCAAAGTCGGACAAATAACACAAAGAGTTATGCCTTTTTTAACATCTTGTTGAAATGTGAGATGATTTAAAAATTGGGATTTGAAAGTATCAATGGAGACTTTCAACTGTGTACACATTACATTCAGTGCAATGAGTTAGCATATATAACCTTGCATTTTCACCCATCGCATGACATTCATTTATCATTGAATTTTCACACATCACTCAGTGGACATGTTATCAGATCACAGAAATACACATTTTACCAACCCTTTGTCAGTGTTTGCACAAGTCAACAAAGGTACTTGATCCCTTTAAATGATTTTTCAACATTTTATATCAATGTTTAAAAATGCCAACCCTGATACTGATCATAACGATCAAAACATCCTTGCAATCACATAGGTACCATCGTCATCGTCGTCATCATCATCATCATCATCATCATCATCAACTATAATGAGAGACTAATAAAAACATTGATATATCAGATTCAAAGATATAATATATATAAGCACATCTTTATTATTTTGTTTTTCTGAGTACACCATGTATTTTCTTGTATGTACATACACTCCAATGCATACATTTTGTATTACCATACAATAGCGACTGTTTACAAGAATAGGTAAGAAAATTCATGCTATTTTTTTGTTACATCCTTCATTGTATAAAAATATGTTCTATTGGCATGGGAAATATTTGGAATGACTAAAAACCGTTTCTTTCTCAATTTATAATGAAAATACAGTAAAACACTTTAAAATTGAATATTAAGATAGCTGTGTATTAAAGAAAACCCTCGTTTGTTTGTATGGCATGCTGCTGTACTACAAATACAATGTAGTTAAATTTGTGAAAATCTTTTTACTTTACGTTTTTTCATTTATTTATTTATTTACTAAAGGTTTATTAAAAATAGATGTCATCGTGGTTAAGGGACTGAATTGCAGCAGATTTACATATGAACAAACAATTAGAAAATGAAAATGCACAATTAACAACAAAATTACATTTAAGTACAAATAAATAACAATTTGAGAGTAAAATGGTTTGATTCGCAATGATCAACTCCCATTATATACCCCATTTCTGGGTTTGGAAAATGTTAAATTAATCTTGTGGGATTTTCATGTTCACAATTATTCTAATTGTAACCTACTTGTGAATTAGATTATTATTTAAGTAAAATTAAATTTATAAAAAATGCCAGTAGAATATAATTTCAAATGATACAATTGTGAAAAAGCAAATCGCAGAATAATTCAATATTTCCTTTAAAAATATGGATGAGGATGATAAATGCATACATCTTACATTCTAAAAACACAAAGATGTATTCATTTAAAACCAACACTGATCTTAGTAGTTTGAATTTTAAACATGGGAGCTAAATATTGATTTGCTATGACACGGTTATAAACAGTAAACACCACACTATCAAATGTAATAGTCATTGATAAAATGATACGATCACTAAAAGTAATTGTTGCAAATATATTGTATACATGTAAATATACATTCTAAAGAGTTAAACTCAAACAGGTACACATGAAACAAACACATTTTACAACTAAACAAATACACATCAAATCACATCTTTTTATAAAAAAAAAGTATAAAGTAAACAACATGCATATACTATACATATACGTTAGAATCTACTACGACACCATTGCACAATTTCTAGATCTAAAAATGACATGCAAAATTATTTCTGCTATTTCATTTTTATATATTATCTTATTTACATTTTTATTTTAAGAATGTAAAAAAATGCAAGATGACCATTGTAGGCTTAAAAAACTAAAAAAGACCAGAGAAGGTACTAAGTACTAATTTAAACTTGTTTGGTGTTCTTTTGTAACACAAATCAACAATATACCAGATACGTTTTGAACTAATGTGGAATCACACTCCTTTACACGGTAAAGATACTGGAGTATTATGTTATCACTTTAGAGATAAAAATATCTAAGATTTTTAATGAAATCATTTGAACGACATGTTCCTTTATTTTTTGTTGTTTATTATATATTTGAATTTATTAATTTGGAAGAAACACCATCAATAAGGCCTTGTGTCTCAATGATTCGAGCACCGTCCTAGCAAATCAGGAGGTCTTGGTTGGCCAAATTTTCTTTGCTCATTTATCATTTATTTCATATATTTCTGGTCAGTTTCCTCTATGTTTAAATTTGATTTTGTTTTTCTTTTCATATCTCAACAAGAACTAATCCGTTTACGATGACATTTTGAGCCTTGTACAAGCATACACAATTAAAATGATAAATAATTCACCCATCCAACAAATGTTTTTGCACAAGACACCTATTTGCATATTACCAAATAACTTCAACCCCTTGTCTGGAACCTTGTGGGCTATGTACAAAGTCTACAGAGGTTACAGAATCTTGGAGTTAAAGGGTTATTAGTACCACTGGATTCAAAATGCACTCACAAATATGACATGCGGATTACTGACCACATTGACATTATGAAGTTTGGGGCTAAAGAGAAGGGGACAAAATTTGTAAACACTCAACGGATTTCATCCAATAAATGTTGACATTTGATGTTCATTCAGTGTTCACATTCTTCAGTTAAATTCAGATCATTCATGACTGAAAATGAACCGACAAACAAAAACATAGTTCCTTTATTCTGCGGTGGCAGATTGCTGCATTGGGAATGATGAAACCGGAGCCGATGGCGGTAAAACCTGCACCGCATTGTGCGCCAGCTCAATCAGCGCCATGGCACCGAGCATCTTCTCTTGTTGTTCTTCGATGAGTCGCCGCACCGACGGTCGCTTTCGTTTCGGGGTCTCTCCACCGCTGGTATTGGCGTCACGTTCCATCGTCATGTCGCCCTCGCTAAGGGCGCGCAGACGCTTCCGCGACGCGCTGCTGATCCGGCTGCGGCTGGATGTAGGCGTGGTAAAGGTGCTATCCGGGTCTGGATGGTCACTGGGTTGGTCGTTAGGCGCGTCGTTTGGCCCAGGGGAGCTGCCGGTATCGCATTTGCTGCTTGCTTTCGCCTTCTGTTGACTTTCTGCATACCTGTGTAGAGATAGGAAGAGTAGGAAAGGGGATAAAAACATAAATTAAAATTACATTGGGTTCTCTTTAAAGAAACTACGATTATAAGAATCTATATGTACTACATTGGCTTTTTATAGCAGATAGAAAGTTTTCATTTTTTTCTCAATATGACACAATTTGAATTGGCTATAATTTCCTACAAAGACTAAAATTAATTTTGAAACATTTTCCGGTGTTAGTGAACAAATATAAAAGCCTCTAAAATATGAGCTTAATCTGTCATTGAGTACCTTATTTTCACTAGGGTTCAATTCATGCCGAAGATAAGATATTCTTTATTTTTCTTTATATAATAACACATTTTCCTCTTATGTTTTGTATTGTTTTTAAAAGTAATTGGGGGGGGGGGGGGGGGGGGGGCTCCTGCCTCCCGTAGCCACCATACTGGTCAAACAAATTAAAGCTATTTACCTTTGCAACCACAGTGCCACCGCTTCGCTATTTTCATCCGTCTTCAACACCTCCTCCACAGAGACTTGTGTGGTTTCGCGACGGAGACCAGCGTACGGATGTTCGGGGCAGTGTCGGTTAGCGTGAGTAAATCTGGACTGGCAACCTTCAGAGAGAAAATATACAATTAATGAAAATAAAATTACTTAAATTACTTTTAAAAGCAAACCTATTTAGAGAGTTATTCTATAAAACCAAAAATTTACTTTTTTAATGAAATATATATTAAAGTTTATTAAACCAAAACATTTTATAATTTTATAAATAAGAAATGATTTCTTACTTTAAAAAAATATAAATGTATGAAAATAGTAATTATTCTAGTTCATCCAAGGTAGCCTTTTCAGTATTTTTTCACTCTTCTCAGTCTCACACATCTAATACATCAGTCACTGGATGAACACTAACAACCTGCACTCTCTCAACTCTCTGGGGAACATTTCAGCCATTATGATTTAAATCATATTTGCATTGCAAGAGTGGATTAATTAATTTGATAATGGTATTAAAGGTGATGAAGGTAATGATGATGGTGATGATGATGATGATGATAGTAAGGATGAAGAGGATGAAATGATGATGATGATGAGATGATTATGATGTTGTTGTTGCCTGATGATAAACTTGGGCAAGATTCTTGACAATGATGATGGCGACGACGACAATGATTGTTTATGTTGCTTACCTGGCACGGAGCAGGCAAAGGGTTTCTCTCCCGTGTGCAGCCGCTGATGAGTCTTTAACTGGCCGCTCTGCACGAAGGCTCGCCCGCAGTTTGGGTAGTCACATTTGTAAGGGCGTTCTCCTGATGTAGAAACAAAAAGGACACACATTTTTGTGATGAAGTGAATTTATAATTATGTAATTGTAAAGAATACATTTCTCAGTGATGCAAAAAGAAAGAAAGAAAGAAAGAATATGAACAAAGGCAAAATGATATTTGTTGAAAGGCAAGATTTGTTCTGCTGTTGTAGCAACTATTCTTGACTGTTCTGACTTGAGTTTGATTTTCAATGACTTTGTCTTTGACTTTATTATTATATTAGATTTAGATTATATATAATAATGGTAATTTTAGAATCGTTTTCATGGCCTCTTTTACATTGAATTGCTAGTATATAAAGGGCTGACAGTAAAATATTGCAATTAAGTGCAATAGATAGATCTGTCGATCTATGGTAATTTAAAACATTTTTCTAGAAGTAGAACCAAATTGTAATATTAATTATTTTTATTTAGTAAATTAATCATATTCATAATCATAACTTGATTAACAGTCATGACTCATGGGAGTAAAATTTAACATTTGTATTTACCTGTGTGAGTACGCAAATGCGCTTGAAGAGATTTTTCTCGAGGGAAAACTCGTTGACAAATCTTGCATCTGATTGTTGTGCCTCCACTTCCCGCGCCAGCCTTCCGCAGCTCGGCAACCACCTCCGCCCGCGGTCGACCCCTGCTGATTCCCCGCTCAAACCCCGGCGACCCACCGCAAGACGAAGACGGGCTGAGATCGATGCTCCTCGCACTTTCCGACCACTTCCAGGGATAAAAATCTCCGAAACCAGGGCTCACCGGACTGAGCGGCGTCGACGGAAATCGTGGTAGACGAACAGGAGACTGGAGAATCGTGTTCGGCATAATTTTATGTGGCGAATTCGTCAAAATACCCTCCATATTTGCAATTTGCTGTCTTGGTCTACAATTACACAGCTGTTCAGCGACTGTCAGTATGGGCGTATTGTGTACAATATATTACGCGCGCTTACAACAACGGATCTCAAATTTGGCGCCCCGAAAATCCCGAGTGCAGCGAACTGTGTGTTTGCGATTTCGAGCGCGAGCGGGCTCTTTAAAGGGATAAACTCAGAAATGTTTTATATTATGCATTCTTTATAGAAGTAGAGAGTAGACGGTTTATTTCCGTCCAATACTGTAAGTTAGAATATAAACTAATTATATCGTTATATTTATGTTCAATTCAAAATAATTAATTTACCGGTATATCTTTTTACATTTCGGATTTTTGCTAACCATAAAGACGATCCCTTACAAATTATGAGCGAACATACATATACCTTATATGGTTACTTACTAATTCTGTATAATTATGTGTAATGTCATCATGTGAATATTAAAATTACTCATATTGCTAGTGCCATTCAGCAAAGGACTTCTTTATAAGAAAGAGTAATAGAGAGATCCACTATTTCTCAAAACTAAGATTTTTCTCTCATCAATATCACGTACAATGCACAGGACCCTTTTTTTTTCTTTTAGTTCTTTGGTAAGACCTTTAAATTGGACTATTCCATTTCATGCAAATTGCATGTTAATTATATTACCTATCTATTAAAACAACATCTTTGATGTACGGTGTTGAAGAAACATATATTTAATATAAGTATGAAATCTACCTTCTTCATTATGTGTGAAATTAATATTTTTATGATTTTGCAAAAAAATAAAATATTATAAATGAAACATCCTGCCGACCCGACGCACGCACATGGACGGTATATTGGCATTATGGCGCGCCAATAAAAATACATGTGCATACCAATATGTATGGAGATATAGGTAGCATACGGGTCCGAAACCGATGTAAACATGCGAAATGTGCGTAGTAAAAAGTTAACCATGCAGCGAGCGCTGCATTGAATTGCACTGCATGATTTCCGCGCGTGCTCCTCATTGACTTATGTACTATTCACATTATCGCCATCTTTAATGTCGGGAATTACAGAGCAAGAACGCGTTTTATAGCGTTAAATATCTCTTCAATCCTTCAGTAAAAGAAGGATTTTATCACAATGGAGGTTACTTACAGTATAGGTGTAAGTAACCGATTCCTTTTGGACTTTGATTCTGTTTCAGATCCACAAGATATTTTCGCTGAAAAGGAACAGCGACTGAAGGAGAAGAAGGAGAAAGCCAGCAAACCCAAACAGCAGAAGAAACCCGAGCCACCAAAAAAGGCCCCAGAACCTGAACAAAAGTCAAGAAAAGATGGTATGGAGATTCTCATTTTAGTTTTCAGGAGTGTGGCTTTGTGCTATAAGCTTTGGTTAATTGTGTGATGATGTTGTTGAGTCTTCAAATCCCTTCAGAATGGCAAATACAATTGATTTGCATTATGAGTTTATGACGATTGTGTGCGAATAAGTGCATGTGGAGAAAATGTGCGTCATGTACATTCATAAGCGGCTAGTGTCGCGGTATGCATACAATGAAAAGGGGTCCTGATCCTGTGATTGTGTAATTGGGCGCATGAGGGCTTGCCCTGTTTGGAGGGAGTGCCATATTTCATCTAATTTTTAAAATGAGGAGGATGTGCATGTTTGACCGAATATCATGCGTACGATGTTGATAATAGTTGAATGATATTGAAAATGAGAAGTGGCTGTTGGGCGCCGCATGCCATTGAGAAAAATTGCATTGTGAACGATGAAAGTAATTTTATTTATGCCTGGGCCTTGCACATCTCAACACTTCAATGTGAACTTGGACACAAGAGTGCCCTGGAAATGTCGCAATTTGTAATAATGCCACATGGCAACATGTACAATTTATGTTTTTGATGTAAAAAAAGAAGATTCTGCTAGGATCGAAAGCTCAGGCCCTCTATTGACACGATTTATTACACTGACATTTTTTTTGTAGAAATTCATTTTTCCGCAGAATTTGTCATAACGTAATTAAATTTCACGTAATTAGAATAACTTGCAATAATTATTTATAATATTGTGCGGTACAGCAAATATAATTACGACGGGTTGTTACTGTTAGTAATGTTACTGTGGCTATTTGAATTATGATTTTTAAATGTAATGCCTGATATTTACGTCTCTGTTCAGTGTTGTAATTCAACTAACTACACAACACAATTACATTGTCATTCCAATAAATAACGTAAAAATTACACTTTTTAAAAACTAGATTTGTGACATGCAATGTACATTCCTTAGCATTGCAACAAGTTTCCCCGATTGGTTGATTTGTTTGACAATTCTGAAGAATCATTATTCATCAGTCGCACAATTTTTGTCATTAGATTCTAGGCAAGAGACGAGAAGCGAGCCGTAAGAGACTGGTGAAGCCTCCGGAGAAATACTTACTGGGATACTACAGCAAAGATGTACATTGTTGTAGGTGGTCATGAGAAAGCCAGGATAACTGCTGAATGACGATGTAAATTCTTTTTTCTCCTTTTCTGACTTGCATGTAGCAAGAGGGAATTGATCTGCCAGGTGCGACAAAGTGAGGAGAAGACAAGAGAATGAACAAATATTTGTAATGAAAGAAATGCTAAGGTGTCACGTGATCCTCATTAATAATGTATCTCTTATCTTTATGTAGACTCGAGGCAAGACAGAAGTGAGAGGCCGGATGCTGGCAGAAGAAGAGAAGGTGGTGCCCCAAGGGGAGGCCGTGGTGGCCCAGGTGGCCCAAGGAGAAACCCTCCCAGGGACAACAGGAGGTCTGGCGAAGGCCAGGACAGCCATCTAGAGAACCAAGAGAACCAGGCACCGTCAGACTACAGGAGTAGCAGGGGGGACAGTGACAGGCCCCCACGTGACTTCCAGCAGGGGGAGAGGCCCCCTCGCGAGTACCGCGATGGTGAGAGGCCGTACAGAGGAGGGCGTGGCAGGGGAAGAGGTGGTCGCGGCAGCGGCGGTGGACGTGGTGGCAGCTTCGAAGGCCGAGGAGGCAGAGGAGGCAGGAGGGAATTCGACAGGCACAGCGGGTCTGACAAGAGGTTAGTTTTACAGAAAGATACGTAGCACTCCGAATGAAGTAGACACCTAACCTTATCACATTAGGTACTCATTACTTTATGCATGTGATAATATGAGATTGTCTACTTTATTTTGAGTAAGATGTAGATATCGGGGGTTCTATCTTTTAGGGACAACTACCACATGAGCAACTTACCAACTGAACATCAGGTACTTTTGATTAATATGTTGACGATGTGGAACTGACAAGAGAACTCTTTTTTTTTTTCAAGTTGTCTGCTAGAATCTAAAATGTTAATTCGAAATTGGCATTCAATGATTTAGTTAGTGATTCAGGTACATGTTGTGATACAGATGGTTAGAAAGAAGACTTCAGTAAGGCTAAGCTCGCTGCCTGAAAAGAGTTGAGGTCATCTTGTCTTGTTCCACATAGTTGATGTGATGGTCATTAAGCGCCTAACTACAAAGGAATGACTACCTGGAGCAGTTGTGGGCTGTGGTATTTATTCTGAAGCAAACATTTCCCTTGCTAGATGTCCAGGGTGTGGGGTTTACTAATAGTGTTGGCTTGGTTACAAGGGATATTTGGTGGGTGGTTAGTTTTCTGTTAAGTGGTCAGGGTACTTCTGGCCAGTGAAACCAATACACGGGGATTCAGGGCGAATTTGCCCCCAGAAGAGCCCCCATAAATTTGCATGGAGTTCAATGAAGTCATTTTTTTAGAGTGTTATTTTCATGCAGGCAAGCTTGAAAAGTAACCCCCGAAAAAGAAAAGAAAAAAATTCCCTGCTTGTGGCAATATGTGCACCCCTGACCGAGAGATCAACGTTACCTGGATTGTGATTACTAACTACACCAGGATAAAATGACAGTTTAGAACAATTTGCTATATTAAGTCTTAGATGGTAGATGGTAAAAATATTTATGGATCAAGACACAACATACAATGATACATGCAGATAAACCGAGTGGCAAACTTTATGGACTATGACCAGTTGACCGTACCATTTCTCTAAGGGATAAATGGTTGATGTCTTTTGCTCTTTACCGCATCATGGCTGTTACAAACATTTTAATCAAAACCTTTCTGGGCAGATTTAAGCATTATTTTATTAGTCTTTTGCGAGAAAAAAGTTGCACTTGGTGTTGAAGGTTATTTCTATATAAATGTTTATACAGTGTTTATCTGCATGTCACCATTCATAGACTTTCTATAGTGGCACATATTTAGTATTGTATAGAAGCTGCTTGCTCATCAGTTTTATGTTTACCTCTGTGGGCCGGCCTTTCCTGTTTTTTTAGCAGTGATTATTTATTTATTTATTATTGTTTCTGCTCTCTCTTCCCCTTTCCCATTGCTATACATCCACCTGCATGTTATGTGTTCCCCACATTCTTTTGTCTTGTTTTTGTCTTTTTCTGCTGTTTTACCTCTTTCTTGTATCCCCCTTCACGTCTCTTATCTTGCATGGTTATTTCTCCTTCTTTATCTCTGATTCTTGGCCCACCTTTGTTGCCCTTTTCTTGTCCCACTTTATCAACATACCTGTCATTACTATCCTGCATTGCAACATGAACATACACCCTCCATCTTCATTGACGTGTTTGTGATGTACACTACTCAATCCCACACTCATTGAATGTACGCCCCTGCTTTGTTTATCTGTTACACTGCTTTCCCTTCTTCTTCTTCCATTCCTGTTTTCCTTCTACCATGCATTGCTTTTCCTCGTTATTTATATGTTGGTTTTGTCCTCCTATACCCTTGTACCCCCTCCCACACCCCTACACTCCCTTACACCTCTACTCACCCCTACACCCATATACTCGCCCCTAACACCCCTATACTCTCCCCTAACACTTGTACATGACCCTGCCTGCACATGTCAATCAAATACACCTGCCTCCAATGGGTTCCATTCCTCTATCGGTCTTCCAGCAGCTCAGTCAAGGGCCAGGAGAAGCGGGAGGGCAGTGGCTCGCACAACTGGGGCAACATCAAGGACGATGTCAAGTAAGTCCGTACAAATCTTTCTGCTGACAGTCTCTTAGAACTTTTCTGATCAGCAGGGCTCAAGATTATTCAAAATATGAGTGTCCCTGATAACTGGAATCTGGTAGCCCAAATCTAAAAAGAAAGCATGAACAATTCTATATTATATTTCAATTTGGTTGTCCTTTCAGGCCAGTGGAATCTAGCATCAATGAAATTTGGTAGCTCTAAGCTGTGCTAATTTCTAGTATTGAGTAAGCCCACACAACTGTTCCTGCCGACGGTCTCTTCTATTCTGATTCGCAATGCTTAAAAAAATAATAAAATCCCAAGCTTTGGGTCCCCCAGCTGTCTCTAATTTTAGTAGATAAGCAGTTTTCTGGAATATTTTTCTTCAGAATAAGACCCATTATAATACTCAGTTAAATGTTTTTCCTCTGTAGCCCTGCCAGCAAGTAAAATCAAACATTACAAACACAAAGTGGTCCCTATCTCTGCTGCATCACTATGTCAATCACCAAAATACATGTATATTACCCCATGTGAACCTGTGATGTGTCGTTAGTCAATAGAAGTCTTTTGTTGCGCATGTGCAAAATGTGATATTGTGATTGAGAACTTTTGTTTTGCATGATAGTCCCATTCTATATTTGCTTAGATGTGGAAAAAAAGATGGAGACATTAAATTTTGTTCTTTCATGTTTGTCGATAGTTTTGTGAAATGTTTTGAAATCAAATGTAAAAACTGTTCTAATAAGCACATTTTTAGCATGCGCAACAGAATAGCTTATTACAATACAGATCAGATTAGATTACATTTATTAAGGTAGTCGAACAAAAAAACAGCACCCTTTTTGAAGATTGTTGACCAACTTGACTTGGAAGATACTACTCTCTAGCTACTCTATTTCACTTTCATTTCTACTTCTGTAAAATCCAAAGTAAACTGGAAATTTGTGTCCAATGCCATCTTTATTTGATACTGATTTCTGCCTTCCACTTTAATACAATACAGAAACATGTGCCACACACTAGAAATATAAAAGTGATGATTTAACTATGCTAACGTATCAATTGTATAAAGTGATCTGCAAAAAGTTATGTACATGTATAATATTTGTATTCATGAGTGGTGAAAACGTGTTAACAAAACAAATTTCTGATAGGACACTAACATTCACTTTAAACTTGAACTTGAACTGTAACTTTATCAGACAATTGTCTGTTACTGTGGTGTTAATTTACAAAACAATTGCCATTCAATCAATGTTTTTTGTATTCCCCCCCCCCCCCCCCCCCCCCCCCCGATCGTCTTCATGCAGGGATCTGAACACCTCCAACGTGAGCGAGGAAAATGCCAACCCTGAATACCAACAGACCGAAGGAGAATCAACCGGAAATCCAGAAACGTGAGTTTTCGTTATGAAAAAAATATTGTATGTGATAACTTTGTATGTTCTTTCATAGAAATCAATATTTTTTGACAAGTATTACCTTTTAAAATGAAAATGGTATCTAAGGGGATATGTGGAATCTTTACAGGCCTTATTTAATAACTTAATAAATGTACAAGAATATCTACTACACTTATCCACTTTAACCCAAGTGGATTATTGGTGTTATTACCTTCATAACAAGTGCACTTGACAATCCAACACACAAATTGCAATATTCACTCAACAGGGAACATTTAAGCCAGTTCATCCAATTAAATTCTGAATGTGAAGAAGCCTACATGTAGACAGGAAACCATTTTTGGATCACAAGCTGAGCAAGTCTAACAAGACCTGGAAAGTAATGGAATTTGTCTTGTGTGTTTTCTAGGCCTTGGAAAGTCGGGAATAGACTAATATACTACGATGCCAATCTTTTCACTTGCAGGTATTGCAGTTGCACCAATTTGTTACAAGAAGTTCACGAACCTTGTTTACCAGAATTTTGAAAATAAAGTGTATGAACCTTGAATCTATAACCACTCTTCTTACCTTGTTTTCTTGCTACTTGTGAATCCACAGGCCTGCTGTTCCTGCAGAGGGTGGCGAGAACACCGAGAATGCCGACGAAATTGCAGCGAAGGAGCTGGAGGAGAAAGAAATGACCCTGGACGAATGGAAGGCCGTGATGAACAAGGACCGCGTCAAGACCGAATTCAAAACCCGCCGCGCCGGCGAGGGAGAGGATACCTCCCAGTGGAAACAGACCTACGTCATCAAGAAGGAGCCTATCAAGGAGGAAGGACAAGTATGTTTCAGTCTTTTAGTGATCCATTTAATAAATATAATCTTCCTTTAGAAAATCTGATTGATCTTTCCCAAGCGTTCGACTTCGTCCTTATTAGTTTTTATCTTGGGGACAAGCGAAAGACGGTGGAAACTGACCTATGCACTCAAGAAGGAGCCTATCAAGGAGGAAGGACAAGTATGTTTTAGTCTTTTAGTGATCCATTTGATTTATTTAATCTTGGTTAAAACAAAGAAGATATTTTTCCAAGTAAGCATCTAAACTATTGCTGTAATGTCCGTTTAGGCAAAATCACAAATTTTTACGTTTTACGTGCCCAGATTAAAAATTGTCTTGCCCCCTCTCTTCTAGATAAGATTTACACATTAAATTCCATTGTTTTCTTGTACTTTAAATTGTTTTTTAGTTGCCCGATTAGGGAAGCGAACTTGTCAATTAGTTCAATTATCTTGCCCGACATCAATTTTTACTTGCAAGTGCTAGTGTCAAGCCCTGTCCAAGTATGCATACTTATGATGAGTTTTGAAGGGGGAAAAGAAGACTGGCGATGGACCTTTTACTCAAGGACAAGCAAGGTATCAATATTTGTTAGCATTTTGAATGACAGGTTTTTGTGTAGGGAAATGTTGCGATTGCAGATTAATTACCCTCAAATGGCAGGAAGGGGTCTACCAAGAAAGGGCAAGTAAGTCATTCAGCTCTCTAGTATTTAAAATGTGTCTTATTTTCATGATCTTTGCTTATTCTGTTCATAGATTTTTGCAGGATTTTTCACACAATTGTATATCGAATATTATCCTTGTAATGCTTGCACACACAAAAAACTCAATGTTCAAAGTTTCCCAGCACAGTTGGCGAGATCGGGAGTATAGAATGTCTGACTACTTACTGCCATATTTTAGCAAAGTTATTTAATGATCAATTCCTTTCATTCTCTCCCTGTCAAATTCTTAACTATTCCAGCAAAATGCTGAGACCTTCGTGAAGGACCGTCATACCAAGGCCGATGCCTCTGCCCTTCTGGACATCCACTTTGCCGACACATCCAGCGGCCGTGGTGGACGCGGAGGTCGTGGGGGCCGCGGTGGACGTGGAGGCGGTGGCCGTGGCGGAGAGCGTGGTGGTGGCCGTGGTCGTGGAGGAGATCGCGGTGGAGACCGTGGTGGAGACCGTCGTGATGACCGTGACCGTCGTGATGATCGTGACCGTCGTGAGCCCGGTGGTCGTGGAGGCCGCATGGGCGGTGGCCCAAGGGGAGGAAGATACCGCGACGAGTCTCAAATCGCCGTCGACAACGAGGAGGAATTCCCCTCCCTCTCCAAGTAAAAAGGGATGGCAAGCAAGCAGGTTGAGAGTAGCAGGAGGAAAGATAATGTGCTGTGTAATTTATTCCCTTTCGTATAAATATTTGTTTTTCTACCTGTGGTTCATTCAGGTAGGGCGTTGGAATCACGCTTGGCAAGTTGATTTGTAGAACCAATCAGAGAACGTTGCTATGTTTCTTGTTTCTTCATGCAAAGGCTGCAATACTAGTTTGTGAGTGGGTATGGAGATAAGTTTAGGGTACAGCAAGAAAGGTTTACACTTCCAAACCATGTTTTATATGATTAAGGGAGTAAGCGATTACTTTACTATGATGCTCTTGTAGATACCCCTATCACTGGCATGTCTTGTTTTTCTCCTGTCTTTTAACTCTTCTCTTCCAAATATTTGTGAATATTTTCTAGATTTCTCACTTTTATCTGCGCACTGCATAATCATATTGTTATACTGTGTTTACAACATACTCATCCATAGGCTGCTATATTTTTTCTTCACAAATCAGAAGAATTGTAGCAATCGAGGTAGAGTTGCAGTCTGTATGAAGTTTGACTGTTTGAGAGAGCATGTATTATTTGCAGCGTAGATCAATACATTTACTCATTATTCTGTAACGTCTACATCACAAGATATCTTGTACATAAAGAATGTACATACAAACCAGGGAGACCGGGTGTACGGGGTCAAGAGTTATGCTATCTTTGTACAGAAGAATCTGAAGCAAAATATCATCTGCCTTGCGAGTTACTATGCAGGCAGAGTGAATGAAATGGCCGCTTTGAAGCCTATAAACTTCTACAAACATGTAGCGATTATTATTACATGTTCATTTGTATATTATATGAAGAGAATAGAAGTATAAGACTACCTGTCGTGTATTCTCGGCTATTATGTTAGCACCACGTGTGGTAATTGTATCCATACAATACTTGCACCATTGTACACCCTCTTTGCAATCCAAAATTTCTCATAAAAAAGAAAATGTGATCATTTGAATTATGTTCAATTGCTTTTTGGTCTTAAGTACAATGATTTTCTTCAAACTGAGGACTTCAAACCTGTTTGTACAATAATTTGACAACATGATTACTGTTGATCTAGCAAGACTAGTCAAGTGTACTTCGCGGGAGCATATATTACAGATTATGTTGATTCCTCTATTTATGGAGGCGATGCATAGCACATTTGCCGAGCACGAGTTCAGTTAGCTCATTTCAGCTGTGATTAAGAAAATGCAAGGCACGAATCGGCCGTTATTGTTTGAGGCAAACTATGGGGATGAGCCGGATGATGTAGATTTATTCGGAGATAGGTGCCTTTTTTTAGGAAAAGAAGAAGAAAAAAAGCGTCCTTCAAGAAAACTTTACAGAAAAAAATTATTTCAGGCAAGTGACCTGGAATAGAGTAAAATAGTATTTGTATTTGATAAGGGGAAGAAAAAGAGTTGTCTTTTGTATTTGCCAAATTGTATTTTTTGCTAAGATCAGAACGAGTACTAACAATTGATCACGATTGATTCAAAAATTATTTCTTATGTCGATGCACATGCGGTCATGTTTCTAATAGATAATTTCTTTTTAAAATGTCATATTTAGAATGTGGATATAGGTGTATATGAAAGACCCATTTCCATTAACACCATTTATCACATAATTTGTTAACCTTGCGAGGAAAAGTTTTATGTTTGATATATGTGCATGATATTTAAAGGGGAGATGTATAATACTCTGTATTGTAAAGTATGGTTAGATAGCAACTTTCACATTGAAAAATACTGTAAAGACTTGCATGTGGCAGTTCATCGTTTTACTGTAAACTTTGATTTTTACCATTGGTATATTTCTGTTTCCATGTCGAATAGTTTTTTTGTCTTCATTTTTAAAAATAGAATTTATCCAATTGACTGGGAAATAAAAATATACATCAAATGTTTGTCTTGAAGATAGAGAATGGTCTGAACGAGACTTGCTCCAGTTAAATGTTACTGTCAATAAAAACATTAAGAAATGTAACCACATTGTTATGATTCTTTTGTTGTATTCATTCAGGCTTTACTAAAGTAGATTTTGTTGAAGTTTAGATAGCTCCTCCCATAACTTTTTTGCACCACCGTTAAGTCCTTCCTCTCATTTTACTTACAGTAAACTTAAATGAGATATTGTTGTCTGGTCTTGTAGACTGATTTCTGGGTGTGTATTTTGGGAAATGTTAAGAACGGTATATTTTACGGGAAATGAGTCTAAAACTATGTGCTGACCAATTCATGCATGAGTGATGCATTGTACATGTGGTATAATAAATGTTTTAAAATTTAAGTCCATTATTTACCTTTATGTTGCATTTTTTATAAGAAAAATCCAGATTTTTTTGGTACAGATTTGCAGTGAAGAACTATGATATTTTTGTTATCATTTAGAAATAATTGTTTAAAAATCAATGTGTGTAACACACTAAACAGAAAGAATAGATAAATGAAATGTCACATTTAATGACCATTAATTGAGATTTTGAAATCTGTCTGTTAAACTTACAGCATAGGATAGTATATTTCATTAATTTTCATTAGATGCTTGGGTACAGAATTAATTGTACATGTGTATTTCAAAGGTAACACGGCCACTAACCTCTCTGTATATGCCTCTTTTAGTAACCTTATAAACATGGTGCTAGAGGGATTTATATAATTTAAAATTACAGAAAAAAATGTATGCCAACCATGTAAGTATGACAAATGTTCACTCAACTGTCTTTATTTACCAGTAGCCATTTCCTATTGACCATGTTTTGGTCAAACTCCTATTAATCATGTTTCGGTATAAGCAAACAAGTACATGATTTTCCCATTATATGAATGTACATTAGTTGTAGACCATGTTTAGTTTATCTTTGTTTTATTAATTTAATTTAATGATTTTTCCATTTTTAACACAGTAGTAATCAGTGGGTGTTTTTATTTCTTGAAAAAAAGTGATAAAGGAAGTGTTTTGTGATAGCTGTATACAAATGTATGTGCAGGTTTCATACAGAAATCGTTGCCATTATATGTACATGACAATGTTTTTCTTTGATCGTCGATGTTTTCATTTACGTAAGAGCAGCGATTCGCGTCTGCCCTTTGCAATACAATTTGTTTTTTAGTTAGAAATCTTTCACGTTTACATTGCATCGTTTTTTATTTCTTATAAAAAAAAAAAATGTGCAGAGTCGTACATATTCTGTTAATCTGTTATCCACTGAAAAGGCATGTATTACATTAGCTGAAGTATTATAACAAATGCATAAGAATATGAACATACCCTCGATATGTTTTGAGCAACCATCTTGTCCCACTTTCGGTTGAATGGATACTGTTTATCCAACATGAACCTGCAGCATGCGCATGGACATTGGGTCCATCGTCGTTTCTCCTTTTTGTTTTCGATATCTTGAAGCGTCCCCTCTTGTGCTTAGACCACCACCATGGGAAAGATCTTGACCAGTTGAAAGAGATATAAACCTTACACATGTGATGAAAAACAAAAACATTAAAAAAGAACCTTAATTACACATGGTGTTGTCAAATGTTGCACTTTGTTTTACTGCCCTGAATGTATGTACAGTGAAACCTCTCTATAACGAGCTCTTTTTATAAAGAGGTACCCGAGCTAATTTCCCAGGGTCCTGGTTTAAAGGAGGGGTTCGGACGATTTCCAGCATTTCCCAATCAAAGAAGCAATATTTGTTCAACATATTGCCTTTGTCCCGACGAAAAAAGACCAACTGGATCATTCACAATCACTTTGGGACTAAATAAGGTAACAGTTCTTGATCGAATCTGCCGCCAGTGGGATCTATCCCAGCATGCAATTTTCGTGACGTCGATGCCTCACTTTGCTGCCAATACAAAGCAAAGTGAGGCTGGCGCGTCACGCGACCACGTGATAACAATCGGAAGTGTACAGAAAATAGGATAAAAATATATTACCAATGAGCAATTTTTTTAGATTCTGGTACATTAATTTTGAAATCGTCCGAACCATCCCTTTAATGTTTTGTACTGCTTTTTAAGCCCCGAGGCAAGAAGTCGTCTGATATAAGGAGGTAAATTCAATAGACCCAAGTGCTCGTTATAATGAGGTTTCACTGTACAATGATGCTTCTTGTTTTCATGAATGAGAAGAGCGTGTGATGCAAAATGTGTGTGTGTGTGTGTTTATTTGTTTGTTTGTGTGTGTGTGTTATTTGTTTGTTTGGTTTGTTGTCTGATGCTAAATGTGTGTGTTGTGTTTGTGTGTGTGTGTGCGTGCATGCGTGTGTGTTTATTTGTTTGTTTTGTTTGGGTAATAAGGGGGGGGGGGTGGTAGACAAGTGGTGGTTATTTATAGTTTCCTGTGGCATGTAAATGTTTCTGGTCACTCATTCATTAATTTCTCCCTTGGCCTAGATGCACGCAAAAGAACACATCTCATTTTTTCGTAAAGAGCAGGGAGAAATCCCGGTGGGTGTTTACACATTTAAATAACAGTGCGGGAATAGGTAAATTGTTTTGACCCCTCGTGGTCCAGCTTAGTAAATACTTTGTGTAGTTTGAAAAATTGTTATTTGGGCATTAATGCCTTACTTGAGAAATAGCTTTTACTCTATTTGGGGTATAAGCTTACCTGTATGACACTATATGACACGCTAGTGTTGCGGTGTCGTTAAAATTATTTCCAATCCAATCTTGTAACGGGGGATCTATGTCATACTATCCACCCAAATAGAACAGGTGAGAGAAAACAAAATTGGTCAAAGAACCCTAAACAAATTGGCTGATTTTTCAGACTCCCCTTGGCCTTGCATATCATGTGATGAAATTTTGTTTTCTCAAAAACTTCAGTAGAACTGATCATTCCATGCCTGACTGCTTGGCCAGAATATTTTGAAGAAAAATAATACTGATTGATTTTTACTTGTGTAAAAAGGTACCTCTCTGAAAAATGATGAAGCTAAACGGGCAAAAAGGGCGTGTGTGTGTGGGATCCTATGCCATTTTAGGGAGAGCATAAAATTATCGAGAGCATATTATAGATGAAGCTCTCTAATATAACTTGGGTTCTATTTCAGGAAGAAATACCCCCCCCCCCCCCAAACTTAGAGAAAAAAATGGCAATAACGACTGGAGTCTCTAAATGATTTTGAACATAAATATTGCAGTTCAGGGATGTTGCATAAAGAGCGTTAAAAAGTCAGAAAATGCCCTTAAATGCGCATATCTTATTGGCTCAAGTGTTCATGTCTTCTGCCTTTCGATCAATTTCAACTTTGCGATTAACTTGTGAATACTTTTTTTTGCCTGAAAGTATGAATAATTTCAATCCTCATTCTTAGTGTCTTTTACAGTTGTAGAGCTGTAATTTTCAGAGTATTATTTCCGCCCTCTTCGGTCTGGCGGCGTTTTTTTTTTTTTACATTCATCGCAAAATTAAAACAACAACAATAACTAAAAAACTGCGGCATGGCCAAATTCTCTTGTCGAATTGTGTTTTGAGTTCTACAAAACGAAACAAAATGCCGGAGGTAAAGTGTCATTATGAAGTGTTGGGAGTGTCTCAAGATGTCGAAGATGACGTTTTGAAGAAGGCTTATCGCAAACTTGCGCTGAAATGGCACCCGGGTGAGTAAGAATCTGGAAATTGAGAGCTCGAAATATTTTTGAATTGCCCCACGTATTCATATTCGTGTTGGTAAAAAGAGTCGTGGCATGATATTGCACAATAGAATTGCAATACTGATTGAAATTGAATGAATGTTGCATTGTGGATTTGTAAGCTAACGATTCGCCTTGCTTCCGAATGAAACAAACCCAATGAAAGATTAAATCATTAGTACAAAGAGGTCAAAGTCAAAGTCAAACTCAAAGAAGAATGGGATGAATTAAAATAAAAGGAATTATAATTTGTTGAAAACAAATAAAGCAGTATAAAACTATAAAATTGAACTCGGATTTTGAAATTTAAGTGATGGAAACTGAAGTAAAGATTACAATGAAGAAAATGATTCAGACAAGGTTTTCACTATGTGACTGATTGCCACAAAATAATGATAAAATAAATCAAAATAATACGAATAAAACAGTAAAAAAATAATTCGCTTTACAGACAAAAACCCAGACAAAGTTGAAGAGTGTACAAAGTACTTTGCCATCATCCAGAGAGCTTACGATGTGCTGAGTGACAAACAGGAGAGGGCGTGGTACGACAAACACAGGGAAGCCATCCTGAAAGGAGGTGAGTTAGTAATAGTAAGCTCAGTTGTGAGCCCCCGGTGGTGTCGCTTCACATTGGCTGTGTAAACGCATGATCGTCGAGACGGTCGCATCTCATGCATCCGAAAGAACCGATTCTACTTCTCGAAAAAAGTTCACAACCAAATTAGAGTAACAGAATAATCAGCAATTTGATTTTGGTTGCTCATATACTGTAGAAGAATAAGTAAAAGACAAGATTTTACTCAATTTACATATATCAGAAACTTTATAGTTTGAAATTTAAAAAGTGAACCTAAAATGTGTACATGATTTGTTTGGAATATTTACTTTCTTAAGCCTTGCGTTTTTAGGGATGAAATAATATTCTTTAACTCTCAGTACTTTAATTGCAAGTTTTGAAGACAAAATAATGATGTTTTATCATAAAAAGTAAATCTAAAATTATATATGTTTGGTTTTTAAGATAATTCTTATGAGATGAAATACAATGTCAACTTGCAGCATAATGCATTTGTTTGAGTGTTCATCTCTAGAGGTCGACAAATTGAAAATTTAGTAATGTTTACTATTTCATTGCCTCCCATTTCATAAAGGCTTTGGAGGAGACTATGACGATGACTTTATGGATGTGATGCAATACATGAGCCCCGCTGCGTACACTGGTTATGGAGATGATGATGAGGTAACTTTTAAACAAATATAGTAAACCTATTGAAGTGATAACAATTATTTCTACCCAGAAGATTTTCACCTTCAGTGGAGGTGTATCGCATGATCAGATAAACTTGAATGTACTTATATGAGGGGTCCCCATTGTAAAAAATGTAGTACTCGGCAATAAATTATAAAACATTTATTTATCGTTGCACTAAACAAAGAAATTCTTTGTTTCTTTTTATGGAAAATCTGAGGTTCAGTTCAGTACTGAATCAAACCCTCGCATATTGGACATGTTTCCTTTCCTCAGGACATAATGTAACATTTTTACAGTTAACTTTGCTGATTCCTTTCTTTTCTTCGCTCAGGGATTCTATCCTGTGTACCGCGAGGTGTTTGACAAGATTGCTCAGGAGGACATTCGCTACATGAAGGACGATGATTCCGATGCAGATGCCATCTCGGGCTTTGGCGACTCGAAGAGCTCTTATGAAGAGGTAAAATCAACACTCACTATTGCCTACAAACGACAAAGAGTTGCAATGCGCGCCAGGGTTTGGAGTATGTACAGTCAAACCTGTGTATAGTGACCACCTTAGGAGACAATAACGTGATCACTATAGACAGGTTACATAAATTTACGCTGAACACATTTTCTGTTGCATAATGATTAAAAGATATCTTCCATGAAAATTTCAAATTTAACTTGCAAGCACAGTACTTATATTATCTTTTTTTCTCTTGATGTTGTTCAAGAGTAATACACCTACTGGCAGAGTAACCATTCATCATTCTCTTTCATTTTGGTGGAGAATTTTAATATTGATTTATTTTTTCTGACATATATCTTTAAAAGAACATTAACTTTCTTGCAGAATATTGCATATTGGGGATCAAATTTAAATGTGAGGCCTGATGAAAATACACCCTTCTCAAAATGTGGCCAGGGTCACCCTGGTTTACGGTATCTTATGTGTTGGGTCAAGAAGTTTGACCTTTTTCAGACCCATGCTTTCCCAAATGAGAACACTAACCAACGTCCGCAATGCTTTTTGTGGTTGATCTTTTTTTTGTCTTCAGGTTGTCCATGAGTTCTATGCCTACTGGCAGAGTTACCGTACATCCCGCTCGTTCATCTGGGTCGAGGAGTATGACGTGCGCGGAGCTCCAAACAGACGTGTGGCACGTCTCATGGAGAAAGATAACAAGAAGAAGAGAGAGGCTGCCAAGAAGGCATGGAACCAACAGGTTCAGGTGAGGCATAGATGGATGGTATATAGATAGATAGATGGATGGATGGATGGATGGATGGATGGATGGATGGATGGATGGATGGATGGATGGATGGATGGATGGATGGATGGATGGATGGATGGATGGATGGATGGATGGATGGATGGATGGATGGATGGATGGATGGATGGATGGATGGATGGATGGATGGATGGATGGATGGATGGATGGATGGATGGATGGATGGATGGATGGATGGATGGATGGATGGATGGATGGATGGATGGATGGATGGATGGATGGATCTATAGATCTATAGATACATGTAGATAGAGAAATACATATTTATATTGATAGATGGTTTTATGGATAGATAGAAGAGAAGATAGGTGGGTGGATACATGAAAGGATGGATGGATTACATTATCAATAGATAGACAGACAGGCTGAAAAACAAAATGATTGCACTGATTGTCAGACAGGTAAATAGATAGATGGATAGATAGATACCCAATGATGTGCTTATATTCTTATGGGTAAGATAACTTCAGCTTTATTATTTGCATGTGAAAACATCACTTTGACTTTTTATTCTTCTGCCAACAAAGTGGCCGGAGGCATTATTTTCTGTGCACATTCCGTAACCCATATTATGTGTGTTTTGTTTCCTCAGCTTTTAGTCTCTTACGTGAGGAAGAAGGACAAAAGAGTACAAGTTCACAGAGTAAGTATAATCTACACACAGCTTTCTTCTCATCTTAACTTGCTTGCTACAACATTTTACATTCCCCATAGAGTTAATGCAGGACCCGCCAGATTCCATAGACAATAGGTTAAACAATGATTTAATATGATGTGGGTGCTGGTGGGCATATTGATGTTCAATGCAAGTATCACTGGGACGAGTGCTTTCACGGGCATACTTTTCTTATGTAGACATGTGCCCCGTTGCAGAAAGAGATACAATCGATGGTAAGTTACAATTAAGTGTAAGCCAGAAAATTTGCTTGTTGCAATCTATTACATTTGTGCACTGAGAACACATGATCTGACTTACAATCGATTGTAAATCTTTCTGCAACAGGGTCATGTAGCTATTCAGTTTCAGTGAAGTGGACAATACATAAACTTTAGCACATTATATGAAATTTATCAATACAGTTCTTCTTCTAGAAACTGCCTGTATGTATAGGTCGCCTGCTTATAAAGTATTTTTTAAAATTTTGTATTTCTGATATATTAAATAATGATATTTCTTGGGTGGTCCACTGGCAGGTATGTTTTCACAGTGAATGTTGATGGCAATAATGATTTCAATATTCTTTTGCCTGTTTAATTATATTTACTTTCAGTATGATTTTTATAAGTTTTTATTTTGTCTGTTTACATATTTTTATTGAATTGCTTTTCATATCACAGACAAAAAAACAGGTGTTATGAGGTTTTCATGATAAATAAATATTATGAACAATCTTTTGTTGTCCTTTTCTCTTGTCGTCTGCGTTTAGAAACTGATGGAAGAAAAGGCGGTTGAGAAGAAACGTCTTGAGCTGGAGAGGAGAGAGAGGGAGAGAAATGAGAGAGCAAAGTAAGGCTTTGATTCATTACTCATGGTTCATAATGATTATTTTCTTGTCATTTCTTGGTCAAGAATGTTTAATTAATAAGCTTTAAAAAAAACTTGTATGACCTCAAAACACAGCTAGGTTGTCCCATAGTCAAGTCTCCACACTAACCTTTTTCTGTACTGGCCCATTCAGGCAAGTAAAATCATACATTTTGAAATTTTACTTCCCCCAATTATATAATTTACTTGCCCTCTCACTTCTAGATGAGATTAACACACATATAAAATGACATTGTTCTCTTGTAGTTTTACAACTATAAAGTTCCATGATCATGCAAGCAAATAAGGCTATTTATGAAATTTTACTTGCCCGATACAATTTGTACTTGCCCCGAGCAAGTGCCATAGAGAAAAGTTGCACATTTAGGCAAGTAATTAAGTAAAATTTCTGTTTTGAGCTATTTTATTAAATTTATTTAAACTGTTTTTGTAGGATGCATGAGGAGTTGGCGGCCCAAGGGCAGGCTGCGAGAGAGGAGATGGAGAAAGAACTGAAGGGAATGGAAGCCAAGCTATATTTTGATGTCATTAAAAGGAAGAAAAACATGAGTAGTTGCCAATTTGTCGAGGGAAATAATGATCAATTTTGCCTTGAAATAGCTCTCTTCCTTGATGGGTTAAATAAACCTGTATGACCCCCTTGATTAGATGACCTCAAAACACAGCTATTTTGTCCCATAGTGAAAAGTTGCAAAGTTAGGCAAGTAACTAAATTAAATTTCTGTTTCGAGCTAGTTCATTAATTTATTTATTCTGTTTTTGTAGGATGCATGAGGAGTTGGCGGCGCAAGGGCAGGCTGCGAGGGAAGAGATGGAGAAAGAACTGAAGGAAATGGAAGCCAAGCTCAACGCTGAGTTTGGAATGGACAGCGAAGAAGAAGACTCAGGTACTATATCACTACCAAAATCCATGGCTCAAAATTAGGCCTGGGAGAAATATCCTAATATCCGAATAATGTGATTGAATGAAGAATTATCACCATAATTTTAGTGTTTTTGGTAGTGTTTTATCATGTATGATATTTAAAACAATCGACATCAATATATATTAGTAAGAGTATATCATAGCTCCATTACGAGAGAGAAAAAAAGACTTTATTATAGGGTGGAGCGCAAAAAACAAACAAACAAATTATAGTATTTACAAATGATTTGGATATCCTGTTTATCCGAATATCTTTCTGATCCAATATTCGAACAGCAAAAAAGGTATCCGTCCCAGGCCTACTCAAAATGTATCTCCCCTGATGGTCAGAACCAATCTGAAAGATACCTCTTCTATCTAGCAGGGGTGTGAGAGCAAGATCCCCCCAAAAATCGGAAAAAATCGGAAATGAAAAGTCCCTTACCTTAAGCCGCGCCGCGCCGGGGTTCAAGGCTCGATGCAGCCGTGTCACTCGGCGGTACGGTGTGCATGCTAGCGCTACGGGTATAGTGTATAGCTAGCACAGGCGCGCGTTCGGGTGTGCGATTTCCACATGTGCTAAATACGAAATTGAACGTTATACACTGTAGCACTCGATATGTCATAAAAAATATGCTAAACCATTGAGTGCTAATACTCAAAATAATCGGAAATTTAAAATAATCGGAAATTAGAAATTAAAAATAAGCGGAAAATGAAGATTGCTGTTTGAGGCAAAAAGTCGGAATTCCGATTTAAATCGGAGGTCTCACACCCCTGATCTAGGTCTTTGCCCTGCCAGGCAAATACAATTTTGTTGATCCCCGGCTAGATTGCCAGTGTAATTTTGAGCAATGGATTTTTTTTATCCGAGTTACTAAATACATAATATAATTGTTTTGGAGTGAACTACAATCTTTTATTTTGCCTAACTAAGAATTCAAAATAACATGTTCTCACTGGTATCTGAGTCTGTATGTTATGGCTATTCATTTCAACGTCACCTATTTCAATTTTATATGTGATATGAACATCTTTGCAATCTTCTTTTTTAATGTAATTTTTAATTAGATACATCAATTGAAACAAAAATTAAGACTATTATCTACCTTTGTTTTGTTGTATGTTGTAGATTCCCAGGCCGAGAGCTCAGAGGAAGAGTTGAACGACCTGTTCTGTGTGGCCTGCAACAAGAGCTTCAAGAGCCCCAAAGCGTGAGTCTGCCCACTGATCTGAAATTCTGGATAGATTATTTGGCATTGTCTACCAAGACTTGCCCATGGCATGACAAAAAGAATGGATGCTCCATGCAGTCGCATAGATGTTCCGTTCTTTTTGTTGTGCTGTGGGCACGTCTCGGTAGAAGAATGCTGATTATTGGCGTATGAAAGTAACACTGTGTATCTGCCTGTTTCATCTGTTTCACTTAGTCTAGTACAGGATAATGTATTATAACTTTACAAACATTTAGTCTTTATAAAAGATTACATGTAATTTGAACTTAAGTAATGTTTAATGAAAACTCCTAATAAACCACTTGATAAGTCGTTGAATAATATGATGACTTGTATACAGTATATATGTATTTTACTTAAATTACAGGTTTGCAAATCATGAAAATTCCAAAAAACACAAGGAAAACATGGCCATGTTGAAAGCTGAAATGGAGGCTGAAGAAGAAGAGTTTATGGGGGAGGAGGAGGAGGAAGAGGAGGAGAGCCTGGAAGGGGAAGAAGAGGAGGAGGAGGAGGAGGATGTGGAGGAAGATGGAGATGATGTTGAGGAGAAGAAGGTGGATTCAGAGGACGGAGAATTGGTTGCCGAGTTGGAGGATGATGATGAAGAATCGGAAGAGGCTATCCAGGAGCAACCAAGAAAAAAGTGAGGAATAAATTGTAATTATAAGATAACATTAATTTGTATCTTTATTTAAGTTGCATCTTTTAAATATTTTTTATTAGCATCATCTTCATCTATATCATTTTCATCATCATCATCATCATCGTTGTCGTCATCATCATCGTCATCATCATCATGACTATCATCATTACCGTCATCAATTGAAGAGTTGTAGGGCAATTTTCAAAGTTATTTTTAAACTTATTTTTTAAATGAATATTTGTACAATGCCTTCACATGTGTCAGCCTTTCATTGTACCTCTTTGTCTATTAATCTGTCTCTGTATTCATACTATCCCTTCTATATACTTTTACTAATATGCGCATAGTAACCCTATTTTGGTTTGATATGCGCTGTACAAGAACCCATTCTTATTATTATCATCATCTTTCTTATTATTATCATCATCACAATCATCATCACGACCACCGTCATCATCAATATTGCCATTATTCTTCCATGATTATATCCTACAGATTGTCCAAGAAGCAGAAGAAGAAGCAGAGGCAGCAAAGCAAGATGATGATGGCAGAAGACGACGATGTCGACTTGGAGGACCTGGTGGCTGAGAAAGGGGACGAGGATGAAGGGGAGGATGAATTTGAAGTCAAGACTAAGTAAGGAATCTGATTTTTTTTTTTTTAGACTTATTTATCGGGGTTAGCCTCTTCAGTTTCGTTCTGCTCTGTTCTCCCAGAGGGACAGTAGGGACCTGCATCTAATTTTTATCGAGCCCACCGTAGGTGGAGGGAGGGATCTAAATTGCGTCCGTCTGTCCGTGACCCTTTCAAAAATTTGAATAACTTTCCAACCCTGCATCTGTTTGTAACCAAACTTGATTGGTAGATGCCTTATATTGGCCTCCATGATATTCTGGGGTCAAAGGTCACATAAGTAGGTCAAAGGTCAAATGTGAAAGTTTGGGGGTAAGAGTCTATTAGGGTTGATAACTTTCCAACCCTGCATCTGTTTGTAACCACACTTGATTGATAGATGCCCTATATTAACCTCCATGATATTCTGGGATCAAAGGTCACATGAGTAGGTCAAAGGTCAAATGAGGTCAAATGTGAAAGTTTTGGGGTAAGAGTCTATTAGGGTTGATAACTTTCCAACCCTACATCTGTTTGTAACCAAACTTGATGGGTAGAAGCCCTATATTTACCTCCATGATATTCTGGGGTCAAAGGTCACATAAGTAGGTCAAGGTCAAATGAGGTCAAATGTGATTTTTTTGTTTTTGGGTAAGAGTCTATTACGGTTGATAACTTTCCAACCCTGCATCTGTTTGTAACCAAATTTGATTGGTAGATGCCCTATATTGGCCTCCATGATATTCTGGGGTCAAAGGTGAAAGCTTACCTGCAAGACTCTATAATGGTTGATAACTTTCCAACGCTGCATCTGTTTGTAACCAAACTTTGTTGGCATAAATACGTGCAAATGGGCGAGACACATTATGGCTATCGCCTTGTATTATCTATAACTCAGCGATTGATACACTTCCGCACTATATTGTGCACTCTCTCCACTCCCTGGGGAGCATTCCGGCAGGTGCTACTTTATAGTGCACTCATGCTTCTAACACACCCTCATTCATGCCAAATCTATGCCTTTTTTCTTGTAGATTTATATCTTTCAAATGGTTATAAGATGGTAGAGCAGGTCCCGTTTTCATTATTTTTTTTTGTATATTACACTGGTGGCTGGAATTAATATAATTATTTTAAAAAAAGAAACTGAAATCCTGATACCCAATGACATTTGTAGGCGAGTGTCCGCGATTTACAAATCGTCTGAACAGTTTCCAGTAGACGGATGGGGATGAATATATCGCCCACATAAAAGGAGATTTCAAGCCCTAATTTGTTCAGGCAAGCTCTTAAATTACATTTTCTGTCATATCAGACAATTATCTCGCAACTTTTGAAATTTGGCTTGCAAATCGCGGACACTCCGTTTAAGTTGTCATTGTTAATGCTGAACCATGCAGAAAAATGAAATAATATAGCTATAAAAGCTAGGTTGCAAAACATAAGTATTACCAAATTTGAAAATGTTGAAGTAAGAATAAAATGTGTAAAAAGGAAATCTAAATTTTCATAGATTTAGTGAATGGTATAAACCATTGTTTATGTATATCTCTTTTGTGAATTCCAGCCGTTATAGCTTCTATAATTTCACGTATTTTGCAGATTATCGAAGAAGCAGAAAAAGAAGATTAGACAACAGCAGGCTGCCATTGCAGAAGTAGAGAAGTCCATCGCTGATGAACAGCTTCAACTGGACCAAGAGGCTGAGGAGGACTTCTCAAAAACAAAGTAACTATTTCATTTTCATTTGAAGGGATGTAGTAACATTGTTGACATTTGCAAATAAGTACAAAGGTTGTATATATCTGTGATCTGATGTGTAAAAATTCAATGGTAAAATGAATGTCATAACCATGTAATGAGTGAAGATGCAAAGTGATATTTACTGACTCATTCTTCTTTCTTGGTGCGCATTAACTTGTGTGATTTTAGGTGCTTCTGGCACTAACAATAGTACAATTTTAGGATTTTTAAGTAATACCAAATGACAAGAATTTAGGGCGTGTGAAGATATTTTAGGTTTATTAGGGTGATTTTTAAGGGGTCGTCAGTACTATCAATTGCAAGATTTCAGGGTTTACTATCCATACTGGTCAAGACTCAAAATTATCTTTAAAGAGATTAGTGGTAACTTTGTTCACATGTGCAAAAAGTGATGAATGGTTGATGCAATGTGTATTGCTGTGATCTGATATGTCCACTGAGTAATGTGTGAAGATTTCACGTTAAATGGATGTTGTATAGCCGAGATATGAGCAAAAGTGCAAAGTGATATTCACTTACTCATTGCACTGACTTTGTACATGGTTACGAGTATCCAGTGGATAGTTTAAAGATCTGAACACTTTTCCATGCTTCTATTGTTAATACGAATACAACAAGGTATGTGAGAACCGCTAGAGTGCAAAGAAAGTTTTGAGGATTTGGACAATGTTACTTGATCCCTTTCATGTATTGTTGATTAACAGGCTTTCCAAGAAACAGAAGAAGAAGCGGAGGCAGCAGCGCCAGATGAACGGAGATGAGAAGGAGGATGAGGAGGAGGAGGAGGAGGAGGTAAAGAAGAAAGATCCAGAGGATCCAAAGGATCCAGAGAGATTAACAGAGGAGCTACTCCAAAATTCAGAGAAACTCAAGTGAGTGCAACATTTGATGAAACAAGATGTGACCTTACACCACAAAATGACCAATAAGTCGGGAAATATGATCTTGCTGATTTTCGTATGACATTGTTGAAGTCCCTTTAGAATGGTTTATAATTTTGTCATATTTGGACTAACCAAACCCTCTCGAAATGAGTGCCAAAGATTTGGATCATGACTGAAGCAGTTATAAAATGAGGGAGAAATGGACCGCTTCAGAGATCGGGGTCCTGTAAGTTGATCATTTTTATTAGATGAAAAGTCATATTTAAACACGATTTCTGACGCTCAAAATGTCACAATAGGTAGATTAAGTTACCCTCATTCAGGAAATACCTAAATCTTCAGCTAATAACATAGAAAGTACCACCACAACGTAACGTTTGTTTTGTGGTGTAAGGTCACAAATATGGTTGCTCGGGTTCATGTTCATTGGGTCTGACTGTATGTGGTCTACCAAAGGATGCATGAAAACTTTCATTTACCCAAAACCAAACTTGACCCTGGACCCTTAATCTTACCCTAACCTTAACTTTTGTGGTTTCTAGAGTTTTTCAGGCAGATTGAAACTTAAATCTATGTAAAGTGGAACATTGTTTTAAAGATATTTAAACAAAACTCTCTTATAAAATGGTAATTTTTCTGGTAAAAGCTCTTTATATGCTTTTGTTTTTACCCTGATATAACCCAAGTTATTTTTATGGTCCCTAACACACTTCCACTGTATACTTTTTTACTTTAAAAATAGAAATGATGCGGAAGAGCCCAAGGAGACGGTTACAGATGAGGACAAGCTTGCAGCCGGTTTACAAGAGAGACTGTGTATGGATGAAGGTCTGACCGCAGCAACAGATGAAGGCCATACTCCTTCAAGGTAGGTAGTCTGGTCTTTCCACATCTACAATGTAAAATGGTCATACTAGGTTGTATTACCGGCTGCGATGAATCATTTATAAGAAAATAATTTTTGGGTGTTGGATCCCTTAGTTGTAAATAAGGCGATAGCCGTAATGTGTCTCGCCCAATTGCGCAGTCATGCCAATGAAGTTTGGTTACAAACAGATGCAGGGTTGGAAAGTTATCAGCCATTATAGAGTCTTGCAGGTAAACTTTGAAATTTGACCTCCTTTGACCTACATATGTGACCTTTGACCCCAGAATATCATTGAGGCCAATATAGGGCATCTACCAATCGAGTTTGGTTACATTTTTTTACAAACAGATGCAGGGTTGGAAAGTTATCGACCCTAATAGACTCTTACCCCAAAACTTTCACATTTGACCTTCTTATGTGACCTTTGACCCCAGCATTTCATATAGGCCAATATAGGGCATCTACCAATCAAGTTTGGTTACAAACGGATGCAGGGTTGGAAAGTTGTCGACCCAAATAGACTCTTTACCCCAAAGCTTTCACATTTGACCTTTGACCCTTGACCCAACATATCATGGAGGCCGATATAGGGCATCTACCAATCAAGTTTGGTGACAATCGGATGCAGGGTTGGAAAGTTATTCAAATTTTTGAAAGCGTCACGGACAGACAGACGGACCGAAGGACGCAATTTGGATCCCTTAGTCTCCCTCCACCTACGGTGGGCTCGACAAAAACGATTATCAACGGTAAATCAATTGTATAATAACATTTTATTCTTCTTTTCTTTTCATTAGGACTTCAACAGAGAAGGGGAATCAAAAGCAGAAATCCAACCATGAATCCTCAGGGCAGTCAGAGGTAAAGTAATAATATTCATTTCAAATTAATGTTTGCATATTTATAATAAATTACCTTATAAATCACCTGCAAAATGTGAATACACCCGCAAAAGTTAATTTGTGATTTCCAATTACATGTACAGTGGAACCTCTTTACAATGAGCTCTGTTACAAGGGGGTACCTGATATAGCGAGGTCATTTCACACTTCACAGGTCCCGGTTCTATCTATTTTTGTTGTTTTTAAGCCCTGATACAACAAGATATCTGATATAACAAGGTAAATTCAATGGTTGCAAGGTGCTTTTTATGATGAGGTTTCACTGTATTTCAAATTTAAGTATATGATGAATGCATCAATTCATAAGAATGTGCTGCCTACCATGTGAATATATTTTGTGGTTTAAAAAATGTGAATGTATTTTTGCTTACTTTATCACTAAAAGTCACATGATTTTGCAAAATTGTAAATGTTTACAAAGCCTAGGCCGAGCATTTTGGGAAAGATTTGTTGACAAAATGTTTAACAGTTGGATCCCGCAAGTTTTAAACTTTCATGCATCAGTGTTACTTCAGTGTTGGTGTAACAACTTTTGAGGGTGCTACAACCCTTCCAATGACAACAAAGTTATCCGGTAACAATTGCAGAAAGAGATACAATCGATTGTAAGTCAGGTCATGCGTTCCACATGTGCTAATCTGATTGGTTGAAACGCCCAAATGTTCTTACTTACAATCGATTGTATCTCTTTCTGCAATGGGGCCCTTATCTCATTTTCTTTCTCTTTACAGGCCTCAAATGTACTGAACTTCTGCCACACACATACATCAAACTTCCAAACTCACAACAAGTTGTAACAATTTATCTCATTTTCTTTCTCTTTGCAGGCCTCAAATGTACCGAACTTCTGCCACACGTGTTCATCGCACTTCCAAACTCGCAACAAGCTCTTCAAACACATCAAGTCAACGGGTCATGCGCTACGAGTGCAAGACAACTCGGCATCAACGAACCAGTCACAAAACTCTGGCAAGGGAGGAAAGAGGAAAAAGAAGCATAAAGGGAGGAATGATATAGAATGAACTTTGTCATAATTATATATTGAATAAATGTTCTGGCTACAATAAAAATTACTTTTCTTGCTACTGAACCTAGTTTCTCTATAAACATATTGGCCTCATCGATGGCACAGCTTTAGTTTGGGCCCAAAAGACAAAAATTACCAGTACCCTGTTAGACTGTCTTACACCTGTGGCATTTCACTTGCTGGATTGGATTGTTTTTAGCCATCATTATCAATCCCATTAGGTATCTGGTCCCATATTAATGAAACCCTGCTAGCTTAGTTTCTTGCTAAGTGTATTTTAAATGCGTAGTTTATTGACCAACACACAGTTTTCCTAGTCCCCAACTAGGGATAGCTGGGTAAGCTTTAGGTTCCCACAAAGATAACCAGAGTTAATTCGTAGCCATTCCATCCAAATAGACTTAGCGAGGAACTAAGCTAGTGGGCTTTCATGAATACCGTACAACAACATCGTCAAGCACCCCCCAAGCACCTATATGCATATTGCTTTTAAAGACGTTTCCATGAGATTCACCTCCATTATTATCCTCATGAATATTCCTCACCATTATTAAATTAAAGTTTACCGTTTGGACAGAGAGCGGGCGCTCTTTAAAAGCAAGATGCATATAGGTGCTTGGGGGGTGCTTGACGATGGTGTTCTACGGTATGGGCCCTGGACAAAGGGTTGCTTGACATTCCAGTTACTACTGTTCACCTGCATGATCCGGGATGCAATATTACTGTTATACTATGGTTATACTATGGCTGGAATGTCAAGATGGCATTTTGTCTGGATGCCTTTGCAGAGGGATTTGCATTGGTAATGAAGACAAAGGGCTAGAGTCAAAGTTCAGTGAAAAATGGTCTGAGCAGTTAATGGTAATTTCTGTCGTTTTAGCCTGGACTAAGGTTGTACCACTGACGAGAATTCAAGGCAATGAGACCCAAGCCATATAGACGACATGTGGAACAATAGGACATTTTAATAATCTACATTTACAGTTTACAGTCGTGTTATAATAAAAGAAAAATTTGTTATTTCCTGATGTTAATGACTAGATTAAATCATTTGTTAAAGCCATACATGATGACCGTGTCCTTGGTTTTATTGGTACTGTGTGAGAGTTGTTTGTATTAAAGTAGCTATGTGAAGAAAATTACATTCTTTAAATTACACATCACTAGAGAGCTAGCGGCTAAAATATTATTATTATATAAAGTCCCATGTACGTCAGAGATCCAGTAAACCAGCAATTACAAAACTCATCTCAGGATCGATACTAAATGCTCTTCAGATAAAAAATTCAGCTCTGTTATAGTAACGTCACAAGTGGGGCAAACAAGTGTTGGCAGACGATGTCTCGTTGCAAATGTACATGTCAGAAGTGCACTCATTGTCCTTTTTATGTTTATCATTACCGTGAGTACACATTTGTTTTACGACATTTTGAAGAAAATGTTACGCAGACCGTGGATATATTACTGATTCCCGTAGAAACAGCTATGGCAAGGATACAAAATGAAATGAAATAAGTTATTTACACTGTCCCATTTTACACACTTGACGCCCATGTCGAACTTTAGAATGAAAAGCTGTACAAATTGCACACAATACAGCGACTTAGCAGCAAAATACACTTGTTTCAATGAAAAGTCAACATAGGATACGATTGCTCAGAGGCATCCCTGTGTAATAAGTTACTGAATGGGGGACCGTCCCATTGTATTTACTTCACAGGCATGCCGAACGCTAAACAATCTTACGTTGACTTTACATTGAAATCGCTTATATTATGTTGCTACGTCGGTGTGTTGTATGCAATTCTTGTAGGCTGCAAATGGGACAGTATTTCATTGAAAATTGTATCCTTGCCATAGCTGTTTCTACAGGAATCAATAATATTATCCACGGTCTGCGTAACATTTTCTTCAAAATGTCATAAAACAAATGTGTACTCATGGTAACGATAAACATTAAAAGGACAAAATGAGTGCACTTCAGCCATGTCCATTTGCAATGAGATATCGTCTAAGACTTGTTCTGCCCCACTTGTGACGTCACTAAAACGATCCTGTATTTTGGTCCGAAGAGCATTTAGTATCGATCCGGAGTTGGGTTTTCTAATGGCTTGTTCCGTTGGATCTCCGAAGCACATGGAACTTAAAACTTGTATAATAATAATATAGGTTTTCCCGCTCAAATTAAAATTTTTTTCAATCAAATTCATTAAGGGTCATTCAAATTCACGCATTACCGCGTAATCGTTTGTATCAGTCTTCCAAATTCCGAATAAGTGCAAGCGAATTCATGCATACGCATAAGCTTTCGTGAATAGACGCAGAAGTTCATTTATGGGCATTCGAATTCGCGAATGTGCAGCCAACTGTCTACTGCCCTTTTGCGAATTCGAATGACCATTGATGAAAAGGTATGCTCTTTGTGCAAATTCACTTGCTCCTACGTGATTTTGAACGACTATTTACAAATTCGAATGCTGCTTTGACACGGCGATCGCAAATCGCGCGAAATCGTTTGCTCCTATTATCAATTCGAATGACACAATCGCAAAATTGAGCGGGAAAACCTATATTTAAGACCATAGTTCTCTTATTATTTATAATTTCCAACGTTGTAATATTCTTCGCGTAGGTACTTTAATACATACAGTTGTCAGTTCATATATGTGACCTTACACCACAAAACGACCGTTAAGTTGAGGTGGTAGTACATGTATCTCTATTATTAGCTGAAATTTGAGTGGCAGAAATCATCTTACCTATTTTAAAATTGCATCAACCATATGTGACCTTACACCACAAAATGACCAATAAGTCGGGAAAACTGATTGTGCTGATTTTCATATCACATTAAAATAGAATTCATTTTAAAATGGTATATAATTTGTCATATCCAGACAAGGCAAACCCTTTGAAAATTAGCGCCAAAGATTTGGAAAATGGCTGAAGCAGTTTTAAAACAAGGGAGAAACGGGCCACTTTAAAGATTGGCGTCCATTCAAGCGCTGTATATCTGATAATTTGTATTCAATGAAAAAACATATTTAAACATGATTTCTGATGATCAAAATTTCACAGAAGGCAGATTAAGATACCTTCATTCAAGAAATACAAAAATCTGGAATCTCATATTTTAAACCAAATTTGGCTACTTCAGCTAATAACAGAGAAACTATCTCTGCGACATAACGGTCGTTTTGTGGTGTAAGGTCTCATATTCCAAATCGTTGGCCCTCATTTTGTATTGTATTGTATTGTAAATTGTATTGGTGGATTTGTGTTGTAAGGTCACATATACAGTGGCCGAAACTCTTTATAACGAGATGCTTAGGAAATGGACATTACCTGGTATCGGGTATCTTGTTATAACGAGGGTCCACTGTATTAACATGTTATAAGAGGGATATCCTGGATCGGAAGACATTTCTCAAATCTTGTTTAATTCACAAAGTTCAAATATTGCACAACACAATTTTCATCAATGCACAATTTTACTTGCACAAATGGGGAACCCAAAATAACAGAGTTTGAACTGTTTTTTGTTTGTTTGGGGCCAATACATTCCGATATTGAGCCACTATAATGTAAACAAACTCAGACGTAAACCTTTGTTGCGATTCGTCCAGAGAGTTTCTGTTTTTCTCAGCTGTAGAAAACCACTGCTTTTCAAATCAGAGTCTATGGGAAGATTTTGCCCCATACCTTATCTCTAGCCCGAAGGCTGGGAGTTTACACCAGGAACTCAGTTTCTATTGAAGACAAAATTGTTCTCCTTCACAATCTCATTTAGCGACAACTTGATTGCAACTAGTACAAAAGTTTTCAGCTATGACCCCACATGGCATTCTCATTGTCATGATGGAACTCTCCTGCAAGACATCTCCTGCAAGATCTTTAGAACCAATGAAAGTAATCCTTCAAGATAGAATCATCGATGATGTCAGATCGACAGCACTTGTATGGCACCATTCATCTGTTTAAACCACTCAAAGGCGCCCGAGCCTTGTGTATGAATAACACAAATTAGGGATCACAAACGTTTTAGGATATCGGTGACGACCTGATTATGGTCTTGTATCATCGTCATGATGACGTCACTTCGCTGCGACACATGACTGAAATCCTGCGACCCCTTGGAACCCTGGCACAACCAGATTATGGTCTTATCATCGTCATGATGACGTCACTTCGCTGCGACACATGACTGAGATCCTGCGACCCCTTGGAACCCTGTCTCCCTTGAAGATGGAATCTTCTTCTTTGAGTACTTCGTGTGTGTAGTCATAGCGCATCTTACCCCTGTAAAAAATAAACAAGATAATGTAGACTTATTTCGTACTTGATTCATATTCAAAATCTATGGAGTGTTTGATACAATGCAGATATTAACAGTGATTGGATATTCTTGTACCAAGTTGCTTGAAATTTGTTTGAAACTCCTTTCTAAATCCAGTATCAATTTGGAAACCTTATGGCTGAAATTCACATTAAGCAAAAATCAAGAATTTATAGGCTTAGGATGTGGATGAGGATTAGGAATTAAGGTTTAGCATGGGATTAAATTTGATAGGGGTTGTGGGTCGAGTTTGGGAAGTGGAAGTTTGGGGCATAATGTGATGGACGAGATGGAGAGACCAAGATGGAGAGACCAAGCCCAGAGCGACGTGGGACTACCTTTACACGAGGCAGAGCTCATAGCCCAGAACAGACCTGAGTGGAACAGAATCTCTCGTAGGGGAGCGAAGGGACACACCGTCCTGTGCACCCAAGTCAGTAAGTAAGTAAGTCAAGTGATGGACCGAATGGGACATTACACCAAATTGAGTTATTAGACCAACAAAACACAAAACCCAAATAAGACCCGAGGGGTGATTCACAAAGATTCAAAGTTGAAATTAACTCTAGTTATTATGGAAAGCCGTTAATTTCTTTGACAATTATTGGAATAGTTCTTTTGAAAAGGTATCAAGTTTGATACAATCAGTTATATGTGTTATCGAGGAGCCTTGAAATAATTGATATTAATTTGTTTGGAAGTTTCAAATACTTGCAATTTTTTGCTTTTGAATATGTTTTATTTCAAGGCTACAAATGGCTTTCCCTAATTGTTAAGTCCGACTTAGACTTGAATTCAACTTAGAATCTTTGTGAAACACCCCCCTGCTGGTATATGTAACCAGCTCTAGCAAAGTCTCATGTCAGCAACTCTTTTTTTGCAGAAATTGCAAATTTAAAAGTAAACAGTTACGTTCAATTTTATTAAATTTGTTGGGGAATTACAGTGTATCAATTTAGAGAGTTCTTTCCATAACTATATAAAAATCAAATTTTGATTTGAAGAGCTGGGGTGTGTGTTTCACAAAGAAAAGCAATCGATTTTTAAGTTGCGAGGCAGAACATGTGACTAAATCTGATTGGTTCAAATGTGCATATTTTCTTAAATTCATTGTAACTTTACAATTAATTAAACTCTTTGTGCAACACCTGATATAGCGAGGTGATTTCACAGGTGGGTCCAGGTTCTCTGTATTTTATTTTTTAAAACCCTAATATAACAATATATCTGATATAACGAGGTAAAATCAATTGACCCAACATGCTTGTTACGATTATGTTTTACTGTATGTATAGTGACAAACCTCACCTCATGATGTACAGGGACCTGGGATTGAGAAGTGCGTTGACCCAGTGGCTCTGCTCCTCTGTGTGGACAAGTCTCATGATGGCTGGCGAATTGAGGCACAATCCAGCGATGGTATCGCCGCAAAACTATACAATAGGAGAGATCAGAAGGAGGTAAAGTAGTTCATCAGATCATGCAATACAGTGAAACCTCATTATAATGAGCACCTTGGGTTCATTGAATTTACCTCTTATATCAGATATCTTGTAACAGCTAGGCTTGAACACAATAATATGGATAGAACCAGGACCTTTGAAATGATCTCGGCATAACAGAGCTCGTTATTAAGAGGATCCACTGTATGTTAGATACAGATGTTTTTAAAAATTATTATGGATAGTTCATTGTAAAACTCATCTACAGTGATCATCAACTTTAAAATATTTTTCTAAAAGTGATACAGTGAATTTACCTAGTTATATCAGGGCTTAGAAATAATAAAATACATAGAACATGGACCTGTGAAACAACCTCATCAGGTACCTTGTGATAACACCTCGCAATAAAGATGTTCCACTGTATTTAAAACTTCAGCCATATACCAATATCACAGTACGATTCTTCAAAATGATATATGAACAATGTTCACCTAGAAAAAAAGAGTGATAAATATGTCAAATTTGATCACCTTTGCCCACTAATGATTTTGACTATGATCATCGAAAAGCGTTCTGGAGCACTTTTCATTCAATCTTAGTTATCTACATAATTAAGGAGACATTTCCAAAAATCAAAACCCATTTCATTCCTCCGTTACCATAACTCCAACTTCCCTTACAAGAGAAATGTGAAATCTCTGAGTGATTTTGGTTGAATTTGACAAAGTAAATTTATGTATCGGTTTAAGTGAAGAAAAACTAGATGGATCTTCGACTGCGTATGTACACTCATACCACGTTTGAAATTGATCCGTCAACCGGTTCTTAAGATATCGCGAGAACAAAGCATTTTAGCACATATATTGAGTCCTGTGACCTTGACCTTTGACCTCATGAACCCCAAAATCTAATCAGATCATTGCCACCCTAATATGTACACTCATACTAAGTTTGAAATTGATCCGTCTACCGGTTCTTGAGATATCGCGAGAACGAGGCATTTTTGCATATATATTGAGTCCTGTGACCTTGACCTTTGACCTCATGACCACTAAAATCTAATCAGATCATTGTCACCCCAATATGTACACTCATACCAAGTTTGAAATTGATACGTCAACCGGTTCTTGAGTTATCACGAGAACGAAAACGGGACGTACGTACGTGCGGACGGACGGATGGACGTACGTACGGACGGACAACCCAAAAACATAATGCCTCTGGCCACTTCGTTGGCGGAGGCATAAAAACCCCTCACCTTTATGCTGTCGACATGAGGCTTGATGTAGCCGTTCTGGGCCAGGTCAAGAACATGAACCAGGGAGAGCTGGGCCGAGCATGCTGGGAAGGCTGCGTCTCTGATCCGCTGTATGATGGCGCCGTTGCTCTCCGACCACTTGGATTTCTCCGTCTCCCGGAAGCCGTGTATGGCCTGGTGGTAACATTGAAATTTAAGAATTGTTTCACAAAAAAATCAACTTGAATTTCACAATTTATTTACAATAAAAAACAGACATCAATTTACACAAAAATAGTAATTATATTAAAATCAAAGCGGGTGGCATCTATGAAAGTATGTACAGGGTCGCACAGGGGAAAAAGGGAACAGAATTCTTCCCATGGCATATGAATAAGACTACTGATTTACAGGGAATTTCGCATTGAGAAAAACGATACTAAGATCAGCAACTTTGTTTTGTAGTTCTATTCTAGAATTAATTTAGTGACGCAATAATGGGTTTCAAATTTCAATGAGATTGTGCCTGTAAAACTGCCTCTTTCACCTGTCATAGTAAATACTACCATGCAGAGCTTGCTCTTGGAGGTGGCTCGGCTGCCAATGGGCACCAGAAATTTAATTTGGCCACTAGAGATCTTGTATTGGCAACCAACAAAATTAGGATCTACAACACAAAAGTCTGTGATGGAGGCATTTTAGCCATGCACCTATTAACCCTAAAAGGGCCGGGCTATTTGAGGTCTGCAGCAGGCCGGGGGGGGGGGGCCATTATGGCCCCCCCCCTAAGATCTTGGCCGCGGAGCGGCCGATCGCCGTAAAATTTTGCACGCATGATAAGTGAAGTGTATAGAATACAATGGTAATTTTAAAAAATTTTGAAAAATTCATTAATTTGCATATTTATGGTAATTTATGCAAATAAGTCATGAAATTCATATTTTTACCCATAAATCATATATCCTTCATAATTAAACTCTGGTTTTCACTACATATATTCATTAGAGCATTTGTAATGATAATACGACAACAAATTTTGGAAGAGCCCGGTTCTTCCTTATGTTTTCTATTGTTTTGTTAATTTCTTATGTATTTCTTTGTTTTTTTAAACTTATGTATTTTATTGTTTTTGTTGTTTATTTTATTTCTAACTATAATTTAACTATTTTGAATCCCAAACCAACATATAACATGTAAACAACACCAAATAACTAATGATACACCTCATTTTACGAAAATTGATATTTCCATATGTTTTGTACACAAATCACGAAATTGAGCGATTTTCGGGCTGACATGCATAGACAAAAGGTCACGTGACTTTGTAACGGTAGGTCCGATTTTCGAAATTTTTGTTTTAAAATGTGCGCAAGACCCGATAGAAAAAAGCCACCAAGCCGCGGCGCGTCATCGTACAGCGTTTTGGACCAATAAAAAAAATCGCGGAGGGGGGGGCCATTATGGCCCCCCCCCCGGCCCTATTAGGGTTAAAGGGAGGAGGGATATACTCTGCTATCGTGTTATTTACAGTTCCACCCCATTCTGGACTGTCATTGTTAAGTAGTATGCTCTAGAATTCCCCAATCAATACTGAACAAAAGACAAGTGCTAACGGTTCAGGAGGGTTTTCCTGAGTTCTGAAAAGCTATTGAAATGGGCAGCGCCAGCTACAGTGGAACAGTGAGCTTTTAATCTCTGTTCTCTGCAGTTCTGCGGACAACATGGAGTCTTCACTCCTTCTGGACAATAACTCTAAATAATGGGCCCTTTGTTTCGAATTGAATAGAGGATTCTAGAGGCATTCTAAATGCCAAAGAACACTAAAATTGTTTCACCCTCTTCCCTAAAAGAGAAGCGTTCCTTGGCTAAAATGCAAATCATGAAAATCATGCTCGGTAGCAATGTGCATTCATCACTGATAACTGTACGAAATGGCTCGACAACGTACATTGTCCCAGTGATCATACTCGTATCTCGTCTTCTTCAGGAAACGTTCCACTTCCTTCAGCAGCGACTCCTCCTCTTCCTCCATCACAAAGTCCTCCATGATGACGAAATCTCTCTCAACAACCGTCCTCGTGGCATCGTCGCTGCATTCAAGTAGTTCAGAGCTCTTGCTCGCATTGGTTTCTTGCGCCGATGTCGAAAGTGATTGTACTGAAGTACAGATTGTTGGGGAAGAACTCACATTGAAGCTCCTTGCCAATGGCGATATTTGCTGTATGGGATAAAAAATGCAATACAAAATATAATTCATTAGAAAATTGATATAATTAAAATCACACGGACAAAAAAAAAGAAAACAGAAAGACCTTTTTAAAATGTTTATTTTTGTTCTTTTGCAGATGATGAGACAAATGTTTGACCACAGAGTCCCATAATAATACAACAACTGAATCAGATTTGTAATTATAAAAGTTAACAGATATATACATTTTTGTTGTATTTCCATACGCATTTCCATAATTTTGGGTTATTTGGATTTTGGATATTTCTTGGACTGATGCAGATACTAAGTTACGGTGGTCTGGGAAGAGGTAACTCTCCCAGAAAAAACAGTTCTCAAATTGTTTTAATTATTTATTTGAAATTTTTAAAACAAAACATTATGATTCAGTTTTTGTTTTCTTTCTTTAGATTTCAATCTAAAACATATAATATATCCTAGAAGTCAATTTAAATTATTAAATCTCTGATTGTTTTTATTCTGGGTACTAAAATGGTGAAATATTGATTGCACCAACCTTGTTCATCTGTCTGCATGGAAGAGTCCCCTGCAAGAGCAAGTGACGATTCGAACAGCTTCTGATTTCAAGCAGGCTATTGCTACACAGTGCTGTGGCTCTGTGCCCATTGCAGAGGTATCTTGCAAGCTTCATGATCACTATGCTACAAGGGATTCTTTCCGAAGCAAATTCCTTTGAGTGATTTAACCTGATCAGGACTGATCCTTCAAAAAGCTCGGGTTTCGGTCTATATAAATATATGGAGAGAAAAAATATAGAAATGGACAAGAAAAATCTTGGCTGGTCCCACACATAGCTATATTAGAATATCGTTGTGCGGAGATGAACCTCTTCCGCCTGCTGCACTATCCAACACAGAAATATTTTTGTCGGCCGATTCCTCCCTCTATTTACAAGTAAATTAAAAAAACTCTTGTTTATGTGATCCACAATTCATATAATTTGATATAATAATTAACGACTCGGTTGTTTTGAAGACCACAAAATGTAGGGAAAAAAATTATTATTTCCCGTCCGTTTTCCGTAGCGATGCATCCTAAAACACAGCGTTCAACTGTTGAACGCAACAGTGTACGAATGGTGGGTATGATCTCTAACATAATTAAATAATAGCATTTTCTTTAGTAGATGTGTAGCTGACTGGATCATGTACTTTGCATGTGGCTGGTCCTGCATTTTTTTACGTCAGTCCAAAATATGTCTGCAAACAAGACGATGCCCTTACCTTAAAGGAAGGGTTCGGACGATTTTCAACATTGCCTTTGTCCCGACGAAAAAAGACCAACTGGATCATTCACAATCACTTTTGGACTAAATAAGGTAACAGTTCTTGATTGAATCTGCCGCCAGTGGGATCTATCCCAGCATGCAATATTCGTGACGTCGATGCCTCACTTTGGTGCCAATACAAAGCAAAGTGAGGCTGGCGAGTCACGCGATCACAAAATTGCAGACACAAAACAATCGAGTATAAATCATCCTGATGGGATTTTTTTTGAATTGATAAAAATATATTACCAATAAGTAATTTTTTTAGATTCTGGTACATTTATTTTGAAATCGTCCGAACCATTCCTTTAACCTAGAACCTAGGCCTAACCAGGCGCTGTGCGGAGCTAACGCACGGCGTTGATTACAGTTAACCTTAACACTAATAAGCCCCTTGACTTGCAGGGGTGAAAAATACCCTACATATTTGCACTAGCACCACCACTTATAGTTATACCGTTTGTGCTTTGCATACAGAATCACATTGACGTAGTGCGTTATTTTTTCGATCGGCGGGGCAATTGATTTTTCGAGGGGTGTGAGCGAATTCACTTTGACCCAGTTGACAATGAGTTGTTAATGGTTACGACCGGACGCTAGCGGTACAGAACAAAGGCACCACGAAGTGTGTGGAGTCATGTGTAACATACAAAGTATTTTACACATGACAGTACAGGTATGCATATTTGGTAGATACATGTTACTTGCACACATAGGTACATTACAGTAGCATTGTGTGGAGATCAACCTCTTCCGCCTGCTGCACTGTCACAAAACATAAACAATTTTTGTCGGCCGATTTCTCCCTAAGTTTACCAGCAAATGCAAAAAAACTTTTTGTTTGTGATCCCTATGTCATATACTTTGATAATAATTACCGACTTTGTTGTTTTGAAGATTTCAAAATGTAGAAAAAAAACGATTATTTCCCGTCTGTTTTCATTACCGATGCATCCTAACACACAACGTTCAACAGATGAACGGTACAGTGTATGAATAGACAGTATGGTAATCTCCCGTGTATTACCATATATTGCGTGTAAATGGTCCACCTAAGTGGACCATATACTTTGTAGATGTGGTTACTTGTCACGATTTAGTGGCTATAGTTTTGTGGCTAAAGCGGCTAAAAAGTGAGATTTAGTGGAGCTGTTTATCTCAGATTTGGTGGTTGTATTGTACGCAAGTAGTCTTGGCTCCGAGTCCTCCTCTTGGTCTTGGACTTGGCCTCTCCTCTTGGCCTTGGCCCTTGGCCTTGCTGTTGCTTGCACTTGCAGCCATATTTTGGAATGATATAAACATATTCTTACTGAAAAAATCTTGCATGGCTAACTTGAATCTACAACAGTATCATAAGAAAACATAATTCATCTACACTTATCAGTAACGTAAAGTACACTGGACGTTAATTTCGATCGCAGTCAAGAGTATCCGAATTCGGATACTCAATCGTCCATAGTATCCGAATTCGGATACTCAATCGTCCATAGTATCCGAATTCGGATATTTCACGCGAACGATCGGGATAAAATCATAAAATCTCACATTTATTTTCTGTTTCACAACTCACAAGGTAACCTATTTCTCATATATCATTCTCAAGAATCTAACAATGAATTAATAGGGGTATTATCGTGTTTACAGTCACCAGTGACTTACCCACGTCGTCTGCTACAAGTCGCAAGTGGCGCTGCACCGCACAAGCTAAACGCACAGTACGTACGTACTAGTACATACAGCTCTTGAATTGAAACTGCTCCCTGCGCATTGCGCTGCGCGCGGTCCCTAAGGGGGCTCTCTCCCCTCTCTCCACCAGGAATTCTGAGCTGTTCCCTTTGCTTCCAGGTCCGTAGCCGGGGGGGGGGGGGGGGGGGGCGGGAGAGAGGGAGGGGGGGGGGGGTAGCTTTAAGTGCGTACGCCCCCCCCCCCAATTCATAAAGGTCCACTTTTTATCGGTCTTGGCCATCTAATATCCAGGGGTCTTGTTGACCTCCGGACTCCCCCCGCTTACACAACTCCAGTGGTCTTGGTCAAGGCCTCCAACAAAATTGGCGACGGACACCTCCCCCCCCCCCCCACCCCCCTGAGTCTCTACATTTCTCCCATTCTCTTTCATTAGGTCCCAGCTGTCTCCCCCTCCCTCCCATTCCCTATCGGTCACCCCCTCTCCACTCCTTTCTATCGATCTCCCCCGGCCTCATTCTTTGTAATGTTTTCTCTACCCCCCTCTCTCTTCGATCTTTCTGTAACTCATTCATTTTTAGAGCAGTGTGGGTATAGACACACCCCTAAGCCCTGAGTTATTCTTTCCCCAATACGTCAGCTGATTCTAAAGTTTCATCTTAGTTACGGGATGAGGGGGGGGGGGGGGGGGGGGGATTTGACGAAAACAATACAAAACGAAGCTATACAGAAACACATTAAACATAACTTGAATGTGCCTCCCCTGTCTACGTACGTTATCTTTTCTACCGCCCATGAGAAATTACAATTGTAGTTTATCCCTCATACCCCCCCCCCTAACAACAACAACAAAAAACACCTTTTCAACCCAAGAGCACATCATAATAATAATTTTATAATTATGTTCATCAAACACGTGAGACTTGCAGCTGTCACACCAGTAATTTTTTTTTCTTCAAAAAAATGGCCCCTTATGTTTTCTATTGTTTTTTCAAAATTATTGGGGGGGGGGGGGGGCACAGGCCCCCCGTGCCCCCCCCCCCCCCCCCGTAGCTACGCCACTGCTTCCAATGTAAACGCTTCGGTACCTCTAGCGGAAATAATTATAACGAAAAGAGGAGACGGGTCATTAAAGGTGCACCTGTAAAGTGTCAGATATTGCCCAAAATTACATTTGAGACTTAAATGCTATACCAAATTCATTGTAAGATATGTCCGAATGATGTGTGAAAGTTTCATTAAAAGAGAACACTTCTTTCCTGTTTAAAAAAGCGAAAAATTGCGTCAGCTTTTACAACTGATTACAGTATGACGTTTATGATGTTTATTTATTTATTTTTGCCTCTCACATTTTTACCACTGAAATTTTTACCTCGGGCATTTTCCCCCACTGGTATTTTTGTCACTGACATTTTTACCACTGACATTTTTTCCTCTAGTA
>JBAMJV010003043.1:0-78712 GCA_037951105.1 Echinarachnius parma | reverse complement strand
TATTTAATACAAATGAGCGATAGTGATGTATGGTTGTTCCGTGGGCACATTATGATTAGAAATTCAATCTAACATCTTTATCTAGCTAATAGCAATCGTTCGGAGATGATAATCATCATCCCCGTCACGAAAAAAACCTGACGGAGATGATGCGTGACGGAGATGACATTCCGACACATTTAAATCGCTGATAGCTTATAGCAATGTATGCAATACAAATAAGCGATAGTGTTGTATAGTTGTTCCACGGGCACATTCATACAAATGATTAGAAATTCAATCTAATATCTTTATCTAGCTAATATCAAGCGTTCGAAGATGACGCTTAATAAAGGTACGGACCTGGTTTTTGACAAAGATCTAAAAAAAACAATGTTACTTACCTATAGACCGGGGAAAAAACATGTCTCTTCTTTCTACTACCTAGTCCCCCGACATGTTGCCACCACGATCACTCAAATTTAGCATATTTTTGTACCGTAGATGACGGACTCAAAATGCGTGACGGAGATCGGGAAATATCGGGACACACAAAACAGATTCTTTTTTTTTTTTTTTTTTTTTTATTCGTTGCATGTGTGCGTATTTAATTTTGGTATTCGTAGTCAACTCATAAAATTGAATTTATTAAGGTATATTAGGACAAAAAATATGCACCTTTTTTGAAATGCTGTATTATGATATTTTTACATGATGCCATCGAGACATGCGAGTTTGAGGGGGGTGGAACATTAAAAAAAAAAAAAAAAAAAAAATATAAGAGTTATCACTTTACTTTTTTTTGTATTTGTTGATTTTTTACTTACTTGTAAGTCAACACTAAGAGGTAACAAAAAAAAAGCTTTAATTTTTTTTCTATGCGACACCAAAGTAGCGGGACGCAAAACTATACACTTATCGAAGAATGACCCGTATATATCATTCTTTTTCTGACTGAAAGTTTCCGTCTTTTTATCTTTTTAATAGGTAATGATGAGATCAGAGGACTGAAGATGGAACCACCTGATCCACTGTCACATGACCAAGTAGATCAGCTGGACAAGGAGAGTTGCCTTCGTACATTGGGATGTACTAGACATGATGAGATCACAGGACTGAAGATGGAACCACCTGATCCAGTGTCACATGATCAAGTAGCTGAGCCAGACGGAGATAAGCATAGAAGCCTAAATATCACTGCAATTACTAGACATGTTGGGCTCACTAGAGTGACGTTGACACCACCTGATCCACTGTCACATGATCAAGTAGCTGAGCCCGACAAGGAGAGTTGCCTTCAGACCTCTAGATTTACCAGACATGAAGGGATCACTAGAGTGAAGATGGAACCACCTGATCCACTGTCACATGATCAAGTAGCTGAGCCCGACGGAGATAAGCATAGAAACCTAAATGTCACTGCAATTACCAGACATGATGGGCTTACTAGAGTGACGTTAGAACCACCTGATCCAGTGTCACATGATCAAGTAGCTGAGACAGATAGAGATAAGCATAGAAGCCTAAATGTCACCTCTGGATTTCCCAGACATGAAGGGATCACTAGAGTGAAGATGGAACCACCTGATACACTGTCACATGATGAAGCGCCTTACAACTATGTGGCTGTGGAGATCAAACTGGAGGAGGATAACCTGGGAGGAGGTAGGCTCAAATGTCTTAAAACATACTCTGTAATATTTAAAGGCAATTCAGACCAGTATATCAGATGCGCGAATCCGTATTGCGCACTTTAACACACGGTACGTAATCCCCCTTTGCTCAGTTATAATAGCGATCGCAAACTGTCCCAGTTCCTGAACGACCGCGACGAAAATAGTCTCGTTCAGAATGTTTGTTATTCCAAGGAGGTACTCGAATCGTGGTCGAATAGAGATCCATCCGAGATTTTTACGAGCGAAAGCATTACATGTACGCAACACGCTCAACCGCACTCGACATCACAGGTGCCGCTGCCTTCTTATCCGCTTGAGCGGTTTGACTACCTCAATGTACAGTTTATCGCTCGGTACATAATAGCTACCAGCTGTGTGCTGCATGCAATTTCATATGAAGGCCCGTGTTCAGATATTCTGAAGCACCGCTCTAGATCTATCCAACACACATCGAGTTCACTGTGGAGTGCGAGTTGGATTTGGCTGACTACCCATTTTAACCCACGCATATTTGCCTTTAAGACACAAGAGGGGAAGCTATGCAGGGGGTAGTGTCGTACAACCTCAATGTTATGTTATGTTTGGTATGTCAAGCTAAGAACTTGTGCAGTATGATTGTTTAATTTCTTGAAGTGTGTTTGATTTTATATGATTTTATATAAAATAAAATGTTTTCTTCTTATGTTGAGTATGTCATGGTCATAATTTCCTCTTTTAACAATGTATAGATTTCCTTCTGAGATTTATAGAATGAGTTTATTCAGAACAAATGAACAATTTATTATTGATTAAGTGTATTTTAAGACTTGTTTGCAATAATAATTGTCATTGTATTCACTATTGCAGGACCTTCAGAAATGGATAGTGGTCTTGATGCGCTCCTTGAGGGTTGTCTGGATGCTAGCCGACTGCGTGAGGAGTCACCTGCAGTGCCTAAAGACCAGCAGAGAGGTTCGGATGCCATGGAATCACCTGATCTGTCGCGTTATCAGCAGGGAGACATGGAATCATGTGACCTATCACATGATGAGCAGGCAGAGGTCGTGGCTATGAAGATAAAAACTGAGGAAGAAACAAGTAAAGGTACGTGATGAGAGAAATTCTTAAAATGGAGCTTGCAACAATAATATGAGCATGATACAAGCCATTAAAGGTGCATACTTGCTGTTAGCGATCAGATACAGTTTAAACCCACACAATAATCTTGCACACCATCTCAACTCCCAGGGGAGCTCAAGCTACTCTAATATAAAGGGCTCTGTAAGCTAATTCAACACCAATCAAGTATCCATTTTGTTCCTGGGTAGAGAACAGCAATGTGAATTAAATGCCTTTATACTGAATGACACACAATGATGGGGCATCAATTGAGTATGTCAATCCATTTGTCAGGTCAGACAAATATACTATAAAAACAGTTGGTGAAAGATATTCTTGAAAATATGTCTATGATAACACAGTTCATGTGCAGGAAAAAGCGTAAGTGGGCTTTCTTGTATGTTGTCCACCCAATATGAATGAAATGGTACTTTGTAACTTGTTTTAGTTCTGTTTGTACTAAAAAAAAAGTTAAAATTTGAAGTGCTTTGTAATGCTGATCCCGAGCACAGTCTGATCATCTAAACATTGTGTTTCCCCTTCAAATGACACCCCAAAGTTGGTGTTTAGTTTAATAATACACACTGATGCAGTTGGAGCACTTGCACATACGGTAATATCACTTTTCTAGTTTTACACAAAGATATCCCAAGATCCATTCATGAACTTATGTTTAATTTTGTGTGTTTTTTTTTCTTCAGTTGGTGATGACAATCGTGGTGAGCATTTGGTTATAACCGGAATCTCGCTATAACCAAGCTCGTTATAATCGGAGCATTATGCCATTGGAACAATCAGGACCAAAGGATTCACCTCGTTATAAACGGTACCTCGTTATAAGCGAGCTCATTATAACGGGGTTTCCCTGTATCACTTTTCTAGTTTTACACAAATATATCCAAGATCCATTCATAAACTTATGTCTAATTTTGTGTGTATTTTTTCTTTCTTCAGATGGTGATGACAATCGTGGTGAGCATTTGGATAGAGGAAGCAGTTGCTGCATGAGTAGTGAACACTCATCAGTCAGCAGGGAGATCAAGAGTGAATTCCCCAAGCTGAAGAAGGCCAAGATCGTTCTCCAGAAACTTTACGTCGGGAGAAAGACTGCTAAATGTGAGGACTGTCACAAGGCACTGCAAGGTAGCAGCTATCAGTATACCTTGGATGGTACGCAGACGAGTATTGCCATGAAATGTAAAATATGCAAGAAGAGTAAGAAGAAAGTCAGTGGAAACAGGAAACGACAAAAAGTTATGGAAGCATCTATCCCAGGAGAGAGGACCAATCATCCAACACATCATCAAGCACCCAGGACAGGCCATAACCTGATGTCAGAGGTTTCAGGTAAGGAAGGCAGTTTGAGATTTTAAAGACTTTTTATAATGCCAAAGTAAAATGAAACCCAAGTTTAAGAAAAAAGAACTCATACAACTTTTGATATATTCATTTCTTGTGTGTTTTCATAGCACATACTTTATATATATAGGAAATTTATATGTACCCAAGGAATAAGTAAAATATTGCTAAACTTAGACAGTGGCTGTAAGATTTCTTCATTCTTTTTGTGTTTGTTTTTAAAGGGACTTAGTAACATTGTCCAAATCCTCAAAATAAAATTGTAATTCTAGCGGTTCCTTTATACCTTGTTGTATTCGTATTAACAATAAAATCATGGGACAGCTTTCGGTTTTTCAAATTTCCCTTTCATTACAAAGATATGTATGATTGAAGTATTTAGATAAGAAAATCTCCGGGCGAGATTTTCATCCCTGTACAAAGTGAATGCAGTGAGTTGGTGAATATCACCCAATATCACTTTGCATTTTCGCTCATTACTTGGCCATACATTGTCCATTTGACCTGAAATTTTCACACAATACCCTGAGGACATATGAGATAACAACAGTATACATTGCATCAACCATTCATCAGTTTTTGCACATCTCAACAAAGTTACTAGATCCCTTTAAGGTGCAGTTGTAGATTTAACAATGCATTGAAGTCCAAAACTTCAATTTGGTGTCAAATTTGTACCTATCTATCTAGATGAAATGTTCCTCTAACCCTTTGAACCTGAAAGGCCAGTTTTCCAGCCTCGCTGAGAAAGTAGATTTACCCAAAAGGCTTGAAAGTTTGGGTGACCCCGTTTTTGATCAGGTGATTAGTTACGTCATTGTCTGGGTCTTTAGATATGGCAGGCGTAATTTTCTTGAATTTCGATCAAAGTTAAAGTGGAAAAATCCATGAGGAATGGCAAGAAAAACATACACAGGCAAAGAGGCTTGTGCTCTTATATACTGGGAGATCCCACGGAAGACATTGATGACTCTAAATATTGTCAGAGTAGTGATTTTGAGGAAGAAATTGACATGGAAGACGAGGTTGCAGCGGCTGCATTGGTCGATTTCGCAGTACCTTTGCAAGTCCAGCTCGGTACAAGTGGGGCTGATCATAGTCAGTGTGTCGATGGAGCAATTAGTCATGGTCAAGATGGTGATGGTCAAAATGAAGTCACGTAGGAAAAGGTTTGTCCGACGAAATGATTTCTCTTATTCCTATTACGTTGTCAGCACAAACATCAAGCATAGGACGTCGTCGATTATCCGAACCTGATCGTAGACTGATGCATGATGGGAGTCACATCCCAGAAAGGAGAAATGACTCAAGAAACCACAGGTGTAGGGTTTGCACAGAAAAATACAAGAGGGCCAAAGCCAAAAATCTTGATGCAGAAGAAAAAGACTTACCAAAACGCAGAAAGACAGTGTTCATATGCAGTGGATGTGAGGCATATTTGTGCATCGGGGAACCAGGAGTCAATTGCTGGGCTGACTGGCACCAAAAAGTGGTCTACTGGTTGTAGAGTAAGAGTTTCCCTTCATTTGTGTCTCTTTTATTGATAAGAAAACATATATTGGCCTGTAGAAAGTAAGTATCTTTCATAGATTTTGATGTAACTTATGAAGTAATTCAGGGTTCAAAGGGTTAAGGAAACTTGCTTGAATGATTGATTAATATGATGAAATGTTACTAATCAAAGCTGTATATCTAAAGGTAAACATATGAAACCTTCAAATTTACTCTTTTGTTTATTCCCCCACAGAAAATGCTGATCTTCAGGGAAATAAAAATGCCACAATATATCTACAAGTGAAGGAAGAACAGGCCCTTCAAGAGGATGTGACAGGTAATTCAACGAATACTGAAGATCATGGTACAAAAACAAATGATGGAAGTGACATTAATGGGAGTAGACCGTACCAACACAGCCTGTATTCAAAGACAAAGGGTACAAGGGATCTACAGATCCCTCGTGTGAAACACCGCAATTGTGAAGTTTGTTTTAAGAAAATTGATAGCCCAGGTGATAAGGAAGGCACAGCGATGCTATCACACATTAAAAGGTCATCCTCAATGTGCAGTGAGTGTTCTGAATCAAGAAGGAAGAAGCACATAAGACCACAGAAGCCTGACATAACTATAAGTTGTGATATATGTGGAAAGTCTTTTTCATGTCAAGGTGATCTAACAAGGCACATGATCAAAAAGGCAAGAAAAGGAAAAAAGCACATGAGACCACATAATGCTAACATAACTCAAAGGACACATACTAATGAAAGCTCTTTCAGTTGTAGTGTATGTGCAATGACTTCTTCACACAAATCTAATCTAACAAGCCACATGAGAACACATCCTGTAAGTTGTGATGTATGTGGAAAGTGCTTCTCCGTTTGTAGATTAGATAAAAATCCATGTAAATTTGAACAACGCATAGGCTCTCATACTGGTGAAAGACCTTTCAGATGCAGTACATGTTCAATGACTTTCATTCTGAAAGCTGATCTAGCAGAACACATGAGGACACATACTGGTGAAAGACCTTTCAGTTGTAGTGTATGTGGACAGACTTTTGCACAGCAATCTAATCTAACAAAGCACATGAGGACACATACTGGTGAAAGACCTGAAAGTTGTAGTATATGTAGAAAGACTTTCATTCAGAAAGGTGATCTAACAAGACACATGAGGACACATACTGGTGAAAGACCTTTCAGTTGTAGTGAATGTGGACAGACTTTTGCACAGAAAAGTAATCTAACTATACACATGAGGAAACATACTGGTGAAAGATCTTCAAGTTGTAGGATATGTACAAAGACTTTCATTCAGAAAGGTAGTCTAGTAAAACATATGAGGACACATACCGGTGAAAGACCTTTCAGTTGTAGTGTATGTAGACATACTTTTGCACAGAAAGGTAGTCTAGCAAGACACATGAGGACACATACCGGTGAAAGACCTTTCAGTTGTAGTGAATGTGGACAGACTTTTGCACAGAAAGGTAATCTAACTATACACATGAGGAAACATACTGGTGAAAGATCTTGAAGTTGTAGGATATGTAGAAATACTTTCATTCAGAAAGGTGATCTAGTAAAACATATGAGGACACATACTGGTGCAAGACCTTTCAGTTGTAGTGTATGTGGACAGACTTTTGCACATAAATGGTATCTAACTGTACACATGAGGACACATACTGGTGAAAGACCTTCAAGTTGTAGGATATGTACAAAGACTTTCATTCAGAAAGGTGATCTAGTAAAACACATGAGGACACATACTGGTGAAAGACCTTTCAGTTGTATTGTGTGTGGACAGACTTTTGCACAGAAAGGTAGTCTAGTAAAACATATGAGGACACATACCGGTGAAAGACCTTTCAGTTGTAGTGTATGTAGACATACTTTTGCACAGAAAGGTAGTCTAGCTAGACACATGAGGACACATACGGTGAAAGACCTTTCAGTTGTAGTGAATGTGGACAGACTTTTGCACAGAAAGGTAATCTAACTATACACATGAGGAAACATACTGGTGAAAGATCTTGAAGTTGTAGGATATGTAGAAAGACTTTCATTCAGAAAGGTGATCTAGTAAAACACATGAGGACACATACTGGGGAAAAACCTTTCAGTTGAACGATATTTGGAAACAAATTCCACACAAAAAATGCCCTAAATATACATATGCGGACTTAAACTGTTGAAAGGCTTTTCAGATGTACCAAATATACAGAGACTTTCGTTCAGAATTGTGATCTATCAAGACACATGATGAAACACACTGATGAAAGACCTTTCATTTGTACATTATGTGGAAAGAGCTACACACAGAATCATGCCTTAACTGTACACATGAGAAGACATTCTGGTGAAAGATCTAGTATTTTTTTTTCTCAGAGAGTCCAAATTGCCTTTAGCATAATCTTCATAACTCCGCGTTGCAGAATCATTATGGGACATATTAAAGCTTAGGTAATGCAGACTCGTAACTGTTTTAAAACCTAGAAAATTAGGTTATAAATCCAAGTTGTGTTTCTTCATCTCATGATGTTTCACCCAAGTTAGAAAATATCCTCTTCTCAGGCCTGAGGAGAGGTTGAGAGATTCGTGCCTCTAGTAGAATTTTATCACCTTTTACACCGTTCTTATCGGTAGTGGCCTCGGCGCTAATTTCTAGCAGATGGTGTCTCAATCAAGACGTCTTGCTGCTAGTCTTGATACGCAGACACTACAGACGAGTTTGGGTTCGGATGTGTACAGAGTATCAAGTTTGTTTGCTTTACCCTATTGTCAAATGGTAGGAAGGAGTAGAGAGGAGAGAGGATCAACCGCATTTAGTATAGGAGAGGGGGGGGGGGGGGGGGGTTATTGTATAAAAAAACAGAATTATAAGTTGTATGAATTATGTAGTTATGTAGTAATCATGAATGTTGTACATACTTATACCTAAATATAAATCAATGACAATGTTGAATTTAAAGATTTTGAGATTAAATAACTCTGCCATCATTCATTATGTGGATGAAGTGTACATGATTCTTTTTATTTGTGTGATTTTCGCAATGTATTTAAACAATGCAGCCAATTATTCTTCTGCAAATATACTGCAAACTAGCGGCACCCGCGGGGTTTTTAATCAGGGAAAATCCATCCAATTTTAAGAACACAACGACCTATACAACTTTTAAAACTGCCCGGTACCCAAATGGTTAAAATACGAAAGAGACACGGGTGTTCTAGTTCGACCCCACCTATATATACCCAATAATAATAATAATAATGTCTTCGCTACTATACACTGGCAGGATTTATTGAGTCAATATAATATCAGTCACACCACACAATGAATAAGAATGAAAAGGTCTAGAAACCTAGACTAGTGGCCATGCACTTTACTGTGTGTAACTGGAGGAGATTATCTCTATAATACCACTAGGTCTCGTGGGAGCAGTTAACGGGGCATGGAATGTTGAGGGAAGCTATTAAAATTGCAGAGTTGATCACCACGGTGGTGGAGATCACGGCTAACTTACTGAAACCTAATGTTGTGCCTGGTCACATATAACAAAACACTGCAAAACAAACATATAACAAAACGCTGCAAAACAACACTAAAAAATGTACTCTTTTGTTTATTCCCTTGCAGAAAATGCTGATCTTCAGGGAAATGAAAATGCCACAATATATCTAGAAGTGAAGGAAGAACATGCCCTTCAAGAGGATGTGACAGGTAATTCAATGAATCAATCAAGAAAAGATAGCAACCTACTAACTGAAGATCATGGTACAAAAACAAATGATGGAAGTGATATTGATGGGAGTAGACCGTACCAACACAGCCTGTATTCAAAGACAAAGGATACAAGGAATCTACAGATCCCTCGTGTGAAACACCGCACTTGTGAAGTTTGTTTAAAGGAAATTGATAGCCCAGGTGATAATGTAAGCACAGTGATTCTATCAGACATTAAAAGGTCATCCTCAATGTGCAATGAATGTTCCGATGCAAGAATAAGGAAGAAGCACATGAGACCACATAATGCTAACATAACTATAAGTTGTGATATATGTGGAAAGTCTTTTTCGTGTCAAGGTGATCTAACAAGGCACATGATGAAAAAGGCAAGAATGGGGAAGAAGCACGTGAGACCACATAATGCTAACATAACTAAAAGGACACATACTGGTGAAAGATCTTTCAGTTGTAGTGCATGTGCAATGACTTTTTCACACAAATCTAATCTAACAAAGCACATGAGGACACATACTGGTGAAAGACCTTCAAGTTGTAGGATATGTACAAAGACTTTCATTCAGAAAAGTGATCTAGCAAGACACATGAGGTCACATACTGGTGAAAGACCTTTCAGTTGTAGTGTATGTGGACAGACTTTTGCACATAAATGGTATCTAACTGTACACATGAGGACACATACTGGTGAAAGACCTTCAAGTTGTAGGATATGTACAAAGACTTTCATTCAGAAAAGTGATCTAACAAAACACATGAGGACACATACTGGTGAAAGACCTTTCATTTGTAGTGTATGTGGACAGACTTTTGCACATAAATGGTGTCTAACTGTACACATGAGGACACATACTGGTGAAAGACCTTCTAGTTGTAGGATATGTACAAAGACTTTCATTCAGAAAGGTGATCTAGTAAAACATATGAGGACACATACTGGTGAAAGACCTTTCAGTTGTAGTGTATGTGGACATACTTTTGCAGATAAATCTCATCTAACACAGCACATGAGGACACATACTGGTGAAAGACCTTTCAGTTGTAGATTATGTGGAAAGACTTTCTCGTGGAGTAATTCTTTAAGGGTACACATGAGGACACATACTGGTGAAAGACCTTTCAGTTGTAGATTATGTGTAAAGACTTTTGCATAGAAATCTAATCTAACAAAGCACATGCAGGTTCATACTAGTGAAAGACCTTTCAGATGCAGCACATGTACAATGACTTTTTGTCAGAAAGGTGGTCTAGCAAGACACATGAGGTCACATACTGGTGAAAGACCTTTCAGTTGTAGTGTATGTGAAAAAACATACACACGAAAAATTGCCCTAAATATGCACATGCGGAATCATACTGTGAAAGATGCAGCACACCAAGCAGCACATGTACAAAGACCTTCATCCAAAAAAGTGATCAAGTAAGACACATGAGAAAGCAAACCATTGAAAGACCCATCAGTTGTAGTGTGTGTGAAATTGAAAAGACTTACCTACACAGAAATACATTGAATATACACATGCTGACTCATACTGGTGAAAGACCTTTCTGATGAAGTGTGTGTGCAATCGGACTTTTTCACACAAATTTAATTTAAGGAGCCACAAGATGAAACGTGTTTTAATCATAGATTATGTGGAAAGATTTGCACACGGAATACAGTCGTAACTGCATGTACACATGAGAACACATACCGATGAAAGAGCCTTCAAATGCAGCACATGTACAAATACTTTCATCCTTCAGGTGATCTAGCAAGACACATGAAGACACATACTGGTTGAATGGCCTTTCAGATGGAGTGTATGCATGTGTAATGACTTTTCACTCGAATCTAATCTAACAAGCCACATGTTGAAACGCGCTATAGAAAGACTTATCAAATGTAGATTTTGTGGAAAGAATTACACACAATTACACATTAAGACTCATACTGCCGCAAGACCACAATTATAATTTTTTTAGTGGCTGATTAAAAATATAAATACTTCAATTGTAGTTATCTTTTTAATGAATGGTTGATTTGAAAAAAAAAAACTTGTTTCACGCTTCTATTGGTTATATTAATACATCAATGCATGAGAGAGCCACAAGAGATATTTGTAAGTTTTGTGGATTGGACAATTTTACTAGATCCATTGAAAGGGGACAACTAACAAGAGCATGAGCATGACTGGCATACAATATAGTACCCTCATCTGATATTTAAGAGGATCACCTTGCAAGTACAACATCGGCTTGTAAAAGTTTTGTTACTGTTTGATATTAAAGGGGTAGTACAGTTTTGGCAAGGCTGAACTTTAGTAACCAAACCTGGACAATAACATTATAAACTAATAGTTATAACTTCACCATGCTCGAAAGGTATACAAAATTACAAACAACTAAGTAAAAAGCCCGTTATCATTCAAAAAGAGCCATTAAAACACAAGAGGGCACTCTCTAAAAAGGCATTGCTTTCAACCGTTTTTCATACGAAATTATATGCATGTGATTTTTGTTGAAATAATGATTAAATAGAGAGATCTTCAACAACTAGGGTATTTAAAAAATGCTTTAGAAAATTTTTGAAAAAGTGTATGCATTTTTAAAATCTTTTGAAAAAATCATCTAATTATTTGGGCCCCAAATAATTATAAGATCAGATATATTTATTGATATTTCAGCCGTTTCTGGACAGATTTTGACCAAATAAAGTTTATTCTGCCATTAAAATTGCATGTTCTCTGAAATTCGACACTCAGTTTGTCATTACCTCACAAAAAATGTGTACATTTATAGTAATTTAATTGGAAATCATTCAAATAATTCAGCATAATATATCAAGTATGAAAATGATCCATCTTATCATATGAAAAGACCTGAATGGACATTGAATTAAATGGCATTATCTGTGTTTCATTGCAGATAATCCTGATCTTTTGGTGGGTGAAACGGTGGATTCGTGTGGAAAATTCACTGGCTCTCTGAATCTAGAAGTGACAGAAAAATTGGCCCTTCAGGAAGGTGGTACAGGTACATTATGTAGTTCAAGGAATCATTCAGGAATGAAGAACAACGTACTCACTAACAATCATGGGGAGATCATAAATGATGGTGTTGGACCTTCCCAAGGTAGCCTGTATTCAAGTAACATTGATACGAGTGACCTACAGAGCCCTAAACACAGTCAATCTTGTTTGAAAAGTAAACAATGTGAGGTTTGTTCAAAGGAAATTGATGGCCCAGGAAACAACACAGGCATATTATCACACATGGATCGGTCACCCTCAATGTGCAATGAGTATTCAGAGTCAGGTATACAAAAGAAGTATATGGGAACGCATAATGCTGACATACTTTTCAGGTGCAGTATATGTGCATTGTATTTCTCTTCTCAAGATAAACTAAAAGAGCACATGCAGATTCATACTGGTGAAGAACCATTCAGTTGCAGTACATGTGCAAAGTCTTTTGCTCATAGAAGTTCTCTAGTGGTACACATGAGAAAACATACTGGTAAAAAACCTTTTAAAAGTTTTAGTTGCAGTACATGTGCAAAGTCTTTCTGTCAGAAAGTTGATCTTGAAAGACACATGAGGACACATACCGGTGAAAGACCTTTCAGGTGTAGTGTATGTGGAAAGACTTTCTCTTGGAGTAGTGCTTTAAGGTTGCACATGAGAACATATACTAGTGAAAGACCTTCAGTTGTAGATTATGTGGAAAGACTTTTGCACAGAAATCTAATCTAACAACGCACATGCAGAATCATACTGGTCAAAGACCTTTCAGATACAGCACATGTTCAATGACTTTTGCACAGAAAGGTAATCTAACTAGACACATGAGGACACATACTGGTGAAAGACCTTCCAGTTGAACGATATTTGGAAAAAGATTTCTCACAAACGATGCCCTAAATGTACAGACTTATACTGGTGAAAGGTCTTTGAGATGTACCAAATATATACAGAGACTTTCGTTCAGAATTGTGATCTAGCAAGACACATGATGAAACACACTGATGAAAGACCTTTCATTTGTACATTATGTGGAAAGAGCTACACACAGAATCATGCCTTAACTGTACACATGAGAAGTCATTCTGGTGAAAGACCTAGTATTTTTTTTCTCAGAGAGTCCAAAATTGCCTTTAGCATAATGTTCATAACTCCGCGTTGGAGAATCATTATGGGACATATTAAAGCTTAGGTAACTCGTAACTGTTTTAAAACCTAGAAAATTAGGTTATGAATCCAAGTTGTGTTTCTTCATCTTGTGCCGGGTCACATATAACAAAACACTGCAAAACAACACTAAAAGATGTACTCTTTTATTTATTCTCTTGCAGAAAATGCTGATCTTCAGGGAAATGAAAATGCCACAATATATCTAGAAGTGAAGGAAGAACATGCCCTTCAAGAGGATGTGACAGGTAATTCAAGGAATCAATCAAGAAAAGATAGCAACCTACTAACTGAAGATCATGGTACAAAAACAAACAATGGAAGTGACATTGATGGGAGTAGACCGTACCAACACAGCCTGTATTCAAAGACAAAGGGTACAAGGGATCTACAGATCCCTCGTGTGAAACACCGCAATTGTGAAGTTTGTTTTAAGAAAATTGATAGCCCAGGTGATAAGGAAGGCACAGCAATGCTATCACACATTAAAAGGTCAGCCTCAATGTGCAGTGAGTGTTCTGAATCAAGAAGGAAGAAGCACGTACGACCACAGAAGCCTGACATAACTATAAGTTGTGCTATATGTGGAAAGTCTTTTTCGTGTCAAGGTGATCTAACAAGGCACATGATGAAAAAGGCAAGAAAAGGAAAGAAGCACATGAGACCACATAATGCTAACATAACTGAAAGGACACATACTGGTGAAAGATCTTTCAGTTGTAGTGCATGTGCAATGACTTTTTCACACACATCTAATCTAACAAAGCACATGAGGACACATACTGGTGAAAGACCTTCAAGTTGTAGGATATGTACAAAGACTTTCATTCAGAAAGGTGATCTAGTGAAACATATGAGGACACATACCGGTGAAAGACCTTTCATTTGTAGTGTATGTGGAAAGACTTTAGCACAGAAAAATAATCTAACTGTACACATGAGGACACATACTGGTGAAAGACCTTTCAGTTGTAGTGTATGTGGACACTCTTTTGCACAGCAATCTAATCTAACAAAGCACATGAGGACACATACTGGTGAAAGATCTGAAAGTTGTAGTATATGTAGAAAGACTTTCATTCAGAAAGGTGATCTAGAAAGACACATGAGGACACATACTGGTGAAAAACCTTTCAGTTGTAGTGAATGTGGACAGACTTTTGCACAGAAAGGTAATCTAAATATACACATGAGGACACATACTGGTGAAAGACATACAAGTTGTAGGTTATGTACAAAGACTTTCATTCAGAAAAGTGATCTAGCAAGACACACGAGGACACATACTGGTGAAAAACCTTTCAGTTGTAGTGTATGTGGACAGACTTTTGCACAGAAAGGTAACCTAACTGTACACATGAGGACACATACTGGTGAAAGACCGTCAAGTTGTAGGATATGTACAAAGACTTTCATTCAGAAAAGTGATCTAACAAGACACATGAGGTCACATACTGGTGAAAGACCTTTCAGTTGTAGTGTATGTGGACAGACTTTTGCACAGAAAGGGTATCTAACAAAGCATATGAGGACACATACTGGTGAAAGACCTTTCAGTTGTAGGATATGTACAAAGACTTTCATTCAGAAAGGTGATCTAGTAAAACATATGAGGACACATACTGGTGAAATACCTTTCAGTTGTAGTGTATGTGGACATACTTTTGCAGATAAATCTCATCTAACACAGCACATGAGGACACATACTGGTGAAAGACCTTTCAGTTGTATATTATGTGTAAAGACTTTTGCACAGAAATCTAATCTAACAAAGCACATCCAGGTTCATACTGGTGAAAGACCTTTCAGATGCAGCACATGTACAATGACTTTTTGTCAGAAAGGTGGTCTAGCAAAACACATGAGGTCACATACTGGTGAAAGACCTTTCAGTTGTAGATTATGTGGAAAGTCTTTTGCACAGAAATCTAATCTAACAAAGCACATGCAGTATCATACTGGTGAAAGACCTTTCAGATGCAGCACATGTACAATGACCTTTTGTCAGAAAGGTGGTCTAGCAAGACACATGAGGTCACATACTGGTGAAAGACCTTTCAGTTGTAGTGTATGTGAAAAAACATACACACAAAAAATTGCCCTAAATATGCACATGCGGAATCATACTGTGAAAGATGCAGCACACTATGCAGCACATGTACAAAGACCTTCATCCAAAAAAGTGATCAAGTAAGACACATGGGAATTCAAACCATTGAAAGACCCATCAGTTGTAGTGTGTGTGCAATTGAAAAGACTTACCTACACACAAATACATTGAATATACACATGAGGACACATACTGGTGAAAGACCTTCAAGTTCTAGGATATGTACAAAGACTTTCATTCAGAAAGGTGATCTAGTAAAACATATGAGGACACATACTGGTGAAAGACCTTTCAGTTGTAGTGTATGTGGACATACTTTTGCAGATAAATCTCATCTAACACAGCACATGAGGACAAATACTGGTGAAAGACCTTTCAGTTGTAGATTATGTGGAAAGACTTTCTCGTGGAGTAATTCTTTAAGGGTACACATGAGGACACATACTGGTGAAAGACCTTTCAGTTGTAGATTATGTGTAAAGACTTTTGCACAGAAATCTAATCTAACAAAGCACATGCAGGTTCATACTGGTGAAAGACCTTTCAGATGCAGCACATGTACAATGACTTTTTGTCAGAAAGGTGGTCTAGCAAGACACATGATGTCACATACTGGTGAAAGACCTTTCAGTTGTAGTGTATGTGAAAAAACATACACACGAAAAATTGCCCTAAATATGCACATGCGGAATCATACTGTGAAAGATGCAGCACACGTTGCAGCACAAAGACCTTCTTCCAAAAAAGTGATCAAGTAAGACACCTGAGAATTCAAACCATTGAAAGACCCATCAGTTGTAGTGTGTGTGAAATTGAAAAGACTTACCTACACAAAAATACATTGAATATAGACATGCTGACTCATACTGGTGAAAGACCTTTCTGATGAAGTGTGTGTGCAATGACTTTTTCACACAAATTTAATTTAACGAGCCACAAGATGAAACATGTTTTAATCATAGATTATGTGGAAAGATTTGCACACGGAATACAGTCGTAACTGCATGTACACATGAGAACACATACCGATGAAAGAGCCTTCAAATGCAGCACATGTACAAATACTTTCATCGTTCAGGTGATCTAGCAAGACACATCTAATCTAACAAGCCACATGTTGAAACGCGCTATAGAAAGACTTATCAAATGTAGATTTTGTGGAAAGAATTACACACAATTACACATTAAGACTCATACTGCCGCAAGACCACAATTATAATTTGTTTAGTGGCTGATTAAAAATATAAATACTTCAATTGTAGTTATCTTTTTAATGAATGGTTGATTTGAAAAAACCAAAACTTGTTTCACGCTTCTATTGGTTATATTAATACATCAATGCATGAGAGAGCCACAAGAGATATTTGTAAGTTTTGTGGATTGGACAATTTTACTAGATCCATTGAAAGGGGACAACTAACAAGAGCATGAGCATGACTGGCATACAATATAGTACCCTCATCTGATATTTAAGAGGATCACCTTGCAAGTACAACATCGGCTTGTAAAAGTTTTGTTACTGTTTGATATTAAAGGGGTAGTACAGTTTTGGCAAGACTGAACTTTAGTAACCAAACCTGGACAATAACATTATAAACTAATAGTTATAACTTCACCATGCTCGAAAGGTATACAAAATTACAAACAACTAAGTAAAAAGCCCGTTATCATTAAAAAGAGCCATTAAAACACAAGAGGGCACTCTCTAAAAAGGCATTGCTTTCAACCGCTTTTCATACGAAATTATATGCATGTGATTTTTGTTGAAATAATGATTAAATAGAGAGATCTTCAACAACTAGGGTATTTAAAAAATGCTTCAGAAAATTTTTTAAAAAGTGTATGCATTTTTAAAATCTTTTGAAAAAATCATCTAATTATTTGGGCCCCAAATAATAATAAGATCAGATATATTTATTGATATTTCAGCCGTTTCTGGACAGATTTTGACCAAATAAAGTTTATTCTGCCATTAAAATTGCATGTTCTCTGAAATTCGACACTCAGTTTGTCATTACCTCACAAAAAATGTGTACATTTATAGTAATTTAATTGGAAATCATTCAAATAATTCAGCATAATATATCAAGTATGAAAATGATCCATCTTATCATATGAAAAGACCTGAATGGACATTGAATTAAATGGCATTATCTGTGTTTCATTGCAGATAATCCTGATCTTTTGGTGGGTGAAACGGTTGATTCGTGTGGAAGCTTCAATAGCTCTCTGAATCTAGATGTGACAGAAAAATTGGCCCTTCAGGAAGGTGGTGCAGGTACATTATGTAGTTCAAGGAATCATTCAGGAATGAAGAACAACGTACTCACTAACAATCATGGGGAGATCATGAATGATGGTGTTGGACCTTCCCAAGGTAGCCTGTATTCAAGTAACATTGATACGAGTGACCAACAGAGCCCTAAACACAGTCAATCTTGTTTGAAAAGTAAACAATGTGAGGTTTGTTCAAAGGAAATTGATGGCCCAGGAAACAACACAGGCATATTATCACACATGGATCGGTCACCCTCAATGTGCAATGAGTGTTCAGTCAGGTATACAAAAGAAGTATATGGGAACGCATAATGCTGACATACTTTTCAGGTGCAGTATATGTGCATTGTATTTCTCTTCTCAAGATAAACTAAAAGAGCACATGCAGATTCATACTAGTGAAGAACCATTCAGTTGCAGTACATGTGCAAAGTGTTTTGCTCATAGAAGTTCTCTAGTGGTACACATGAGAAAACATACTGGTAAACAACCTTTTAAAAGTTTTAGTTGCAGTACATGTGCATAGTCTTTCTGTCAGAAAGTTGATCTTGAAAGACACATGAGGACACATACTAAAAGGACACATACTGGTGAAAGATCTTTCAGTTGTAGTGCATGTGCAATGACTTTTTCACACAAATATAATCTAACAAAGCACATGAGGACACATACTGGTGAAAGACCTTCAAGTTGTAGGATATGTACAAAGACTTTCATTCAGAAAAGTGATCTAGCAAGACACATGAGGTCACATACTGGTGAAAGACCTTTCAGTTGTAGTGTATGTGGACAGACTTTTGCACATAAATGGTATCTAACTGTACACATGAGGACACATACTGGTGAAAGACCTTCAAGTTGTAGGATATGTACAAAGACTTTCATTCAGAAAAGTGATCTAACAAAACACATGAGGACACATACTGGTGAAAGACCTTTCAGTTGTAGTGAATGTGGACAGTCTTTTGCACAGAAAGGTAATCTAACTAGACACACGAGGACACATACTGGTGAAAGACCTTCCAGTTGAACGATATTTGGAAAGAAATTCCACACAAACAATGTCCTAAATGTACAGACTTTAATATACTGGTGCAAAAGTATGTAGACATACTTTTGCACAGAGAGGTAGTCTAGCAAGACACATGAGGACACATACCGGTGAAAGACCTTAGAGTTGTAGTGAATGTGGACAGACCTTTGCACAGAAAGGTAGTCTAGCAAGACACATGAGGACACATACTGGTGAAAGACCTTCCAGTTGAACGATATTTGGAAACAAATTCCACACACAAAATGCCCTAAATGTACACATGCAGACTTATACTGTTGAAAAGCCTTTCAGATGTACCAAATATACAGAGACTTTCATTCAGAATTGTGATCTAGCAAGACACATGATGAAACACACTGATGAAAGACTTTTCATTTGTACATTATGTGGAAAGAGCACTACACACAATATTATGCCTTACCTGTACACATGAGAAGACATTCTGGTGAACGACCTTTTACAGGGGTGTGAGACCTCCGATTTTACGCGGAATTCCGACTTTTTACCTCAAACAGCAATCTTCATTTGCCGCTTATTTTTAATTTCTAATTTCCGATTATTTTTAATTTCCGATTATTTTGAATATTAGCACTCAATGGTTTAGCATATTTTGATGACATATCGAGTGCTACATTGTACAACGTACCAATTTCGTATTTAGCACATGCGGAAATCGCACACGTGTGCATTCAACGGCGAGGTTTAGCCTGGGCGTGGCCTTACACCTGAACGAACGCGCGCCTTTGCTACCCGCAGCGCTAGCATGCACACCGACAGCATGCGCTGCACACCTTTCCGCCGAGTGATACGGCTGCATCGAGCCTTGAACCCCGGCCTAAGGTAAGGGACTTCGCGCACACTTTTCATTTCAGATTTTTTCCGACTTTTTTTCCATCTTGCTCTCACACCCCTGCTTTTAGATGCAGCACGTGTACCAAGACTTTCATTCAGATAGGCGATCAAGCAAGACACATGAAGACGCATATCAGTGAAAGACTGTTGCTCATGAATATTCATATATATTCATTAGATGCTCATTAAATACGCAAAAAACTAAATTCATTAATAACTTTTTTTAATGAGAAAAATGGATAACCACAATGCTTATTAAATATGCATACAAAATAATTCATTAATAACTCTTTTTAATGAGAAAAATGTATAACCACTGGTTAGAAAATTGAATATTAAATGAGTGCTGCTTCTCATGAACATTTGAATAATCAATTAGTAGCAGTGTAACTGCTTAAAAGCCTTGTATTTTTTTGGCTAACCACTATCATTTATGTAGGAAAAAGGTATATGTTGATAAATGTTCACCTCACATCAAGCTCTTGTCATGTCCTAGACCAGTGTAATAGGCATTGAACATGAGTACAGGGTGTCCCCCCCAAAAAAACCTGTGTATAAGGCGCATCCCCCACTTTGAAATTTTTCCGACGGAAAAAAAAGTGCGCCTTATACACGTTTTACGGTAGTGTGTGTGCAATGACTTTTTTCACAAAATCTACTCTATCAAGACACATTATGAAACACACTGATAAAAGACCTTTCATTTGCGGTGCCCATGCGATGCTCTTTATGACTTATTTTGGGCTTACGGTAACTAAAAAATGTATGCTTTTTTTTTTTTTTACTCCGCATTAAACAATTTTTGGACATCGTACGGCGAGGAAAAATGCCTTGGCGACCGCACAATAGCCAAGGCACCCTTGTGGGCGCTGCAAGATTCCCGCAAGATTCCTGCAAGATTTCATCTAAAAGTGGCATCGTAGGGGCGCCGTTTCCCAAATCGAAGCATTTGTGACCTAGACATAAGGCTAATTAACATCAAACCATGTGACCAATATACACCTGGGTCGAGAGCAGCAATAGCGGATTAATTGTCTTGCTGAAGGACAAACACAGTGGGCCTACACAGCTAGGTTCAAACTCGGAATCTCACGATCGGAAAGCGCGGGCTTTACCAATCTTGACACCACGTCCACAAATAATGATTAAAATGATTTAATTATATTAAAAGAAATAGTACTAATAATACATTGGTATTATGAAGCTAAAGTGATATTTTGAACACCAATTAAAAAAATGTCTCCATCCCAAATTAGTACAGTATCTTTATTTTTACATGCATGTACATGTGTGTGTGTGAGGTGAATATATGTGTGGATGTGCGTCAATGTGAGGGATGGGAGGACATGACCCCCCCCCCCCCCCCACATTCAGAAGAGGAGGGGGTAATTGCCCCCTTCCCCTTATGCACATAATGTATGTTTGAATCCATAGCTTCCACTACATACACTGTGCAATTTTTTTTCTCGTATGCACAAAATTTCAAGCCCAATTTTCAAGCCCAAAATGCAAAAGCTCCCTTTGCTTCCTCGCAATGCCCCCGCCCCCCCCCCCCCCCCCCCTGTTGACGGTTGTTGGTACCCTATCATGTGTGTATGTTTTATGTATTCTAGTATATACAATTTTCTTCCATGGTATGCACCAGATTGCATAATTTCAAGTAAAAACCCAACTGATGCAACCGGTCAAATAGCATCTGCTTATTGAGCTCATTTCACGCTTGAAATAGATGTATGACTTTCCGGGCAATTTTAACTTAAATTTTTTTCAGAGAGTCCAAAATTGCCTTTAGCATAATGTTCATAACTCCGCGTTGCAGAATCATTATGGGACCATCTTTATATCATATTAAAGCTTAGGTAATACAGACTCGTAACTGTTTTAAAATCTAGAAAATTAGGACATCCAAGTTGTGTTTCTTCTTCTTGTCCCAGGTCACATATAACAAAACACTGCAAAACAAACATATAACAAAACACTGCAAAACAAACACTAAAAAATGTACTCTTTTGTTTATTCCCTTTGCAGAAAATGCTGATCTTCAGGGAAATGAAAATGCCACAATATATCTACAAGTGAAGGAAGAACATGCCCTTCAAGAGGATGTGACAGGTAATTCAAGGAATCAATCAAGAAAAGATAGCAGCCTACTAACTGAAGATCATGGTACAAAAACAAATGATGGAAGTGACATTAATGGGAGTAGACCGTACCAACACAGCCTGTATTCAAAGACAAAGGGTGCAAGGGATCTACAGATCCCTCGTGTGAAACACCGCAATTGTGAAGTTTGTTTTAAGAAAATTGATAGCCCAGGTGATAAGGAAGGCACAGCAATGCTATCACACATTAAAAGGTCAGCCTCAATGTGCAGTGAGTGTTCTGAATCAAGAAGGAAGAAGCACGTACGACCACAGAAGCCTGACATAACTATAAGTTGTGATATATGTGGAAAGTCTTTTTCATGTCAAGGTGATCTAACCGTTTGTAGATTAGATAAAAAGCCATGTAAATTTGAACAACGCATATGCTCTCATACTGGTGAAAGACCTTTCAGATGCAGTACATGTTCAATGACTTTCAAGATGAAAGGTGATCTAGCAGAGCACATGAGGACACATACCGGTGAAAGACCTTTCAGTTGTAGTGAATGTGGACAGACTTTTGCACAGAAAGGTAATCTTACTATACACATGAGGACACATACTGGTGAAAGACCTTTCAGTTGTAGTGTATGTGGACAGACTTTTGCACAGCAATCTAATCTAACAAAGCACATGAGGACACATACTGGTGAAAGATCTGAAAGTTGTAGTATATGTAGAAAGACTTTCATTCAGAAAGGTGATCTAGAAAGACACACGAGGACACATACTGGTGAAAAACCTTTCAGTTGTAGTGAATGTGGACAGACTTTTGCACAGAAAGGTAATCTAACTATACACATGAGGACACATACTGGTGAAAGACATACAAGTTGTAGGTTATGTACAAAGACTTTCATTCAGAAAAGTGATCTAGCAAGACACATGAGGACACATGCTGGTGAAAAACCTTTCAGTTGTAGTGTATGTGGACAGACTTTTGCACAGAAAGGTAATCTAACTGTACACATGAGGACACATACTGGTGAAAGACCGTCAAGTTGTAGGATATGTACAAAGACTTTCATTCAGAAAAGTGATCTAACAAGACACATGAGGTCACATACTGGTGAAAGACCTTTCAGTTGTAGTGTATGTGGACAGACTTTTGCACAGAAATGGTATCTAACAAAGCATATGAGGACACATACTGGTGAAAGACCTTTCAGTTGTAGTGTATGTGGACATACTTTTGCAGAAAAATCTTATCTAACACAGCACATGAGGACACATACTGGTGAAAGACCTTTAAGTTGTAGATTATGTGGAAAAACTTTCTCTTGGAGATATGCTTTAAGGTTACACATGAGGACACATACTGGTGAAAGACCTTCCAGTTGTAGATTATGTGCAAAGACTTTTGCACAGAAATCTAATCTAACAAAGCACATGCAGTATCATACTGGTGAAAAACCTTTTAGTTGCAGTACATGTGCGAAGTCTTTCTCTCGTCAGCATCTTAAACAGCACATGCAGACTCATACTGGTGAAAAACCTTTCAGTTGCAGTACATGTGGGAAGTCTTTTGCTCATAGATGTACTCTAGTGGTACACATGAGAACACATACTGGTGAAAAACCTTTTAGTTGCAGTACATGTGCGAAGTCTTTCTCTCATCAGTATCAACTTAAACTGCACATGGAGACTCATACTGGTGAAAAACCTTTCAGTTGCAGTACATGTGGGAAGTCTTTTGCTCATGGACAGGCTCTAGTGGTACACATGAGAATACATACTGGTTAAAATTCTTTCAGATGCAGCACATGTACAATGACTTTTTGTCAGAAAGGTGGTCTAGCAAGACACATGAGGTCACATACTGGTGAAAGACCTTTCACTTGTAGTGTATGTGAAAAAACATACACACGAAAAACTGCCCTAAATATGCACATGCGGAATCATACTGTGAAAGATGCAGCACACGTTGCAGCACATGTACAAAGACCTTCATCAAAAAAAGTGATCTAGTATTAGACACATGAGAATTCAAACCATTGAAAGACCTTTCAGTTGTAGTGTGTGTGAAACTTAAAAGACTTACCTATACAAAAATACATTGAATATACACATGCTGACTCATACTGGTGAAAGACCTTTATGATGAAGTGTGTGTGCAATGACGTTTTCACACAAATTTAATCTTAACAAGCCACAAGATGAAACACGTTTCAATCGTAGATTATGTGGAAAGATTTGCACCTACACCTGTGGTTTGATGAATCATTTCACCAAATATATACAGAGACTTTCGTTCAGAATTGTGATCTAGCAAGACACATGATGAAACACACTGATGAAAGACCTTTCATTTGTACATTATGTGGAAAGAGCTACACACAGAATCATGCCTTAACTGTACACATGAGAAGACATTCTGTTGAAAGACCTAGTATTTTTTTTCTCAGAGAGTCCAAAATTGCCTTTAGCATAATGTTCATAACTCCGCGTTGCAGAATCATTATGGGACATATTAAAGCTTAGGTAATGCAGACTCGTAACTGTTTTAAAACCTAGAAAATTAGGTTATGAATCCAAGTTGTGTTTCTTCATCTTGTGCCGGGTCACATATAACAAAACACTGCAAAACAACACTAAAAGATGTACTCTTTTATTTATTCCCTTGCATAAAATGCTGATCTTCTGGGAAATGAAAATGCCACAATATATCTAGAAGTGAAGGAAGAACATGCCCTTCAAGAGGATGTGACAGGTAATTCAAGGAATCAATCAAGAAAAGATAGCAACCTACTAACTGAAGATCATGGTACAAAAACAAATGATGGAAGTGACATTGATGGGAGTAGAACATACCAACACAGCCTGTATTCAAAGACAAAGGGTACAAGGGATCTACTGATCCCTCTTGTGAAACACCGCACTTGTGAAGTTTGTTTAAAGGAAATTGATTGCCCAGGTGATAATGTAAGCACAGTGATTCTATCAGACATTAAAAGGTCATCCTCAATGTGCAATGAGTGTTCCGATGCAAGAATAAGGAAGAAGCACATGAGACCACATAATGCTAACATAACTATAAGTTGTGATATATGTGGAAAGTCTTTTTCGTGTCAAGGTGATCTAACAAGGCACATGATGAAAAAGGCAAGAATGGGGAAGAAGCACGTGAGACCACATAATGCTAACATAACTAAAAGGACACATACTGGTGAAAGATCTTTCAGTTGTAGTGCATGTGCAATGACTTTTTCACACAAATCTAATCTAACAAAGCACATGAGGACACATACTGGTGAAAGACCTTCAAGTTGTAGGATATGTACAAAGACTTTCATTCAGAAAAGTGATCTAGCAAGACACATGAGGTCACATACTGGTGAAAGACCTTTCATTTGTAGTGTATGTGGAAAGACTTTAGCGCAGAAACGTAATCTGTTGTAGGATATGTACAAAGACTTTCATTCAGAAAAGTGATCTAACAAAACACATGAGGACTCATACTGGTGAAAGACCTTTCAGTTGTAGTGTATGTGGACAGACTTTTGCGCATAAATGGTATCTAACTACACATGAGGACACATACTGGTGAAAGACCTTCAAGTTGTAGGATATGTACAAAGACTTTCATTCAGAAAGGTGATCTAGTAAAACATATGAGGACACATACTGGTGAAAGACCTTTCAGTTGTAGTGTATGTGGACATACTTTTGCAGATAAATCTCATCTAACACAGCACATGAGGACACATACTGGTGAAAGACCTTTCAGTTGTAGATTATGTGGAAAGACTTTCTCGTGGAGTAATTCTTTAAGGGTACACATGAGGACACATACTGGTGAAAGACCTTTCAGTTGTAGATTATGTGTAAAGACTTTTGCACAGAAATCTAATCTAACAAAGCACATCCAGGTTCATACTGGTGAAAGACCTTTCAGATGCAGCACATGTACAATGACTTTTTGTCAGAAAGGTGGTCTAGTAAGACACATGAGGTCACATTACTGGTGAAAGACCTTTCAGTTGTAGTGTATGTGAAAAAACATACACACGAAAAATTGCCCTAAATATGCACATGCGGAATCATACTGTGAAAGATGCAGCACACTATGCAGCACATGTACCAAGGCCTTCATCCAAAAAAGTGATCAAGTAAGACACATGAGAATTCAAACCATTGAAAGACCCATCAGTTGTAGTGTGTGTGAAATTGAAAAGACTTACCTACACAAAAATACATTGAATATACACATGCTGACTCATACTGGTGAAAGACCTTTCTGATGAAGTGTGTGTGCAATGACTTTTTCACACAAATTTAATTTAACGAGCCACAAGATGAAACATGTTTTAATCATAGATTATGTGGAAAGATTTGCACACGGAATACAGTCGTAACTGCATGTACACATGAGAACACATACCGATGAAAGAGCCTTCAAATGCAGCACATGTACAAATACTTTCATCGTTCAGGTGATCTAGCAAGACACATGAAGACACATACTGGTTGAATGGCCTTTCAGATGGAGTGTATGCATGTGCAATGACTTTTCACTCAAATCTTATCTAACAAGCCACATGTTGAAACGTGCTATAGAAAGACTTATCAAATGTAGATTTTGTGGAAAGAATTACACACAATTACACATTAAGACTCATACTGCCGCAAGACCACAATTATAATTTTTTTAGTGGCTGATTAAAAATATAAATACTTCAATTGTAGCTATCTTTTTAATGAATGGTTGATTTGAAAAACCAAAACTTGTTTCACGTTTCTATTGGTTATATTAATACATCAATGCATGAGAGAGCCACAAGAGATATTTGTAAGTTTTGTGGATTGGACAATTTTACTAGATCCATTGAAAGGGGACAACTAACAAGAGCATGAGCATGACTAACATGTCTAACACTTCGCAAATGTTTCTGTAATTCATAAACAATGCAATTAATTACTCAAACTTAGGAACCAACAGCCTTTGCTTTCGCAAGCGCCAAACATTTGCGAGTGAGCCAATTCTATAAATGCTGACCTTTGCAGACGATAGAACCACAGAAGTTATGTAGGCCTACAACCAAGACAACGTGTATAATACACAAGACAAATCTGCTGCAGACCCATGAACGGAAACTTTATTTTAAATTGTTGTCTCGTGAGCTTGTTGTTTGAATGAACTACTAAAACTATTCATTACCTTTTTCTAAGAATTGTATTTGGGGATGTTGGTTCTCTTTAAATGATCTATATATGTCTAACACTTTGCAATGGGTTCTGTAATTTATAAACTATGCAATTAATCACAAGAGCCAAAGGTGTGCAAGTACGTCAATTCTGTGCACGTGTATGAGGAAACAATAGAATGTGTGTGTCCTGCACAATCTACTAGTCTTCTATTGCACACCCATGAACACGTAATATATATGTTATAGCAACAAATGGACTTGTCCATTTTTATATTTATTTATTGAATGATTTACTTTATGATTTTTATTGTATACAGTTAGGCGTTGTTACGTCATTAATTTAGCTTTGTTACGTAACGCGCGTTTATGGGATATGCGCCGTGATTAAGCGTTTACGCAGTAAAATAATATTTGCGCTTATTAATAACAAATTTGTTCTTTTATAATCATTCCGATATTTTGCTGTAAAAAGAAGTGGGCGCAATTTCGAACAGACTCATAAATAAACTGAATCGTCAACTATCATCAACTTATCCATCTCATTTATGGATTCGTCGCCGGCCATGAATTACAAATTCGAACACCGCATCATAGTTGCTGTGATCATATCATAGATTGACCTGCTTCTGCGAAGACAGTGTTGTGTTGTTGTGTTGTTGCGTCGTCGTATATTTTAATTAAACTTTCAATTATATTATAATAAGAAACAACTCTAATTAGTCTCGTTCTTTCCCACTCAATCTTTGTTACCTAGCCTTTAGTTTAGTTAATTTGTCCTTCCATTATTTAGTTTATTTAAAGTGTAAATTCCCCTTCAAATACCGAGTAAACGTACGTGTTTCGTCGGTGACATATAGTATGATGATTTTTTTTTCTTCATTTGATTGCATATTTTTTTGGAAAACTATTTTTCTGAACTTTTTGGTGGAATCAATTACTAAAATTATATTATTTTTCAGAACATTATTTTGAGTGTTGAATCTCTTTAAAATATAAACCAGTGTGCAAAAAAAAAAGAAGAGGAATTTGTTCATAATAAGAACCATTCCTTACATTATTATAAAGCAACGTTGAACTAGCTAGTATATTTTACATTATTCTTTACATTGTCACATGCTCTCCTGGTTTATTCTTAAAGGGACTAAGTAACATTGTTCAAATCCTCAAAATCCAATTGGAATTCTAGCGATTCCCTCATACCTTGTTGTATTCTTATTAACAAAAAAAAGCATGATACAGGTTTCAGTTTTTCAAATTTCCCTTTCGTTAAAAGGATATTTACAATTGAAGTGTCCAGATGTCAAATTATCAAATGGATCGTCAGAACCGTGTACAAAGTAGGTGTTATGAGTTAGTGAATGTCACTTTGCATTTTTCATCATTACTCTGCCATATAAAGTCCATTTCACTTGAAATGTTCACACAATACCCAGTGGACATATTATATAACAACAATATACATTGTATCAACCACTCATCAATGTTTGCACATGTCAACAAAGTTCCTAGATCCCTTTTAATTATGTGCTGCATATGAAATAGGATGGTCATATTTTATATACTGTACAGTATGATGCGCCTCGGAATAGAATTTCTAGATTGATGGGGCAATAAAGATGGTGGTCTATTATTATTAGTAGTAGTAAGGGGATTTCAGAAACTCTAAGGGAGCAGTTAAAAGTATTTCAGGCTTAAAACGAAAGATTGCATGTATATGTTACCAAAGGCCAGATGTCAAATGGCTTTGGTCATGTGTGTGACTTTGCATGGGAGCACTTTACTCATAATGAGAAATTTTAATTGTCATGTTATTGTCAGATCTGTAAGTATGAAACGAGTAATGAATAAGAATTATTTGGTGTAAAGTTCTTTGGTCAATAATAAAAGAGAGCATTTTTCTCCATTTTCAACTGTTATTATTGCTCACTATTCCTAAGTTAACAAAGAAACTTTCACCTCAATTTTGATTTATTGACACAATTTGTTTTTTAGAAAAAATGTATCCATTATTTGGTAATTTAATGGGAAATTATTCAAATAATTCAACATAATATATCAAATATGAAAATGATCCATCTTATCATATGAGAAGACCTGAACGGACAGTGAATTCAATGGCATTATCTGTGTTTCATTGCAGATAATCCTGATCTTTTGGTGGGTGAAACGGTTGATTCGTGTGGAAGCTTCAATAGCTCTCTGAATCTAGAAGTGACAGAAAAATTGGCCGTTCAGGAAGGTGGTACAGGTACATTATGTAGTTCAAGGAATCAATCAGAAATGAAGAACAACGTACTCACTAACAATCATGGGGAGATCATAAATGATGGTGTTGGACCTTCCCAAGGTAGCCTGTATTCAAGTAACATTGATACAAGTGACCTACGTAGCCCTAAACACAGTCAATCTTGTTTGAAATGTAAACAATGTGAGGTTTGTTCAAAGGAAATTGATGGCCCAGGAAACAACACAGGCATATTATCACACATGGATCGGTCACCCTCAATGTGCAATGAGTGTTCAGAGTCAGGTATACAAAAGAAGTATATGGGAACGCATAATGCTGACATAATTTTCAGGTGCAGTATATGTGCATTGTATTTCTCTTCTCAAGATAAACTAAAAGAGCACATGCAGATTCATACTGGTGAAGAACCATTCAGTTGCAGTACATGTGCAAAGTCTTTTGCTCATAGAAGTTCTCTAGTGGTACACATGAGAAAACACACTGGTAAACAACCTTTTAAAAGTTTTAGTTGCAGTACATGTGCAAAGTCTTTCTGTCAGAAAGTTGATCTTGAAAGACACATGAGGACACATACTAAAAGGACACATACTGGTGAAAGAGCTTTCAGTTGTAGTGCATGTGCAATGACTTTTTCACACAAATCTAATCTAACAAAGCACATGAGGACACATACTGGTGAAAGACCTTCAAGTTGTAGGATATGTACAAAGACTTTCATTCAGAAAAGTGATCTAGCAAGACACATGAGGTCACATACTGGTGAAAGACCTTTCAGTTGTAGTGTATGTGGACAGACTTTTGCACAAAAATGGTATCTAACTGTACACATGAGGGCACATACTGGTGAAAGACCTTCAAGTTGTAGGATATGTACAAAGACTTTCATTCAGAAAAGTGATCTAACAAAACACATGAGGACACATACTGGTGAAAGACCTTTCAGTTGTAGTGAATGTGGACAGTCTTTTGCACAGAAAGGTAATCTAACTAGACACACGAGGACACATACTGGTGAAAGACCTTCCAGTTGAACGATATTTGGAAAGAAATTCCACACAAACAATGCCCTAAATGTACAGACTTTAATATACTGGTGCAAAAGTATGTAGACATACTTTTGCACAGAAAGGTAGTCTAGCAAGACACATGAGGACACATACCGGTGAAAGACCTTAGAGAGTTGTAGTGAATGTGGACAGACCTTTGCACAGAAAGGTAGTCTAGCAAGACACATGAGGACACATACTGGTGAAAGACCTTCCAGTTGAACGATATTTGGAAACAAATTCCACACACAAAATGCCCTAAATGTACACATGCAGACTTATACTGTTGAAAAGCCTTTCAGATGTACCAAATATACAGAGACTTTCATTCAGTGTGTCTAGCAAGACACATGATGAAACACACTGATGAAAGACCTTTCATTTGTACATTATGTGGAAAGAGCACTACACACAATATTATGCCTTACCTGTACACATGAGAAGACATTCTGGTGAATGACCTTTTACAGGGGTGTGAGACCTCCGATTTTACGCGGAATTCCGACTTTTTACCTCAAACAGCAATCTTCATTTGCCGCTTATTTTTAATTTCTAATTTCCGATTATTTTTAATTTCCGATTATTTTGAGTATTAGCACTCAATGGTTTAGCATATTTTGATGACATATCGAGTGCTACATTGTACAACGTACCAATTTCGTATTTAGCACATGCGGAAATCGCACACGTGTGCATTCAACGGCGAGGTTTAGCCTGGGCGTGGCCTTACACCTGAACGAACGCGCGCCTGTGCTACCCGCAGCGCTAGCATGCACACCGACAGCATGCGCTGCACGCCTTTCCGCCGAGTGATACGGCTGCATTGAGCCTTGAACCCCGGCCTAAGGTAAGGGACTTCGCGCACACTTTTCATTTCAGATTTTTCCCGACTTTTTTTCCATCTTGCTCTCACACCCCTGCTTTTAGATGCAGCACGTGTACCAAGACTTTCATTCAGATAGGCGATCTAGCAAGACACATGAAGACGCATATCAGTGAAAGACTGTTGCTCATGAATATTCATATATATTCATTAGATGCTCATTAAATATGCAAAAAACTAAATTCATTAATAAATTTTTTTAATGAGAAAAATGGATAACCACAATGCTCATTAAATATGCATACAAAATAATTCATTAATAACTCTTTTTAATGAGAAAAATGTATAACCACTGGTTAGAAAATTGAATATTAAATGAGTGCTGCTTCTCATGAACATTTGAATAATCAATTAGTAGCAGTGTAACTGCTTAAAAACCTTGTATTTTTTTGGCTAACCACTATCATTTATGTAGGAAAAAGCCCGGAAGGTATATGTTGATAAATGTTCACCTCACATCAAGCTCTTGTCATGTCCTAGACCAGTGTAATAGGCATTGAACATGAGTACAGGGTGTCCCCCCAAAAAAAACCTGTGTATAAGGCGCATCCCCCACTTTGAAATTTTTCCGACGGAAAAAAAAGTGCGCCTTATACACGTTTTACGGTAGTGTGTGTGCAATGACTTTTTTCACAAAATCTACTCTATCAAGACACATTATGAAACACTGATAAAAGACCTTTCATTTGCGGTGCCCATGCGATGCTCTTTATGACTTATTTTGGGCTTACGGTAACTAAAAAATGTATGCTTTTTTTTTTTTTTACTCCGCATTAAACAATTTTTGGACATCGTACGGCGAGGAAAAATGCCTTGGCGACCGCACAATAGCCAAGGCACCCTTGTGGGCGCTGCAAGATTCCCGCAAGATTCCTGCAAGATTTCATCTAAAAGTGGCATCGTAGGGGCGCCGTTTCCCAAATCGAAGCATTTGTGATCTAGACATAAAGCTAATTAACATCAAACCATGTGACCAATATTCACCTGGGTCGAGAGCAGCAATAGCGGATTAATTGTCTTGCTGAAGGACAAACACAGTGGGCCTACACAGCTAGGTTCAAACTCGGAATCTCACGATCGGAAAGCGCGGGCTTTACCAATCTTGACACCACGTCCACAAATAATGATTAAAATGATTTAATAATGATAAAAATAATAAAAGAAGTAGTACGCTAAAGTAATGTTTTGAACACCAATTTTTAAAATGTCTCCATCCCAAATTAGTACAGTATCTTTATTTTTACATGCATGTACATGTAGGGTGTGTGTGTGTGTGGGGTGAATATGTGTGCATGTGCTTCAATACGTGGGGGATGGGAGGACATGACCCCCCAACATTGGGAAGAAGAGGGGATTGCCCCCTTCCCCTTATGCACATAATGTTTGTTTGAATCCATAGCTTGCACTACATACAGTGTGCAATTTTTGTTCTCGTGTGCACAAAATTTCAAGCCCGAAATGCCTAAGCTCCCTTTGCTTCCTCGCAATGCCCCCCTCCCCCTCTTTTGACGGCTGTTGGTGCCCTACCGTGTGTGTGTTTTATGTATTCTAGTATATACAATTTTCTTCCATGGTATGCACAAGATTGCATCATTTCAAGTAAAAACGCCACTGATGCAACCGGTCAAATAGCATCTGCTTATTGAGTTCATTTCACGCTTGAAATAGATGGATAACTTTCCGGGCAATTTTCTCTTCAATTTTTGTTCAGAGAGTCCAAAATTGCCTTTAGCATAATAATGTTCATAACTCCGCGTTGCAGAATCATTATGTGACAATCTTCATAGCATATTAAAGCTTAGGTAATGCAGACTCGTAACTGTTTTAAAATCTAGAAAATTAGGACATCCAAGTTGTGTTTCTTCTTCTTGTGCCAGGTCACATATAACAAAACACTGCAAAACAAACATGTAACAAAACACTGCAAAACAACGCTAAAAGATGTACTCTTTTGTTTATTCCCTTGCAGAAAATGCTGATCTTCAGGGAAATGAAAATGCCACAATATATCTACAAGTGAAGGAAGAACATGCCCTTCAAGAGGATGTTACAGGTAATTCAAGGAATCAATCAAGAAAAGATAGCAACCTACTAACTGAAGATCATGGTACAAAAACAAATGATGGAAGTGACAATGATGAGAGTAGACCGTACCAATACAGCCTGTATTCAAAGACAAAGGGTACAATGGATCTACAGATCCCTCGTGTGAAACACAGCAATTGTGAAGTTTGTTTTAAGAAAATTGATAGCCCAGGTGATAAGGAAGGCACAGCGATGCTATCACACATTAAAAGGTCAGCCTCAATGTGCAGTGAGTGTTCTGAATCAAGAAGGAAGAAGCACGTACGACCACAGAAGCCTGACATAACTATAAGTTGTGCTATATGTGGAAAGTCTTTTTCGTGTCAAGGTGATCTAACAAGGCACATGATGAAAAAGGCAAGAAAAGGAAAGAAGCACATGAGACCACATAATGCTAACATAACTGAAAGGACACATACTGGTGAAAGATCTTTCAGTTGTAGTGCATGTGCAATGACTTTTTCACACAAATTTAATCTAACAAAGTACGTGAGGACACACACTGGTGAAAGACCTTCAAGTTGTAGGATATGTACAAAGACTTTCATTCAGAAAAGTGATCTAGCAAGACACATGAGGTCACATACTGGTGAAAGACCTTTCATTTGTAGTGTATGTGGAAAGACTTTAGCGCAGAAACATAATCTAACTGTACACATGAGGACACATACTGGTGAAAGACCGTCAAGTTGTAGGATATGTACAAAGACTTTCATTCAGAAAGGTGATCTAACAAAACACATGAGGACACATACTGGTGAAAGACCTTTCAGTTGTAGTGTATGTGGACAGACTTTTGCACAGCAATCTAATCTAAATGTACACATGAAGACACATACTGGTGAAAGACCTTTCAGTTGTAGTGAATGTGGACAGACTTGTGCAGATAAATCTCATCTAACACAGCACATGAGGACACATACTGGTGAAAGACCTTTCAGTTGTAGATTATGTGGAAAGACTTTCTCTTGGAGTAATTCTTTAAGGGTACACATGAGGACACATACGGGTGAAAGACCTTTCAGTTGTAGATTATGTGGAAAGTCTTTTGCACAGAAATCTAATCTAACAAAGCACATGCAGTATCATACTGGTGAAAGACCTTTCAGATGCAGCACATGTACAATGACTTTTTGTCAGAAAGGTGGTCTAGCAAGACACATGAGGTCACATACTGGTGAAAGACCTTTCAGTTGTAGATTATGTGGAAAGTCTTTTGCACAGAAATCTAATCTAACAAAGCACATGCAGTATCATACTGGTGAAAGACCTTTCAGATGCAGCACATGTACAATGACTTTTTGTCAGAAAGGTGGTCTAGCAAGACACATGAGGTCACATACTGGTGAAAGACCTTTCTGATGCAGCACATGTACAATGACTTTTTGTCAGAAAGGTGGTCTAGCAAGACACATGAGGACACATACTGGTGAAAGACCTTTCTGATGCAGCACATGTACAATGACTTTTTGTCAGAAAGGTGGTCTAGCAAGACACATGAGGTCACATACTGGTGAAAGACCTTTCAGTTGTAGTGTATGTGAAAAAACATACACACGAAAAATTGCCCTTAATATGCACATGCGGAATCATACTGTGAAAGATGCAGCAAACTATGCAGCACATGTACAAAGACCTTCATCCAAAAAAGTGATCTAGTAAGACACATGAGAATTCAAACCATTGAAAGACCCATCAGTTGTAGTGTGTGTGAAACTGAAAAGACTTACCTACACAAAAATACATTATACACATGCTGACTCATAATGGTGAAAGACCTTTCTGATGAAGTGTGTGTGCAATGACTTTTTCACACAAATTTAAAGGGTACCACCACCCAAAAATAATATTCTTATTAAAGAAAGGTAACATCTTTAGTATTCCATTCCATCAACAAGTTCACAAAAATATGTTTCCAGAAAGAAAAAAAAAAAATTGGAAACGCATCACCATTCTAAAGCATGCGTTCATGCGGTCTGAATTACGCAGACTGCTATGTGTGCGGTGAATTGCAATGCGTCCCGGGAATCTATTGTTTACAAACGTGCGCGTGAATAGCTGCATTGGCGCACTCGCAAATGGTTGGCCCGTATGGAACCAGTAAATAGCAGTGGTTCCGTAAGTGGTGGAAATTAATTGCTTTGTTGTTAATTACACAACCCTTTGCAAAATGTTGGGTATCTATTTGATATCACAAAACGGTACCAAAACATATAATAATGTGTTGTTCTTTTTGCCTGGTGGTCCCCTTTAATCTAACGAGCCACAAGATAAAACCTGTATCGTAGATTATATGGAAAGATTTATACACAGAATACAGACGTAACTGTACACATGAGAACACATACTGATGAAAGAGCCTTCAAATGCAGCACATGTTCAAAGACTTTCATCGTATTAGGTGATCTAGCAAGACTCATGAAGATACATACTGTTGAAAGACCTTTCAGATAGAGTGTGCATGTGCAATGACTTTTCACACAAATCTAATCTAACAAGCCACATGTTGAAACGCGCTATATAAAGACTTATCAAATGTAGATTTTGTGGAAAGAATTACACACAATTACACATTAAGACTCATACTGCCGCAAGACCACACTTATAACTTTTTTAGTGGCTGATTAAAAATCTTAATATTTCAATTGTAGCTATCTTGTTAAAGGGACAGATCCACTTTTACAAAACGTCTCAACAGCTTTCAGTTGACGGATGGGGATCAATGTAACACGCAAAAAAAAAATCAGAGCGAACAGCCCTCTAATTTGGATTCTACGAATGAAATACGAATGCGTCCCTCCATTTAAACTATATATCGGTCAATAAAGGAGTTCAACTGATTTAGCATAGTATTACAACAATATAGTACTAATTCTCGTAAAGATATTGTGAAGCCGACATTTGTTAACGTATGTCACGGAAAAAGATCTCAAAAAGAAAGAATATATAATTACATGTAGTCAGTTTAAGCGAAGTTTGGGTATTTTGCTTGGTAAACGCTCACACATTAGTACTTATGCGCGGCTCACGTAGCTAGCGGGGGTCACGTAGGGGTCATGCATACCGATCTGGCACTCCGTGAAATCTATGTACGAACTTACTCACTGGCCAAAAATATGTATGTACATAATTAACCGACGTCCCTCAGTTTATTCAGTTTTAGGTCTATAACTCCACGAAAAAGAGATTTCAAGCCCTAATTTTTTCAGGCATGCTATTAAATGACATTTCCTTTCATATAAGACAATAACCTCGCAACTTTTGAATTTTGGCTTGCAAAAGTGGATCTCTCCCTTTAATGAAAGGTAGATTTGAAAAACCAAAACCTGTTACATGCTTCTATTGGTTACATTAATACATCAATGCATGAGAGAGCCACAAGAGATAATAATATTATATATATATACAGTTAACAACACAATTATTCATACCCCTAGTAGAATTTCAGTTTTTTATGTTTTTCAGAAAAACGACAGATGGACACACACTATTTTGGCCGTAGTTGGATACCTTTAGTTGAAAGATAAAAATTCAGAATGATTTTTGTATAACCTCATTTGCATAACAAAGAGCATACTGCTTTGTTTGTATTTTGACTTGCTCAAAATTATTCATACCCTTTGTCAATAAAAACTATTAAAGACAATAACACAGTCAATAGTCATTTACAAAGCCTTTGTTCTTGATCACAGCATCCAGGCAGTTTCTGTAGCTGTTCACGAGGGTTTGGCAGAGCTCCACAGGAATGTTGGCCCAATCTTCAGTGGCGAAGACCTCTAGTTCTGTCAGGTTGGAGGGCCTGCGGGCATGCACCCTAGCCTTGATGATTTTCCACAGGTTTTCAATGGGATTCAGGTCCGGGCTTTGACTTGGCCATTGTAGCACCTCCACGCTGTTATCCTGGAACAATTTCTTGACTGCCTTTGCTTTATGTTTAGGATCGTTGTCCTGTTGGTATGTCCAGTATGGGCCGATATGGAGATTTTCTGCAGACTGCCTGATGTTGTCTTCCAGAATTTGGATGTACTGCTCCTTCTTCATTATGCCTTCTACCTTTATAAGACTGCCAGGCCCACTTGCAGAGAAACAACCCCAAAGCATGATGCTCCCATAACCAAACTTCACGGTTGGCACAGTGTTCTTTGGGTTGTATGCCTTGCCTTTCTTGTGCCAAACGAAGGAAACATCCCTGTGGCAAAAAAGCCCCATCTTTGTCTCGTCTGACCATAGAACTGATGACCAGAAATGTTGATCCTTGTCTCGGTGCTCTCTGGCAAATGTAAGTCGCGCTTTACGATGCTTCTGAGTGAGGAGAGGGGTCTTCCTTGGACGACAACCATGTAGCCCTTCCTTGTGCAGTGTGCGGTGTATAGTCTGTGCTGAAACCTTGGTGCCCATCTCACCCAATCTGTGCCAACCGTGAAGTTTGGTGGTGGGAGCATCATGCTTTGGGGTTGTTGCTCTGCAAGTGGACCTGGTAGTCTTATAAAGGTAGAAGGCATTATGAAGAAGGAGCAGAAAATCTAAATTCTGGAAGACAACATCAGGCAGTCTGCAGAAAATCTCCATATCGGCCCCAACTGGACATACCAACAGGACAACGATCCTAAACATAAAGCAAAGGCAGTCAAGAAATGGTTCCAGGATAACAGCATGGAGGTGCTACAAAGCCCGGACCTGAATCCCATTGAAAATCTGTGGAAAACCGTCAAGGCTAGGGTGCATGCCCGGAGGCCCTCCAACCTGACAGAACTAGAAGTCTTCACCCAGGAAGAGTGGGCCAAAATTTCTGTGGAGCTCTGCCAAACCCTCGTGAACAGCTACAGAAACCGTCTGGATGCTGTGATCAAGAACAAAGGCTTTGCAATTGAATATTGAGTGTGATATTGTCTTTTATAGTTTTATTGACAAAGGGTATGAATAATTTTGAGCAAGTCAAAATACAAACAAAGCAGTATGCTCTTTGTTATGCAAATGAGGTTATACAAAAACCATTTTAAATTTGTATCTTTCAACTAAAGCTATCCAACTACGGCCAAAATAGTGTGTTTCCATCTGTCGTTTTTCCGAAAAACATAAAAAACTGAAATTCCACTAGGGGTATGAATAATTGTGTTGTTAACTGTATATATATATAAACGAAAGATGAACTAATACATACAGCTTTGGTTTCTTCCAATATTTAAATAATGCAAGGAATAATCATAAATGATTGAGAAGGAAGAATAATAGGCATAGCTTAATAAGCATTGTTCCTCCCTTTAATCCTCCAAATGCAAAAAGGCACTGGTCGAAAAATTGGTCTTCGCCAGGACTCGAACCCGGGTCTCCAGCTTGGAACGCTGACGCCTTAACCACTAGGCCACGGGGACCGTGTGATTGAAGACAGATCCAAATTCAGGTCATTGGCAAGCCAATCTCTCGGCATTTTGTACTCAATTAATTCATGGGGAAGGAGTTACGAACAATGCAAGCCGCCTGTAATTCAGCTGGATCACAAGGAGTGATTCAAGTATTAGTTAGAAGATATATATAAACGAAAGATGAACTAATACATACAGCTTTGGTTTCTTCCAATATTTAAATAATGCAAGGAATAATCATAAATGATTGAGAACGAAGAATAATAGGCGTAGCTTAATAAGCATTGTTCCTCCCTTTAATCCTCCAAATGAAAAAAGGCACTGGTCGAAAAATTGGTCTCTGCCAGGACTCGAACCCGGGTCTCCAGCTTGGAATGCTGGCGCCTTAACCACTAGGCCACGGGGACCGTGTGATTGAAGACAGATCCAAATATATGTTCTAACTAATACTTGAATCACTCCTTTGTGATCCAGCTGAAGTACAGGCGGCTTGCATTGTTCGTAACTCCTTCCCCATGAATTAATTGAGTACAAATGGCCGAGAGATTGGCTTGCCAATGACCTGAATTTGGATCTGTCTTCAATCACACGGTCCCCGTGGCCTAGTGGTTAAAGCGTCAGCGTTCCAAGCTGGAGACCCGGGTTTGAGTCCTGGCGGAGACCAATTTTTCGACCAGTGCCTTTTTTCATTAGGAGGATTAAAGGGAGGAACAATGCTTATTAAGCTACGCCTATAATTCTTCCTTCTCAATCATTTATGATTATTCCTTGCATTATATATATATATATATATATAATGCAAAGAATAATATATATATATATTTTCCTGCATTTTCAACTGTTATTATTGCTCACTATTCCTGATGTTAAAAAAAAAAAATGTCACCTACATTTTTAATTATTGAGACAATTTGTTTATAGAAAAAAATGTGTACCGGTACTTTTATAGTAATTTAATTGGAAATTATTCAAATAATTCAACATGATATATCGAATATGAAAATGATCCATCTTATCATATGAGAAGACCTGAACGGACACTGAATTAAATGGCATTATCTGTGTTTCATTGCAGATAATCCTGATCTTTTGGTGGGTGAAACGGTTGATTCGTGTGGAAGCTTCAATAGCTCTCTGAATCTAGAAGTGACAGAAAAATTGGCCGTTCAGGAAGGTGGTACAGGTACATTATGTAGTTCAAGGAATCAATCAGGAATGAAGAACAACATACTCACTAACAATCATGGGGAGATCATGAATGATGGAAGTGACATTGATGGTGTTAGACCTTCCCAAGGTAGCCTGTATTCAAGTAACATTGATACAAGTGACCTACAGAGCCCTAAACACAGTCAATCTTGTTTGAAACGTAAACAATGTGAGGTTTGTTCAAAGGAAATTGATGGCCCAGGAAAAAACAAAGGCATATTATCACACATGGATCGGTCACCCTCACTGTGCAATGAGTGTTCAGAGTCAGGTATACAAGAGAAGTATATGGGAACGCATAATGCTGACATGCTTTTCAGATGCAGTATACATGTATGTGCATTGTATTTCTCTTCTCAAGATAAACTAAAAGAGCACATGCAAACTCATGTAAAACCTTTCAGTTGCAGTCCATGTGGGAAAAAACCTTTCAATTGCAGCATATGTACAGAGACCTTCATTAATAAATGTAATTTAACAAGACACCTGAAGACACATACTGGTGAAAAGCTTTTCAGATGCAACATTTGTTCAAAGTCTTTTGCAACTAAATGGACTCTACAGGTACACACGAGGACTCATAATCAGAATTTCAGCTGCAATTTATGTCCAATGACTTTCACTCAGAGGGGTAATCTTAATGAACAAATGACCACACATCATAGTGAAACTTACATGTGTAGGTTTAAAAGATGTTCAAAGGCTTTCGCACTGAAATATCTTCTAGAAGAACACATGAGAACACATGATGATGATAGACATTTTAGTTGCAGTATATGTAAGAAAAAGTTTGTTTCTAAAAATAATTTAACTCATCACACAAGGAGCCATCATACTGGTTACAAGCCTTTCATTTGTACAGAATGTGGAAAGGCTTTCACTCTTGAATATCTGCTTAAAATACATATGAAATTTCATACTGAAAAACCTCTTAGTTGCAGCATATGTAGTAATACTTATAAAGCAAAAGCATCTCTTCATAGACACATGATGACACACACTGGTGAGAAACCTTTCAGTTGTAGTGTATGTGCAAAGTGTTTCACTAGTAAAAATGAGCTTAAAAAGCATATGACAGTGCATACTGGGGAAAAACTTTTCAGATGCAAAATATGTAGAAAGGGTTTCAAACAGAGATCTGACCTAACAGTACACACGAGGACACATACAAGATGCAACATATGTAGGAAGACTTTTACAGCGAAATCTTCTTTCAAAATACACATGATGACACATACTGGTGAGAGACCTTTCAGTTGTAAAGTATGTGCAAAGCGTTTCACTTGTAAAAATGAGCTTAACAAGCATATGACAACGCATTCTAGTGAAAGACCTTTTAGATGCAGCATTTGTACAAAGGCTTTCAAACAGAAACGTTATCTAACAGAACACATGAGGAGACATACTGGTGATAGACCTTTCAGTTGTACAGTATGCACAAACAGTTTCAGTCGAAAGAAAGCGCTTGAAAAGCACATGACATCGCATACTGTTGAAAAGCCTTTTAGATGCTGCATATGTACAAAGGCTTTCAAACAGCAATCTAGTTTAACAGTACACATGAGGAGACATACTGGTGACAGACCTTTCAGTTGTACAGTATGCACAAAGCGTTTCGCTGGAAAGAAAGGGCTTAAAAAGCACATGACAAGGCATACTGTTGAAAAGCCTTTTAGATGCAGCATATGTACAGAGGCTTTCAAACAGCAATCTAATCTAACGGTACACATGAGGAGACATACTGGTGACAGACCTTTCAGTTGTAAAGTATGCACAAAGCGTTTCGCTGGAAAGAAAGGGCTTAAAAAGCACATGACAGGGCATACCGTTGAAAAGCCTTTTAGCTGCAGCATACAAAGACTTTCAGACAGCAATCTAATTTAACAGTACACATGAGGAGACATGATACTGGGTGACAACCCATTTTCATAGCAGCACATGTAAAATTACTTTTTTATGCAAATCTACAATATCTCATACAGACTCGTGATGAAAGACCTTAAGATACAGCATATGAACAAAGAATCAAGTTCTGAAAAGTTACCTTTCACAGACACATGGTGGCTGGTTATTATGTGGAAATGCTTACACACAGAAAAGTGCTCAAATGGACACATGGAGAAATATCTGGTGAAAGACCTTTCACATGCAGCGTATTTGCAAATAATGTTATGAAATTTGCTCTGAATGCATGCACACTCAGAATGGTGACAAATCTCTCTCAGATACAGCATATGAACAACGGATTTATATATCCTAAATCGACTTCATCTGTATTATATAAGAAAATGTACTGGCAAGAGACTGTATTGTTCATGATGAAAAAGTTGTTTGTATTATATTATAAGATGTTTCAGTTTCAAAAATGTTTTAAAATACAAAATATGCAAAGCAAACAAGAAATATAAGACAAACGAATATCACTAGCGATATTATTTCCGATAAGAAATATATATATTACATGATTTGTATATTCTTACAACAATCACGTACAATTGTTAATGTACTGAATTGAATAGCAATAAGAAGTCCAATGTAACTTGTATTTGTTTAAATTTTGCCACAACATCCTTATAAAGTAGTCTGATATTATGTTAAGAAACTTGAGAAAATACAGTGTGTATGAAACTGTAAGAGTCTGATATCTAGACTGTTTATGTCGTGTCATTTGTAAACTGGTGGAGAACGAATGTATACTCCCAAAATTAATGCTACACAATTACTAAAATTAACAAAAAATAATGTTTGTCTTCTCAGATGGTGGATTTGTTGGTTAGCAAGCGCTAATGGTCATACATGTACATATCATTAGAAATACAGATTTGTTCTCACTTGTCTACATGGCATATGTAAACCTCTTCTTTTTTAAATTCCACCCCTTGAGTTTGTAAGAGAGGTCCGCCTGGAGTGTGACTTTCTTACTTAACAGATACCAATGTCTTTGTTTTGATTCAAGCTTCTTTGCTCATTTTGAATCACAAATAAAAAGAGTTTATATCTTAACATCATTTGCCTCTGACATGTGTTTCTTTGTCTGTAATTAATTGTTACTGTGTGTTATTTACAAGCACTTATCTGTCTATCCTTTACAAGCACTTATCTGTCTGTATCCTTCACCTTCACGTTTGGTACATTTCATTATTCATCTCACATTTGAAGAAAGGAAGAATAATTAAAGGGTTAAAGAGGAACCAAACGCTGGCATTTTCGCGTACTACTACATTGATTATATTTCAAGTGCACAATTGCTGTCACTTTTTCAATTTAAGTCATGTATTCCTGACGGGTATAATGGAAATAAGCAATGTTGTGTGACCATTTCCATATGTCTTGACAGACTATTAGAGGTTGCCATCTTTTCCAACTTTATCATAACAATTATGAAACAACATTTAAGTGGCATGGACAAAGGCTGGTTACGTAACACTGACATAGCAGGAGACTCATCATCGATAGAGGTTACACATCACAATTTTGTTCGTGCACGGTTAGATGATGTTTCATATGGTACAGTTGGAAAACATGGCAGCCTCCAGTGGTTATTAAATAGCGATCACAAAGGCATAATCTGTTATATAATTAGAGATACCCAAAGGAAAATATATGATTCGAAGTGACGGGAATTATGCCAACATCAGTAGCAGTTGGTAAAATGCCAGCGTTTGGCTTCCCTCTAACCTCATTAAAAATGAGCCTAATTAAAAGTCCCCGTCACAATTGATGCCTCTCTCACATAGGGGACCCCGCCAGTAATGAGTAGGTGGGCATCAACTGAAAATGATAATTTAATATACAAAATCGACAATATTTTATAAAAAATTACTTGATTAATATACAATAGCAATGCACCTAATCGATGCTCCTCTCACATTTGGACTATATACCGCCAATCCGCCATTGATGTTTGACAATACTTTATATTTTACTGGGATATTTTACAACCTTAAAATTGTTCTTTCCTGTGAGCTATAATGACTATTAATTGATACAGAATTCGCTATCAATAACTGTAGAGCTCATAGCCATATAATGTCACATACATGGGCATAGATCTGTCATAGGTATCCATTCAACAGGGGGGGGGGGGGGGGGGGGAGGGGTGATCTATTAATTCACCCCCCCCCCCCCCCCCCCCCCCTCCTGATGAATAGATATTACATAAGTATCTACGCCCATTAACTAAAGACCAAAAAACACATATTAATGACATTGTACATACATTGTACAATGTCAATAATGTTAAATCACCTACAACACGAAATAACGTTGCAGAGCAAATAATCGCCCGTACATGTTCAACCGTAAGTGACTACCCTAGTATATTATCTGGAGATTATTGGCATTCTGGCTGAACCTGAAACATATCATGGTCGTGCATGCTCTAGTCTGTACATGGTTTTAAACTCTTCTGTTTAAGAAAATTCCTCATTCACACTCCGGTGGATCTCAAGGTCACCTATGGTACTACACGTTACTACTTATTCTGCAAATGCAATTTGCGAACCAGCGGATTAGGTAAAAGAATATACAACTCTATATGCTGGGTAAAACATAGAAATATCCGTGACTCTACAAAATCGAATTTCTTTTATAAATTTGACTTCTTAATTATAGATCACCCCATAAAAACAGTGGGGACCGACGTGGTCTCAGTGGAACGACCGTATGAAGGGAAACTGGTTCTTTTTTTTTCTTCTATACGTGTAATCACGGGCGTAGCGAGTTACGTACCTATTCAACTGGGGGGGGGGGGGGTGAATGAATGGATCATCCCCCCCCCCCCCCCCCACTAGAATGGGTATCAATGTCATGTCTACGCCCATGCGTGTAATAATATAAAATGTAAATGAAAAAGAGCAAAGAAAACGGGATTCCTCCGGGAGGGGGGGGGGGGGGGGGGGGGAATCGCCTTTATTATTACAACCCCCCCCCCCCGAATATCTGGGGTTCAAAATATATATCAAAACATTAACATTACGAGACATTGCCCCCTTTCATTTATAATGTGAAATGTGATACAATATTCACATCTTGAAAGTGATAATCTGCCCAAATCTTCTGGGGGCTAGGCCCCCTGGACCGCTATTATAATCATTTTGACCGGGTCCCCTGTACACGTAAAATAGTTTAATTCAGGAACTCTCGGCGCTATGCCGTACAATTGAGCTAAATTCATATCTTACTGTCAAATACCGAACTATTTTTCCTACTTGAATCTGCGTGGACAACATCTTTAGTTCTCTATATCAAAACCCAAAAAGCTCCTGGGGGCTCTGCCCCCCTGCACCCCCCATAGTAATTTGACCCGCTCCTCTATCACGGTTTAATTCAGTTACTCCGTGGTACTCTCGCGAAGCCCACTAAAATGTAGCTTAATATTAGGCCTATATCTAAATAAACCGAATACAAAAAGTAAATTCCCCCCTGAACAACTGTTCATAATTTCATAACCGATATTTACTTCAAGATGTCATCATACCATGGGCGTCGATTACGGGGGGATGGGAGGGGGGGGGGGGATATCCCCCCCCCCCCCCCCAATATTTGGGGTTCAACAATATATAATAACATTAAAATAAAGGAGCATTGCCCCCTCTCATTTATAATGTGAAAGTTGTTACTATATTATATAGTCTTCTTTAAACCACTTTGATAGAAACTGCCAAAATCCAAAATCTTCCGGGGGCTGCGCCCCCTGTAACCCCCATTAAGGTTATTTGACCCAGTCCCGGCCTGTACTCATTGAATTGTTTTATTCAGGACTTCTCTCTTGGCACACTTTCAGGCGATTCTGACCCATTTTGCGTCGGCGCTTCGCTCACTAAAATTGAGCTAACTATTCAATAGTTGACTGTATTTCCTATGAACATGCATTATAGACATCTTTATTTCTTGATATTACAAACCCCAAAGCTTCCGGGGGCTCCGCCCCTGGACCCCCAATAATTAGCTTCCCAATGTGGGTATCCCTTGACTTATTCTATTCAGGGTTCCATCAGGATGATTACAATATATATGGATCTATCAGGCTAAAGTTCATCCATACTTGGACAAAGCAATGTGTACCTTATAATAATCTTCCAATTTCTAAACATCTAAGTCAAAAGCTAACTAACTAAAGAATAGTTAACTGTATATTTACATATAGACAACATCTCCTCATAACATGATGCTTGCAATGTGTACCTTATAATAATCTTCCAATTTCTAAACATCTAAGTCAAAAGCTAACTAACTAAAGAATAGTTAACTGTATATTTACATATAGACAACATCTTTATATCTTGATATTACAAATCCCGAAGCTTCCGGGGGCTCCGCCCCCTGGACCCCCAATGTACTCACGATTGCGTCATCTCAGTGCCTCTAAGGCTGCTCACCCTAGTGACTGTCCAACACGACTCCTCATCGAATTTGCCTACGAAATCTCCGAACCACTCACCAAGATCTTCAATGCCTGTCTGCGAAGTGGTTGCTTTCCGACAATCTGGAAAAATGCATCAATTTGTCCAGTTCCAAAGACTTCAACCGTCACCAGCTTAGACCAGTTACGCCCTATCTCAATTACATCTGTTCTGGCGCGTGTCTTCGAGGGATTTCTGGCTGAATGGCTGATGCAGGACATTTTTGACAAAGTAGACCCGCAACAATTCGGAAATATGAGAGGCAGCTCAATCTCGCACTACCTCATCGACCTCATCAACACAATTCACAAAGGCTTAGACAAACCTGGAGTTTATGCCAACTTGTGTGCGATTGACTTTAGCAAAGCATTCGACCAGGTTAACCATACAACAGCAGTCGAGAAGCTCATCAAACTCGGCATTAGGTTACACAGTAGTTAGGGGACTACCTCTCCTCAGCGCTGGCGAGCGGTCTGGGTTTTCCACTGCCAAGCTAGTTCAGATTGGACATTGGGGAATTTATTTGATCCCTGTTCGCTCTTATCACTAGCCTCTAGGCGCTGATGTGTCAATTTACTGGCAGCAAGAGGAGGAAGTGAGGAGAAAGAGAGGAGGTATGTCAAGGTCGTTGGCCAGTGGACCCGAGCTAGACCAGAAGTGTTATAGTGTTAGTCTTAGTAATTAAACTCAGTAAAAGTATACTGTAGGTTATAACATTGGTTGTGTGAGTATTATTATAAGGTTTGCGAGATGTGTGTATAAAAGAGACTGGGAGAGAGAATTCTCATTCTGGGGAAAACATTGCTAAAATCTTTCACTGCACATTTACCAGAATGATTGTTTAATAAATGCTACTCCCTTGGTTCAGTTTTTGGCCTCAAAAGAGACTGGTGTTTTACTTTTAGAATTAATTTAGTTTAGTGTCCACTACAGTCTACAGGCAGGATAACTGCTACAGACAACTTAAATAGACATGCTGTCTGAATGTTTATAGGTCATAAGAAGAATGAAGAGGTCTGCAAACATAGACTAGTGGTCATACAGTGAACTGCAGCCCAGAGAAGATTATCTCTATGATAGCACTAGGCCTGGGGGAGGAGGCAGTTAAAACAGCATGGATTGTTGCCTGAAGAGATAAAAGTGTCAACATCAGAGAAAATGTGACCAGTTGAGTTCCACCGAGGTGGAACTCACGCTAACAGGGCAAACACGTCATGAGAAAACCCACAAAAAGTTTTTTTAGGTGCACAAGTTTTCGACGTTAGGGTCCATTTTAGAGGTTGATGTTTTCGACGTTAGGGTCCATTTCAGAGGTTGATGGACACGCGTGGGTAGCACTTTTGTATGAGATTGCTCGGAAACGCGCAAGGATGACGCACTACCGCTTGGTGACTTTTTTCTTTCAAAATGTTATCGAAAATCGGACCTTTCGTTACGAAGTCACATGACCTTTTGTCACTTGCATGTCAGACCAAAACATGGAAATATCAGTTTTCTTAATATAAAATTGGTTAAAGTGGACTTCCACACGATTTCAAGCTTCTAATGATTGAAAGACAGATATTCTAGGTCAATAAACACAATTTTTGTATGAAAAAAATATGATTGTGGGTTCGTATTTATAATTGGCTTTGAAATTCTAATGTCACAAATTCGCGAGCGAGCTTGTTCTATCCCACAATGCACCAATTTGTGACGTGCGACCCTCACTATGCGCCTATCTATGTTTTTACACTGCAGCGAATGTGTTCTTTTGATCGGACCAATACAATGCTCGATCATGAATAGCTTAGTCCACGATGCGCCACTCAACCGTGCCTTTGAGCATTACTGCATTGTTGTACCGTTTGAAAATACTTGCCTGCCCGAAATTGTAACACGTTTGGCTTTCATTGGAATTTGAATAGACACAATGGGCCGAATGCATAAAAACAAGCAATTGCTTGTTCTAGCCTTTTGCTTGAATTGGTATGCACACAAACAAGCAATTGCTTGCAAGCAAAAGCTTTTGCTTACAAGCACAAGCAATTGCTTACTGCTCGTAAGCAATTGCTAATCAAACAAGCAATTGCTTAAAACCGTATGCATAAAACGAACCTTTTACTTGTCTTGATAAGCAATTGCTTGCGTTTTTTCAAGCACCTCCAGACCAGCTTGAGCTCTTGCTTACTAAGGACATTCGCGTTTTAGAATCAAGTTTTCATACCGTTTCAGGATGATTTAGAACTCCTGGTTCATGAGGTTATGTTGTGATTACATATTTAATCAAATGGCTGTTATTTTAGACATTTATATCCATGTAGGCAATTTTGTTAATGATTTGAAAATATTAGCGTAAGAAAAATACTGTTGCCAGGTCGGTCACGACCAGGGAAATCTGCTATGCAAGGGACTACACGACGTTTGCATACACTACGAATCCCCTTTGTTGTCATGCAGTGCGATGTTCGCACAACCGTAACGATGCTTTGTTCAACACGTAAGCAATTGCTTAGGCAGTGTATAAAGCAAAAGGTTTCAGCACAAGTAAAAGCTTACCTTTTTTATGCATACGAAATTAAGCAATTGCTTGAACTTGATCTTTTGCTTGACAAGCTCTTGCTTGTGCTTGAAGCAATTGCTTATAAGCAATTGCTACGTTTTATGCATACGGCCCAAAGTCCTGTAAACGTGGTTATTGAATTTGCTGGCTCTGCATGACCGGCTATTATGAATGACACATGCAGTAATCACAATGCAGTGGCACCGGATTCAAGCCTACTCAAGAAATTCAGCAAAGTGAGGGTGCTACGTAAGGGTCTCATGATTGTGTGCAGTAAATTTAATTATTTCCTCAGAGTTAATGACATAAGCAAAATCTCTTAGAAATCAACCAAAGAGAGTCAAATCCTGAAAATATTAAAGCACATCCCTAGATTTATTTCCAATATACTGTATTTTGTTTAAACTCGTCCGGAATTCTCCTTTAATTGGTCTTGTTTACCTTTTTGGTATTTGTTTTGGGGGTCAAAATAGTTGAACTAAAGTTAGAAATAAAATAAAACAACAAAAACAATAAAATACATAAGTTAAAAAACAAAGAAATACTAGAAATATTATCGGAAATAATATCGCTAATGATATTCGTTTGTCTCGCAATGTCAAACTAGGAATCTAAACGATCTCGACGTTTCGTATGCTACTGCAATACTTTGTCAAATGATAATATCGAATGTAGACACTCGGCTTTTATGCTCTACCGTGGCTCCCAACATCACAATCTCGCATGAGCGATTGCGTTCCTGATAGGTCGACAACGGAACACGCTGATTGGCCGGTGCACACGGGCAAACAACCAATCAACGGGACACTGGATCGGCCCGCCTAACGAAACAGCGTACGATACGTCGCCACGACACTACCCCGACCAACCGGCCCCCAACGGTTGATGCCAAACCCACGGTAGAACCCCCCTAGCCACCTTCTCGCTACAACGCTCATATCTACGTATCAATTTCAGGGCAGGGTGCCCGTATGTTCAATCAATAATGGTAAATATATAATCCATTGCGGATATAGTATCGGAAATAATATCGCTAATTATATTCGTTTGTCTCGCAATGTCAAACTAGGAATCTAAACGATCACGACGTTTCGTATGCTACTGCAATACTTTGTCAAATGATAATATCGAATGTAGACACTCGGCTTTTATGCTATACCGTGTCTCCCAACATCACAATCTCGCATGAGCGATTGCGTTCCTGATAGGTCGACAACGGAACACGCTGATTGGCCGGTGCACACGGGCAAACAACCAATCAACGGGACACTGGATCGGCCCGCCTAACGAAACAGCGTACGATACGTCGCCACGACACTACCCCGACCAACCGTCCCCCAACGGTTGATGCCAAACCCACGGTAGAACCCCCCTAGCCACCTTCTCGCTACAACGCTCATATCTACGTATCAATTTCAGGGCAGGGTGCCCGTATGTTCAATCAATAATAGTAATCCATTGCGGATATAGTATCGGAAATAATATCGCTAATGATATTCGTTTGTCTCGCAATGTCAAACTAGGAATCTAAACGATCACGACGTTTCGTATGCTACTGCAATACTTTGTCAAATGATAATATCGAATGTAGACACTCGGCTTTTATGCTCTACCGTGTCTCCCAACATCACAATCTCGCATGAGCGATTGCGTTCCTGATAGGTCGACAACGGAACACGCTGATTGGCCGGTGCACACGGGCAAACAACCAATCAACGGGACACTGGATCGGCCCGCCTAACGAAACAGCGTACGATACGTCGCCACGACACTACCCCGACCAACCGGCCCCCAACGGTTGATGCCAAACCCACGGTAGAACCCCCCTAGCCACCTTCTCGCTACAACGCTCATATCTACGTATCAATTTCAGGGCAGGGTGCCCGTATGTTCAATCAATAATAGTAAATATATAATCCATTGCGGATATAGTATCGGAAATAATATCGCTAATGATATTCGTTTGTCTCGCAATGTCAAACTAGGAATCTAAACGATCACGACGTTTCGTATGCTACTGCAATACTTTGTCAAATGATAATATCGAATGTAGACACTCGGCTTTTATGCTCTACCGCATGGCTCCCAACATCAGAACTAGAAATATTATCAAAACAATAGAAAACATAAGGAATAACCGGGCTCTTCCAATTTTGTTTGTTGTATTATTATTCAAAATGGTCTAAACAATATATGTAGTGAAAACCAATGAATGTTATGACCTTCTTTGTATAAATTACCATAATTTGCAAATTAATAAATTTTTCAAAAAATTGAAATTACCATGTATTCTATAAACTTCACTTGACATGCGTGCAAATTTTCGATCTTAAGGGGGGGGGGGCATAATGACCCCCCGGCCGTAGAAAGACCTCAAATGGCCCGGCCTTTTTAGGGTTAAAATGTGTATGCCATCGATACGCTGCATTGTATAGTTTGTAAGAATTTAATGACATGCAATGTATGAATTTCATTAGATTAGTCAACTGTATTTTTGGAGTATAAAAGAATTTAATTACATAATGGCACATGTATATGAAATATGAAACATATATGGAACCTAATGGTATACTATATGACCATTAGTTGTTGTTGTGTATAGCATGCAATGGATCAGGGAGATGTGATTGGAGGCATTTTGTCTTGACCTATACGCAAAGCTTTCGATGTTATTCCACACAATTTTATTCTTAGAAAACTTATGTATTTTGGAATTAAAGGAAACGAGTATAATTGGATTGAATCAGTGGCGTACCCAGGATTTTCTTAAAGGGGGGTGTTTTTTCGTAAGAAAAAATTTCTGTCAGGGGGGGGGGGTAGTCGAATTTTCGACATTTTCGAGGCCGAGACAACGGTTTTTCGCATTTTTTTGCACGTAACCACGGTTTTTCGCACTTTTCGAGGCCGAGACCATCGAAAATGACGGTCAAGACCGCTAAAATTTCGTCTCGAGACCAGTTATAATTTGAAAGGGGGGGGGGGGGTTCAAACCCCCCAAAACAGCCATTTTTTGTCAAAGGGGGGGGGGGGGTTGAACCCCCCCCCCCCCCCCCCCGGGTACCTACACCTTTATGGATTGAATCATATTTAACGGAAAGGAGACAGTTTGTAACAGTAAATAATTGTATAGTGAATGTGTGAATACTATAGATCTGAAGTCCCACAGGGATCTATTCTATAGGACTGTTGAAATTTTGCATTTTTATGAATGATATTTGCTATTTGAAACTTCATGTTCATTCTAAAAATATGTCTCTTTATGCTACGATAATGATGTACAGATGGTTTTACAAGAGGATTTTGATTTAATATGTAACTGGCTAGACCTTAAAGGGGTAGTTTAGTTTTGGTAAGGCTGAACTTTAGTAGCCAAAACATGCACAGTAACATTATAAACTAATAGTTATAACTCCACCATGCTTGAAAGGTATACAAAATTACAAATGACTAAGTAAAAAGCCTGTTATCATTCAAAAAGAGCCATTAAAACACAAGAGGGCGCTTTTAAAAAGGGCATTGGTTTCAACCATTTTTCATACAAAATTATGCATGTGATGTTTTATTGATATAATGAGTAGATAGCGAGATCATCAACAACTATTTTTAAAACGCTTTTGAACATTTTTGAAAAAGTGCAAGCATTTTTTTATTTTTTTCTAAAAATCATCTAATTATTTGGGCCCCAAATAATTATAAGATCAGATATATGTATTGATATTTCAGCCGTTTCTGGGTCGATTTTGACCAAATAAAGTTTATTCTGCCATTAAAATTGCATGTTCTCTCAAATTCGACACTCAGTTTTTCAGTACCTCACAAAAAAATTGTGATGTGCAGCGCCCTCTCTACCAAAACTAAACTACCCCTTTAATGTCAAAGTTAATGATATGGCATTTACACCCACAAACTGAGACAAAAGTCATGGCTTTTGGTCATCGAAAAAAATGTGTAAACGGCGATGTTTTGTTATTGAAGTATAAAAGTCAGGACTATAGAAAATGTAAATAAAATTAAATACTTTGGTGTTATTTTTTACTCTGGCATGACTTGGAGAGAACATGTTTTTAATATTGTGGGCAAAATCTCTAGGGCAATATAGGTTGTACATTATCAGTAGGAGAATCAAACAATTTCTTTAACCAAAAACACTAATGAATTTGTATTTTGCTTTCATGTTGTACATCCTTGGGGAACTTGCTCTGCTAAAATCCACATAACATAACACAAAAAAAACTTCCGAACATTTAAGTAAATATGCACGCATAATTTTAAACGCTGATTATTATACACTTTATCGTTCCATGTTACTTATATACTATCGGTTGGCAATTTGTGGAAGAGCGTATAAAATATCAATATGTGTATTAGTTTATAAAATATACAACTTAATCTAGTATCTATACCAAGCGTTCATTTAGAACCATTGATATGCAAGCGAAATGTAAATTTTAAAAAACAGTTACTCTGCAAAATGTCCCCTCTATATACTTACCACCCCCTTACCACACCCAAAGACTGGATATAAAAGAAATTCTTTTACATATGTTGGAGCTAGCCTGTATAATACACTCCCTATAACAGCTAGTGCAGTCGTGCACATCCCTATAAACGGTTTTAAAAAAACAATATAAAGCTTTACATTGATTTGAATTATATTTCATATACTTAACATGCTACATCATTATGCGTGTATAAATGTAATGATATCTTGTATTCACTCTCCCCATCATTTATGTTTGTTTGAATTTGTATAATGTAATGTATATATATGTTTAATATATTCTTGTTTTTCAACATGCAAGGGCGCCTTTGTAAAGCAGTTTTGCATAACTGAAGTGAACAGGCCTACCCTGCAGATTAAAATGAATAAAGCAAATAAATAAATACCAAAATCATGCCTTCAAGTAAAATGTTTTTGTTTTGAAATGTTTATGGAAACTGTTATAATTGTAAAGATGTACATAATTGCTATTATTGCCTTCTCTTGCCGTTTGCCAATGGATGACACATTTATTTACAACATTTGTATGTTTGAAGACCAAAGTAATACCTAAATTATCTCTCTATATTATAGTTGCAATTATCATCGAAGTGGTGTAGATCGGTGGTTGCAATCTACTGAAGATTGCAAAACATTATCAAACGATATTATGATTGCGATTTCGCTCGTGCGTGCGCAATCGATAACATATCGATATCGATATCCAAAAAAATATCAAGATCAAAAAGAGAAGAATTAGAAAAAAGCGCGCCAGTACTGCAGAATTGACTGAGTGATAAGTTTCATGTAAGTAGCCTATGTTATTGCTTGATTTTATAGATTTCCTGTACCCGCAATTCTTTTTGTAACACTAGGTGAAATGATATGATGTCTGAGAATCATGTATCCATATAGTAATTAATTCTGAATCAGATTTTCCCTGTAATTAAACTAATTATAGAGTTTAAAAGTTTGAGTCTGAAACTGAGTGATGCCGATGGAGTGATGCGCAGACTGGCCGAGCCGGCCGAGCTAGGCGCAGCCAAGGCCCGGCCCGGCGTCCCCGGCCCCCGACCTACCGACCGATTGAGTGCTGTGCCTGTGCCTGTGGCTGTGCTTGTGCTGTGAAGTGATATATGAATTATGATGTGATTATGATATGATCAATTTTGTGGCGGAAGACGTTGTGTCACTGTGCGTGTGTGTATGTGTGTGTATATTTTTATGAACTGTGTCTGTGTGTCACTGTGTGTGCTTGCCTTGCCTGGCTTGGCTTTGTCTTTGAACTTGAAAGAAGTTGAACTTGGTCTTGAGTTGAAGTTTGGCATTTGGCTTTTGGCTTTTGCCACTTGTCGTTGGTTTTGCTGAAAATGAAAATTTTGAAAACGTCAGTGACTGAGTGAGTTGAGTGAGTGACTGTAGGTGAATCACTGGCCTGCTGAAGTGATTGAGTGACTGAGTAATTTGAATGATTTTGTTATTGACATCGTCATTTCTGGTCATTATTATTTAAAGACATTAGTCCATTATATAAATAATATTACTAGGCATTGCCATTAGTTTACTCATAATCTCATTTAGTCATTACTTAGTCATTTGTTATGTCTGAAACTCAGTTTCACTCAGTCTCACTCAGTTTCAATTCCACCTGCATTGCCATTGTCTTTGACGTCATTGACTTTGTCTGTGACTTTGTTGCGGCTTTGCCTTTGCCTTTGTCTTTTTACTTTGAGTTTGAGCCTTGTCTTGGCTAACTTGTATTTGTAACTAATTCAGTAATTGGTTGAGACTTGACTTTGAGTTTGATAAACTTTGTTTGAGGCTTGCCTTGATTGAGCATGTTGAGTTTACTTTAGTTTAAAAAAAGGGCAAGTCCAAGGGCAAGGCCAAGCCCAGCCCCAAGACAGTATTAAAAAAGGCTTCAGTCTTGCCCTGGCTTGAGCTTGACTGCTTGTATTGTTGTAACCTAACCAGGCGCTGTGCTTACACCACTGATTAGTACTACAGTACAGTACAGACAGTACAGTTGCTTAGACTAGAGTAACTAGAGTTAGAGTGCTTGAGCCGTGGGATTGACAAATATTCTATAACTATAAGTATAACTTTTCAGTTTTTGTGATAGTTTTAATCAATCAGGATTTATTTTAATCAGTGAATCCAGCAATCCAATGGCAATACAATAGTCTAGACACTAGCCTCTAGGCCAGGGCTAGGTCTAGGCTAGGCCTAGCCCCCAGGCCCAGGGGCTTCTCTACTAACTACTAGTACAGTACCATTTCAAGATCAGGTAAAAAGCAAAATGGATCCTACAAGCGACACTCGGCCCATCAAAGCCCATTGAAGACCAAGTCAATATTGACCTAAGACGTTTACGATAACATAATTTAGACAAATCATGCTTTTTTGCCATTTCATCAAAATTACAACAACAAAATAGTATTTATTTGAACCTTTCATTTTTATTCCAGCTTTTTCACAGTTCCAAGTCCAGGAAAAAAGAAAAATGGATTCTTCAAGCGACACTCAGCCCATTGAGGAACAGGACCAAGTCCAAGACCAACAACTGGAGAATAGTCCATCCATTCCAACAGACCCTGCAATGCCGCAACTCGCTTCAACAGCTGAGGAGACCACAGCCCAAGACCAGGATAGTCTACCTGAGTCGGCTAGCTTGGATGCAACGTCCAAACCAAGACTTGATGACGAGGTGCAGGCTCCAGTGCTGGAGAACGAAGGTTTGTATTTTTTGGTTCTTGAGCAAAATGTATTTTCAGTTTAATTAGAGTTTGGGGACAAGAGACCATGAACAGGATCAGGAGTCTTCCCAAATCTGCTAAATTGGATGCAACATCCAAACCAAGAATTGCTGACCAGGCTCTGGTGCTGGAGAACTTTAGACTTAGAACAAAATATATTTCCAATTTCATTTATCACAAACTTATACATTATTTTGTGTTTATTTTTTCTCTGGCTCTGCAGGGACTAGTGATGAAACACCTGAAGCAGACAGGGACCATGGCCAGGAGCTTCCATTGGAGGACCAGCCGTCTGCGAGCCCAGAGTCAGAAGCAGCTGCAGAAAAGGATCCCCCACCCAGTCCTGTAGAGGCCCAAGCAGCCCTTGCACCATCAGAGAATCCAGTTGAAGCACCTGCAGTGATAGAAGAAAGCGAGCCTTCTTCGAGTCCCAAGGAGACCCAGGCATCGCAGGAAAAGGAGTCTTCGAGCCCTGTTGAGCGCCAGGCATCGCAAGAGAAGGAGCCATTACCGAGTCCGATTGAGGCAGAGATCGCCGTGGCAACCGTTGAGGAGGAAGATGGGGAGACGCCTACCAAGAAGGCCAAACTGGTGGAGGACGAAGCCCCCGAAGCTAACACTGCTTTGGTGCAGTGCGAAGACTGAAAACATGATTTGATCGCTGTTGTTTGTACTTTACGTGTACATAAACTTTCTGTAGGTGTTTTGGTTGGATTTTAGCATTATCCACTGTTGTACTTTGATAATACAAGTTCAAAGATCTGCCTATCATTGTTAGCGGAGCCTCCACATGGTCCAAAGTTCTCAATTGAGATAAGTTGAAATGTGTAGATAATCTACCTAGCCCCCAAAACGAATCTGTAAGTGCTACCCATTCGAGGAGTGATCCCTAACCCTAACTCACCCCACTTGAACAATAGGCATTGTGTAAAGTTCAATGCCAGTCATGGTTTGTACTTTCTGTGAGTAGACTTTCCAATTTCCATAATTGGTTTGGTTGGATTTTAGCATTAACACTAATTCTATAAAAACCTATCATTATAAATGCAGCTTCAACATGGTCACAACTAAAATGAGTTGATGAGTGTAGAGGATATAGCCCCCAAAACAAACACTACTTTTGTGAAGTCTGAAGATTTAAAAAATGACTTGATAGTTGTTGAACTTGTCTTGTTGTGCATATGTTCCATTTATATAGGTTTGGTTGGATTTTAGTAGAAACACTGTTCTTTGGTTGTAATACTAATTCAATAATGCCATTCATTATTAGAGCAGCCTTCACATGGTGTGAACATCTCAATAACAGGTTAGTTGAAATGTGTTAGTTTCGGGGGATACATTTTCCTTTACAAATTTTACAATTTATAAGCATTTTTTACTCCTTTTTATTCTGTGTATTTTTCTGTACATTTTTATATTTGAAGATTGAAAACACATTGTTTATGAAAGAGACTTTCAGTTGGTTTGCTAGTTAAGATTGTTAAACTTTGTTTAGAATTAATTGTACTTTAAGAATTTGCACAAGTTTAAAGAAGTGCAAACAGCTAATGTGGCCAGCATTTTGCTGTAAATGTAATTATCTTAGTTATTTGCATTAAATTTATATCAAGTTTGTATGTATAGCCTTTATCTCCTATTCAACTTCAATGAATAGAAACTTGGTACAAAGTATTAACATCATTTTCTTGGCCATCATTATTGAATTTCGCCTAATTTATGAATAGTGTTCATCAGTTCACCTGTTTATCAGCGTAACATCTGAATGAATTTTAATTTTATTGCAATGTTCATTTACATACTTACAAGTATTAAGAAATTTGCAAATGGTTAATTTAAATTTGTTGTCAAGTTAATGCTAAGGAGTACTTAACTGATATCAATTAACTTTGAACATGTTTTTAAATGTTTATTGCATTATCCATTATGCTATTTTAATCAAAAACTGGGTAAAATATATCATTTCTTTATTTGCCTTGATGGGATCGGTGCTCTGTATTTTGTAAAATGATGTTTTATTAGTGAAATCCTGCACAATTCTTCATAAATTATTTACATTAAAATAAACAAATTAGTACAGCAGCCAATTTGACTACCCTATGGATAAGTTATATATTTTTAAACTTTTCACACATATGATGATGGTAAACAATTGTTTACAACATTTAAATAGAAAGTTTTAGTATATTGTGTAATGCAATTCAGCTTTCTCTGTTTTGGTATTATTTTGATAATGAAAAATCTTGATTTTGTGCCACTTATGTACTTCATTTTTATTTATAAGTGCAATTACGAATTGTAAATTTTCACAGTTTTCAACTGTTTTTATGTGAAAAGGAAAATAATCATACAAATGTATTTATTCAGATATGAATGTATAATTATTACATATCAGGTTACATATATCTGAACATTGTAAAAGTGTTAGTAATTATTGGGATGTTTGAAGTATTAAATTAAATAGACAATTTTATGAATAATTTCATTGAATGAGTTAACTTTTATTATTGTGATTCAAATATTAATGGTTCTAATGGTTCAGTTCATATAAATGAAGAAGAAAAAAGCAATACATTATTTCATCTGTCTATAAAGACTACTCATTATCCCATCCAGGACGAGAGCTGTTTCAGGGCAAAATTTCTTATCATTTTTCTTTTCAAATCTACAATTCCTAATTTTGGGGTATCTTTTAATGATATTTAATTAGGTGGAAAATAGATAGTTAATACAATTTAAGAAAAATATTGGGGGGTTTGCCATGAAGTTGCCAATTGGAACAACAAAATCTGATTTTAAAATATAACAATGTGTTGCCAATAATAGCAATATATGCACTAATAAAAATCATTACAAAATATTGAAAGCAGGTTCAGTAACAAAATAGGGCTAAAAAAGACGTATCATGAATGATCTTTCTCCTTGTACACTGAATGTAACTTGTTATATTCTTGCTCAAATGTAGGAGTACCAAACCACAAATAACTTGGCAAACGTCCTTGATGGGATAAAGAGAATAATGTAAAGATGGTCTTTATAAACAGGGTCCTTTACTTCACAGGGAGTCGAGCTGTGTGTTTTTTTGTATGAGTAGGGGCTCTTTACAGAACGATTGCTGGATGTACATTATAAACCTCTACCAAGGATATCAATATAAGTGGTCTTTATAGACAGGTGGTCTTTACAGAAGGATTGATTTGCATGTCAACCTCTACCAAGGATATCAAGAATAATGGTCTTTGTAAACGGGTGATTGTTATAGAAAGGTCTATTTACATGCACACTCCTTTCCAGCGTGAGTGTGTGTGTGTGTGTGCCCATGTTTGTGTGTTTATGTGCGTGAGTGAGTGTGTGTGTGTATGTATGATTCTGACTGTTCATGTGTTGAATGAAATTGTAAATTCAATTTTGGTTTATTAAAAATAATCACTGAGTCCGAAGACAAAACAAGTCAGTTTACAATGTACAATGTATTAAAAAAAAAATAACAAGGTAAAAAACATGGATTATATACAGTACACATCATTAAATTAAAATTTGATATCGCCTACTGAAGCAAAATTGCATTTTTTTAAAACCAAAATAAATTCAGCACGAGATAGCAAATAAACATAATAAACAAATGATATTATGGTCTTAAAGGGGTAGTTCAGTTTTGGTAGAGAGGGCGCTGCACAACACAATTTTTTGTGAGGTAATGAATAACCGAGTGTCGAATTTGAAAGAACATGCAATTTTAATGGCAGAATAAACTTTATTTGGTCAAAATCGGTTCAGAAATGGCTGAAATATTACAATAAATATATCCGATCGTATTTATTTGGGCCCAAAATAAATACGATGATTTTTTGAAAAAAATTAAAAAATGCTTACAATTTTTCACAAAAATTCAAAAGCGGTTTTTAAATAGTTGTTGATGATCTCTCTATTTAATCATTATTTAAACACAACATCACATACATAATTTTGTATGAAAAATGGTTGAAACCAATGCCTTATTAGAGAACGCCCTCTTGTGTTTTAATGGCGCTTTCAATGATAACAGGCTTTTTACTTAGTCGTTTGTAGTTTTGTATACCTTTCGAGCATGGTCATGATGGTGGGGTTATAAATATTAATTTGTAATGTTACTGTGCAGGTTGGTTACTAAAGTTCAGCCTTACCAAAAATGTACTACCCCTTTAAAAGGCTTTAATATGTACCTATAATACTACCATAATTAATCAATAGAGTACTGAGTGAAATATAACAGGGTTCTAACCAATTAAAGTGGGAAAAGTATAGAGTCATACAAAATGTATTTAAAGCTTAAACCATCAATACCAACAACTAAGATGATGAGTATTTTAAATAACAATTCACTATAGCAAAAGCCTAAAAGGTGAGTTATTAAATCATAAACAGTCCAAAATCGTAGCAAAAACAAAATGCTATATTAAGAATACCATGTATTTCTAAAATAATTCTACAAATTGACATAACTCTATCATTGCTAGTGAAGGCACAATTTGTTTTTAACAAGAAATAATGTACCACTAAATTTTAAAATAAGAGTTCTATGATCAAAGGTTAAAGGAATGAATATGTATTAGCTTGTCTGTAGACAGTTCAATACCCCACAAAAAGTTAAGTTTTTACATAATAAACTGTCATAAACATTTTTAAATGAATGGCTGTGCATGGACCCCCAGAAGAAGCTCATCCGCTTGTGAAAAGCTAGAGCCCATTTATGATCCAATTCATTACAATAAAATAATGAAGAAGGCAGTGCACTGGCCAAAGTGACAACACATTGTTCACAAAGTATGAGGCAAATGCATATATTGTATAGTCGTCACAGGGCTATACTTGCACCGGGGGGGGGGGGGGGGGGGGGGGGGGGGACACCGTATGTATTTCTTTATTTTCCCACCGTCTTCTTGTGTATTATATTGTTTTTTTTGTCAATTATTGCAGGGCTTGTGTGCCCCCCCCCCCCCCCCCCCCCCCCCCGTATAGATACGCCACTACTAGTTCACACTCTCCAAAACTTTATAAATCAAAGGCTTGGTTGGCTTTCCTTTGACTATTTGCATTTAGCTCGACTATTAGTCTGAACATTTATTTTTGTCCACTTGAAAATTGTCTACACTACCTAAAATTGTTTGGATGCTGAGCTAGCTAGCTCGATCGCGAGGGGATCGGATCGGATGGAGCGCGCGAACTCCGCCCCCCTTTAAATTTTCGACGTGACCTTGACCTACTTTGTATGCATTATCAGTTCGCAAAAACGTGAACTTGCCCCCTTTTTGTAGATTTAAGCTGGGTGCGGATTCAAGCAACAAACGTAAGTTACGTCAAGTTGTGTCTTAATAAGTGTAGAAAGTGTTGTACTGCCTTGTCAAATAATAGTTGATTGATAATTGATTTGCCTTTGAATTTGATTATGATTTACATTTTTTGTTATTGACTTTTCCATTCCATTTCATTCACCCCATCCCGAGGCGATTGTGACGGGCGGGCGCCCGGCCAGTGCAGCGGTAGAGGAGTGGCTAGTGCAGTGGGTGGTGTGTGCATTGTGACTGCATGTGAAATTGAAGGTGTGAGCACTGTCACTGACTTTATTGATTGTATGTTGGAACGTCGTTGACGATATCGATATCGAGTTGGCTTTGTCTTTGGAGCTGTTAGATAAATGTTGGTGCCAATGCAGTTTCGGACTCCACGTCTAACTCTAACTTGTCTAGACTCTAACTAAGACTGTCTAAGATAGATCGACAAATCTATCGCTTTCATGGCCTTTTTGACATTATTATTGTTATTTTCACTGTCGGCATGCTAGAATGCCGACAGTGAAAATAACAATAATAATGTCAAAAAGGCCATGAAAGCGATAGATTTGTCGATCTAAGACTAAGACAGTTCAACATGATCAAGTTTAAACTGAAGAGAACTAAGACAGTAAGAGTTAAGACAGTTAAACTTAAACTCAACAAAAACAATTTCCTTGCTTTTGAGTTTTGCCTTTGTAACTTGGTCTACTCTGCTATTAAGTGTTTGTCTTAAGTCTTCTCTTGTCTCTGGACTCATGAGACTAGTAAAGCTAAGTTAAGACTTAAGTTAACTTATTGCCTCAAGCTAAATCCATATTCGAATGCCAAGCTAACCTAAGTCCTGTCCAGGTCCAGGCGTTGTGTGTAATGATTTCTCTGCTTTTTTTATTTCTGTGATTTAGAATTAAACTAAAAAACAAGCCCAAGGCCAAGACAAGATGGGCCAGCGGAATGGCCAGAGAAACATCCCTTCTCTCCTCGAGTACCGGACCATACAGCTGGTTGACCGCTATGCAGCCCCGTCAGAAAGTGCCGCAGAAGCGAAGATTCAAGGGGCGGGTACTTTGTCCAGTACGACCAGGCAATATTGGCAGCAACATGAAAAGTTGGATTCTGTAGATCGGCATGATCAGAAAGATCTAGCGCAGTTGGAAACCAAGACCAACAATGACTCAAGCAGGTACATTTTAATCAAGAAAAAGTTGATTTAACTCCTTCAAGACTAATTTAAGTATAACGTGCAAGATCTCTATACTATAGCCCACAGGGCACAGCCCAAGTATTTTTCTGGGACTAGTCCTAAATGGTAATTTTCTTTTCTTTGTTATCATTTTTAAATTTGTTTTATTTTAATATCACAATTTATTTTATTTTTGTTAATTCTTTATTAGATTTAGGAGGTAAGAGTAATGTAATTTATTATTTTGCAACAGCCTTTAGAACAAGATAAAATTATTTCAACAATATTGAAACACAAGACAACTAAGTAATCATGGACACTTTTTAGTTTTTTATGCTTTAAATACATTTAGCTCTTGGATGCCTTTTTATAACTTGAGGGTTTCAAAGTTTTAATTGGATTATGAGCTGAATGAACATTTTTTTCTGAGTTTTAAACACCTAACTGGCTAACACAATGCTCAAAATTATCACAGGCCCCTACACATTTGCTACTGGGCATCATTGATGTTTTATTCCAACTGGCTTGACTGGGCAACAAAGTAAAACAGAATTGTCATGTTTTTCTTTGTTTGAGGCGATCAGTGATTGAATTCAGGTTTCTGGCCACTAGAATGTGAACAATTGTGTTGTTACTTGCCCATCTGGGCCGATCGTAAGCCAACAAATTAATTTCTAATTCTAGCATTAAAAAAACCAAAAAACTAATACTAAATTTTTAAAGAAGGGATATCTATAGTAGATGTTGAAGTAGTTTAAAGGGATGCCTGTAAATTGTCTTAACTCCACAAAAATTACTTGGAGCTTCCTCGTTTCTCTTCTACCGTGTTGTTTAGCTTATGGTAAGAGAAGAATAAAATAGGGTTAGATTTTTTCAAATGCCCCTTTAGTATGACGATATCTTTCATTGAGCTCAAAAGCGTTAATGAATGGTCATAAACCTCATAAACGTCCGTTGTAAAAGCTGACGCATATTTTTGCTTTTTTAACCAGGAAAGCAGTGTTCTTTTTCAATGAAACTTTCACACATCATTCGGACATATCTTACAATGATTTTGGTACAGGATTGAAGTCTCAAATGTCATTTTGGGCAATATCTGACACCTTTAACCCCTTCTGTGTTTTAGGTGCCATTTCAACAATGATAAATGCATGCATGTGAAATGTTTCCCTCGCGGAAGTTTCTGCACTAGATTTAAAACAAATGATTTCAACACACAGACTTTCTAAGGCACACACACACACACACACACTCACAAATTTATGACATTTTTTTCTAATTATCTTGCTTCTCAAAGTTGATTTTGTTTTTCTTATCTTAACTTGAATCTAGCAACCGACACAATGTAATGCCGTCTTCCCCCCAATTACCGCCGGCACTAGCATCATGCGGCGGTCTGCATTCTTTCAGTCAGATGGCTGAGTATCTGCCCAGCATCTACGCCCAACGCACCAGAAGGCCTCCCGCAATCCTGCAACCGATCGGACCGTTCCAAGGAATAACCAGTGCGGGCAGTCAGCTGGGTCGCAAAGAAACATCTGCTTTCGAGAACACGCTCAGTCCCTTTTTGAGGGATGTGGTACCAGAGGTAGGGATTTCTTATTTCTTATTTTGTGTGTGTTGTATTTATAATATTATTGGTCAAGCACAAGCACTTTGTCAAAGTGTGTTCCATTCCTTTTAGAACTCTACATTAACCCCAAAAATACTTTTTTTTTCACGAGGGCGATTTTGAAAATTTTGAGGGAGAAAAACGCCCTCGTGAAATTATTCACGAGGGCTATTTTGGGGCTCACAGGGGCTCTTATTTTTGTTTACATCGTTTACACTGCTCACGGGTCTAATAAATGATTATCAATATTTATCATGTTGTGACCTATCCGATTATGCCATGTTTGGTACGTTTCTGGCACTTTCCGATCATGCAGAAAGATTATTTAAAAACAAAAAACAAAACAAAAAATGTCAAAGGTTTTGGGGGCGAATCGTCCGTCGCCCCTGTGTATTTTTTTGGTTGCTCTACAACACCTTTCCGTTCAAGGATTCACCAGTGTATGCAGTCACCTGGGTCAGGAAGACACATTGGCTTTCGAGAACACATTCAGTTCCTTTCTCTCGTTTAGCCTAGGGGCAACCAGATTCAGGTTTAGGGCCTCTAGAATTTGAAATTAGTTTTACTTACCCGAAGTAGGCCACAATTAAGGCAAAAAAGTTTATTTCTAGCATTGCTTTTTATTTATTTTCAGGGCTATTTATCAGCTAAAGCAAAGTTGATGAACTCCTTATCGGCAAAGAGCGTCAACAACCCTGGTGATTGCTACCAGAAACATCAATTTGAAATTAATTCAGGTAAGCATTATAATAAAGTATGTAAATTATATTGTAAAATAAATATAGAATAAGAAGAATAAAGGGATGCTGATCTTCAGTAAAAGCCTGAATTCCGGACATAACCACATCAAATTTCAGGCTCGTTTTAATAATTGTCCACACAAATCTGGTGGTTTTATTTAATATTTAGACATTTGACTTGTAGCTTACTGGGCAATCAAATACATGTTTCAGGTTCGGGCCACTAGAATTGGTAAAATCTTGTTTTTACTTGTCCGACTGGGCCATAAGGCAAATAAGTTAATAATACCATTACTTTTAAGTATTGAATTGTTAGCATGGACTTGAGTCATTCAAATATAATTGCTAATTTGTGAATATGTGACATATTTCAGTTAAGTTACGAGGTTTCAAACTGATGTACATACATGTATGTCTTTCCGCAGCATCAGGTTTCGAAAGTGCAGGATCGACGACGAAGCCAGATAACCGAACGTCGAGACCCACGCACAAGTCCGAGCCAAACTTCAGGTCAACCAAGTTGCCACCGATCTCCCGCACACGGTGTACAGTGCACTCCACTGCCTGTACGTGCGTCCACAAAAAAACGCCACGGGAACCCGTGAAGGAGAAGAAAAATGCTGCAAATGCTGATGGGGGTTTTTGTAAAGTTTCACCAAAGACGATCTTCAGGGCTGATTGGAAAGAGAGGGATTCTAAGAAAAGAACTGGTATGTAACAGTGCATTTTCTGTTATGGTCATGCGTCGTGAGGTCGCCTCCTTTTGCGTTACATGCCGTTTTGGGCTTCTGCGGGACAATGTTACAGTTGAGAGCAAATATTTTCTGATGAAGACCCCCTACCCTATCAAAACTATACATTTTCGGAAAGGAAATTTCCCAAGGAACCCAAATATGCACTCAGAAATAACACTAGGTGTACAGTTAATTGTTCATATTAACCAAAACATGAAATTTTGTTTACAGTTTTAGAGGTCAATATTTTCCTGATAACTTTTTCTAAAGTAGCTCTAGTCAAGAAATTATATTGTTTTCATGCAGAGCAGACTTAGACCTTTACAGCAATATAATATTGTATGGGGTAAATTATAGTTTTGTGGGAGATTTTTTAATTCATACTTCATGATTTTTTTTTTTTTTAAATAGTCAATAATTTTCACTAAGTAGGAGTCACTAGATGAATGGAATATAGAGTAAAGCCTAAATATGATGAGCCATAATACAGTGTGATAAGTAAGCTTTAATTTGATACCAAATTTGTAGTCTTAAACCTTTTTGTTTTGAAGATATTAATGTTTTTACCAAGAATTCACAAAATGTATCGGTCAAGATTGTGCCCCCATAGAGTCTGTACAGGAAAGTAGTGGGAAACCCCCAATTTTCTATGTTTGTGTTGATTTAATAAAAATTTGATGTGGCAAAAACAGTTTTCAATCACTTGACATTAAAGTTCAATGTTTTAGCTTTCATTTGATACCAACATTGTTGCTATACATCTAGTTTTGACAAAGTTATTAACGTTTTAAGAAAAATTGCGCTTTGAGAGTTATTTCCCCATAGACTTTGTACACGGGCGCCGCTTCCTGCGGCGCCGCTTCCTGCTCCACCCTCCGGCTTTAACCTTCAAACGGCTGTATCTCGATCTTAACTAGAGGTATAACTTTGAAACTTTGCAGAATGATTGCATTTTGATAGCCCTTTCAAATGATACCAAATTTGTTAAGAAAGGATTTTTGGTTTTGAAAATATGAAGTAAAGTGCAAAAAAAAAATCACAAAAATGTAACGGCTCCACCCTATTTGGAGGCGAGTTCATGACACACGACCTTATCCAATAGTACCAAATGCAATATGCTATTAACTAGTAGTATGTTCAGGTTCTAAGGCAGCAGTTAGAAAAGTCATGAAGGTTGACAAAGGAAGACCTTCAGGGCTGATTGGAAAGAGAGTGATTCTAACTCTAAGAAAAGAGCTGGTATGTAACGGTGCATTTTCTGTTATCCAATAGTATGACATGCAGTGCTAGAAATTCACTTTTCTGCCCTGTGGCCCAGTTGGGCGAGTAAAAACAAGATTTTTCCAAATTCTACTGGCCCAAAATCTTACTCTGGTATCCCCAAACAAAGAATAACATAACAAATTTTGATGTATTTGGTTGACAATTTGGGCAAGTGGGATTTTAGGATCAACGAAATATGGTGGCCCATTGAAGATATTTGTTAGTGTCCTCAGGCAATATGGGAAGTGATAGTGTTGAGCCATGCAAACAGTATAATCAGGTTCTAAAGAAGCAGTTAGAAAAGTCATGAAGGTTGATTTGAAAAAGAGTGCTTTACATTTAAAAAAGAGCCTGTATGGACTATGGAACAATTTATTTCTTTTCATCCAGTAATACAAAAAGTACAGTGGATAGTTACTTGAGTACTCTATTTTATCAACCGCTTTCTTGTTACTAGTATCAGATTTATATAACAGATATACATTTTGCCCTGCTTCTGTTGGGTGAAATTTAACTCCTTTTAATATAAAGACCATTTTCTATATTATCACGCCTATTTTAAGAATAATCTAGGTGTACACGCAGGATTTTCAGTAAAAACTATCTATCTGCTATTAAAGTTTTGAAAAACAGTCCTCGTATCATCTAGAGTTGATGTTGAAGTATTTAAATTTAAACCAAAATTCCAATATAACCTTGTATGTAATGTTTAATCAGCATTTGAGTCCTCATGCTCTAGAAACATTGTCCAAATCCTCAAAATCCAATTGGAATGCTAGTGTTTCTCTCATTCCTTGTTGTATTCGTATAGCATGTGACATGTTTCAGTTTTTAAAAAGATTAAAAAGATATTTACGATTGAAGTGTTCAGATGTTCAACTATCCACTGGATATTTGTAACAGTGTACAAAGCCAGTACAATGAGTTACGGAATATCACTAAATGCATTTTTGCTCATTACTGCTGAAATGTTCAAACAATACTCCGGAGGACATACCAAATAACAACATGCCAAAACTACACATTTTACCAACCTCACATCACTTTCTGCACCATCTGCACATGCCAACAAAGTTGCTACATGTAGATCCTTTTAATGGTTGTTTTAGGTCAATAATTTGAAAAGATTTTTTGGTAAAACAGTGTGCTGGTCTAAATCTACTGTAGATGTGAAAACATTCAAATTTTTTTTTCTTTCAAAATTAAAGATACTGTCCTCCTTTTGCAAAAAATGGTTTGAGATGTTTGCCTAAAATGTAAGAAAATACTATAAATAAATTTAAGAGCTAGCCTTAGAGGATTCGGGTTTGAAATTAACTTGAAGATCTTCATGGAATGTTTAATTAACTGAACGTACAGATGCATCCACAAGAAGGATACTGTCAATAAAGTAAAATCCTGAACATTTCAGAAATAAAAAAATCTTTGAATAAGTTTGCTTTTAATTTTAAAAGAGGAATCAAATAACACATTAACACTTAATCTCACTTGTAATTTCTTTGATAAAACAGGAAAGAGAGACGTCCTCAGGGCAAAACAGAAGGCAAAGCAGAAATCTCCAACCAAAGAGAAGACGTCTAATTCAAGTGCAGAGCAGAGGAACGTTTCTCCAGTCTACCGGAAAGCGAGAAACAACTCATTTGAACTTGGTAAGTGAACATGTTACGTTCACTATTACACCCCCTCCTCCCCATGACGTGATTGTCCCATTAGCTTGTCTTCCACCATCGTGGTGATCAATTTTATCATTTTTGTTTCCGTATCGACCACATTCTTATCAGTTTTATTACTGCTGTCAACAATCCTAATCCTCTAATCCTCTGCTGAGACATTAGCGCCCAGGGGCTAGAGATAAGAAGTGCCAACCCTGATAAAATGTACTGGATGCAAGCTTGAGTGCTCAAAAATCACTACCGCTCCTCAGCCCTCCAGGAGCGGTATTCAGCTAGCTATAGAATTACCTAATGCCCTCGAGCCCCGGACAGTTCTTTTTGGCATGGGTCGTCTCCCTTCGTAACCCTTCACAACTAAAGTGCCAAGTACTTGCATTAAAAACTTGTGGTAAAGTGCTTTTTATCCCTCTTAAAGATATTTTCCATTGACCCCAGCCCGAGTATGTTTGGAATGAATGGGTGAAAATTGGGTGATATTGAACTCCTTTCAATAAAAAGACCATTTTCTGTATCACGCCTATTTTTAGAGTAATCTAGGTGAGCAGGTGTACACGCAGGATTTTCAGTAAAAAACTATCTGCTATCAAAGTTATAAAAAACAGTCCTTGTATCATATAGAGTAGATGTTAAAGTATTAAATAAAACAAAAAAATCCAATATAAAGTATGTAGTCCGAATGTAAAGTTAAATCAGCATTTGATTCCTCATGATCTAGGAACATTGCCCCAATCCTCAAAATCCAATTGGAATTCTAGCGGTTCCCTCATACCTTGTTGTATGGGTTATAAACAATAGAAGCATGTGACATGTTTCAGTTTTTAGAATTTCCCTTTCATTAAAAAGATATTTACGATTGAAGTGTTCAGATGTTCAACTATCCACTGGATATTTGTAACAGTGTACAAAGTCAGCGCAATGAGTTACGGAATATTATCACGTTGTATTTTTGCTCATTACTCCGGCCGTACACTATCCATTTATCGTGAAATGTTCACACAATACTCAGAGGACAATCACAAAACTACACATTTTACCAACCTCACATCACTTTCTGCACATGCCAACAAAGTTGCTAGATCCTTTTAATGATTGTTTTAGGTCAATAATTTGAAGTAATTTTTTTTGGGGGGAAAAAACAGTGTGCTGGTAATCTAATGTAGATGTGAAAACATTCAAACTTTGTTTTTTGGTTGCAAAATTAAAGATGCTATCCTGCTTTTGCAACTCAAAATTAAAATGGTTTGAGATGTTTGCCGTAAGTCTAAGAAAAATACCATGATTAAAGTTAAGAGCTAGCCTAAGAGGATTCGGGCTTGAAATTAATTTTTAGAACTTCATGGAATGTTTTGCTGAACTGACAGATACAGTCAAACCTGTCTATAGCAGCCAACCTGCCTATAGTGGCCACTAAACTTGATCCCCTACAGAGAAAAAAACAATGAAATGAACCTGTCTATAGAGGTCACCTGTCTACAGTGGCCACTTTACTTGCTTCAACTTGGTGGTCACTATACACAGGTTTACAAGTAAAATCCTAAAAATGACAGAAATATATAATTCTTGAGTTTGCTTCTAATTCCAACTGTTACAAAGGGGAATAAAATAACTAGTCCTGTCCATTCACCAACACACAATCGCACTTGTCATTTCTCAAATAATACAGGAAAGAGAGACGTCCACAGGGCAATACAGAAGGCAAAGCAGAAATCTCCATCCAAACAAAAGACCTCTGATTCAAGTGCAGAGCAGAGGAACGTTTCTCCAGTCTACCGGAAAGCGAGAAACGACTCATTTGAAATTGGTAAGTGAACATGCTAATTACCACCCCCCCACCCCCCCCCCCCCCCCCGCCCCCCCCCCCCCCCCCCCCCCCGCTCCCCAGACCTTTTTGGCATGGGTTGTCTGCCTTAAAGGGACTTTGTAACATTGTCCAAATCCTCAAAATCCAATTGGAATTCTAGCGGTTCCCTCATACCTTGTTGTATTTGTCATTTCTCAAATAATACAGGAAAGAGAGACGTCCACAGGGCAAAACAGAAGGCAAAGCAGAAATCTCCATCCAAACAAAAGACCTCTGATTCAAGTGCAGAGCAGAGGAATGTTTCTCCAGTCTATCAGCAAACGAGAAACTCATTTGAAATTGGTAAGTGAACATGTTAATTATGCAGGTGTAATTTGTATGACGCACCTTTTGACCCCCGGGAAAGGTGCGTCATTGTACCGATGTGCGTCACCCTTTTATGAACCGTGACGCACCCTCCGTCCGAAAAAGTGACTCACCATTAGGAAACTTTGACGCATATTTGAGTCAAAATTGTGACGCACCATTTCATGAAAATGACGGTCCTATTGGTCATATTGAAGAACCTTGTGACGCACCCATGGTAAAGTGACTGACTATGATGCACACATGGGTCAGTGTTGTGACTGACCTTTTGCTTCGCTGACGGTACTGTGCATCATCAATATGGGAGTAGGTGCGTCATACAAATGACACCTGCATTACCACCACCTACCCCCCCCCCCCCCCCCCCCCCCCCTCCCCAGACAGTTATGTTTGGCATGGGTTGTCTTCCTTAACCCTAACCTGGCTGGGTAATTTTGGCTATGCTATAGGCGGGATGAGGGGGAGGGGGGCTGATTCAGCCCCCCCCCCCCCCCCTCTGAGATCTAGGCCAATGAACATACCACAGCGACACATTTTGGCAGGCTTATAACTTCCAACATAATGTTCAAGACTGCATAATTATTGTGACTTTGTAACGGTAAACTTGGTCATTGCAAATTTTGTCTCATAAGATGTGTAAGACTTCAATGGAATAACTCATGAAGCAGCATGGCAATACCTACGCGCTTTGCGTTATTATTGCGCAAAATATCAAGGGGGGGGGGCAGATTCTACCATCCCCCCAGCCGTTTAGGGGTCTAGGGTTAAGGGAAATTTTGATATCCTCTTTTCCACCAATGTGGGGTGACCATAAGTATACAACTGATTTAAGTTTCATATGCTGAGACATGAATCAAATCAGATCATTTTCTATTTACATGCTGTCTTAGAAAGAGGTATTTCTACAGACTTGAGTTTACTCCCACCTGCCAGTATTATGTAAATTATGCTTCTTTCATTGCAGCTATAAATTGTAAACAATATTTGCTTTACCAGTCAGTTGTTTGTGCTTCTTGACAAGTCGCAGTACTATTCAATGTAACATAAATAATGTACATACTTGAATTTGTATGTTTTGGTTATTTACTGTTCGTAATCACATTTTTTTTCATTTCTTTTTTATCAGATGAAGAAGATGAAAGTTTTACATCTGAGATCAAAGGGAAAAGACCACGCCTCTCTTTTGCACCCGATACAAGCAACTCGCGCACAGCAGAAAAGCATGACCAAAGCAACTCCGAGCTTGACTACGAGGAGGACGATGAGCTATTGTACTTCCACAGATTTATTTCGATCCTCCACCCACTGCCCACAGTCCTACCCCCAATCACTGCGGGATCAACGACCAATCAACCGCATCAAGGCAGTTCTTGCATAGTGGACCGACTAGTTGAGAGGGCTGATAAGAACGAACGTGTAGGCTGGGCGCGGGACGGGTTCCTGGACGATAGCACACTCCAGAGAGCAATCACCCTTCGCTGTCGGGCGTTGCACAGCAGCAACAACTTCAGCATGAACAATACTCCTTCCGAGTCTGAAGCGGAAGGTGGAGAAACTGCCCGTGAGACGCAAGATGGAGTGGAAATTGCCGAGGAGAGTCCTGAGAAACGGCTACAACAAAAGGAAGACATTGAGGAGATACCAAAGGTTGTAGAAGCGGATGAAGTGACCTTGGAAACAGAACTTGCGGAAGTTGAGGAAATTTAGGAACCTGTGGCCCAGCCACAGCACATAAAGTCAATGACGTGGCAAGAGGTGTCGTCGCATCTAGGACCGAAGAAGGAGAAGGAGCAGAAGAAGAAGCGTATGGGCAGGGTTGGCAACAGATCATTGACAAGGTCCAAAGGCACCTCTGGACTCGCCGCAGAAGTCCTGAGACACCTGCAGCAGAATCGGGCAAAGCCACGGGACAATCCTTACCCAAATGCTCGGACCGTACAGAACCTACCGCCTCTGAGGTTCTTTGATCGGCAAGAACTGTCCAGAACAGTCAAAGTCTACAGGAAGTCTTCCTGGAAATCATGCAAAGGACACTTCCTTTGAGACGCAAGAATCGGCTTTGCTCTTTCCCTGCAGCTACCCGCGTTTCATCAAGATGTTCTCGGTGCCGACGTGCAAGACAAAATTGCCACCCACGGATCAGAGCGGAAAGGAAGACAACTTTGGAGGCACGATAGATGGGATGAAGGTGAAGCAAAGAGATTGTCAGAAATCAAATCCTAGTGGTTCTGCTAAGGAACCATCAGCCAAAGGACGGCCAAATAAGCGATGAGATATCTGCCCTTGAGGCTCTTGTATTAACTTGTAGGTCGGAACTGCCTATAAAATGATCCAGAGGTTTTTCTAGAAGTGATATTTGAGACCTCAATTATATACCAATATCATTGTAAGCTTATTCTAGTGATGTTTGATATCTTCATTGAAAAGGAACACTGTGGAATATTGATGTCAGATTTGTTCACCGAATGGTCATTGATTTTGACTACAAGCGAAAAGCATTCCTCTTCAATTCAATCATACATGTAACTATCTTAACATTTAGGGAAACTTTTGAAAAATGAGCCTAAAAAACAAGGTTCTTGAAGAGAAATTAGAAGTTCTAAGTGATTTTTGTTGAATTTGACAAAGTGAATGGATCACTTTAACTGCTGTCCAGCACGGATATGTGTCCACTGGTGGCTTTCCTGGAAAAAGGACATTCCTTCAAATGAGGGGTTTATAAGAAGAAAGGGCATTCCTGGTATCATCTAGAGCTATCTCCCCATTATCATTTTTTTTGACGATCGAAATACAAGATTGAATTGTTGCCCATGAGACAAAGAACTGACAGACGTGATTGCCAAGACATGATTCAAGGTTAGTAAAGTCAAATCTGTCTTAGTATAGCAGCCAACCTGCCTATAGAGGTCACATGTATAGTCAAACCTGTCTTAGTGGTCACCTGTCTATAGCAGTCAACCTGCCTATAGAGGTCACATATGTATACAATCAAACCTGTCTTAGTGGTCACCTAGCAGCCAACCTGCCTATAGTGGCCACCAAATGGGATCCCCTGCATAGAAAAACAATGTTATGGAACCTGTCTATAAAGGTCACCAGTCTACAGTGGCCATCTTGTTTCCCTCTAATTGGTCGCTATATACACTGGTTTGACTGTACTAGTAATTTTGTATCAACAAATTGCCCAAAAGTTTAGGTTAAATGCTAATTTTTTTCACCTGGTATCCAGGAGATAATGATCAAACATCTTGCCATTAGTAGAAGGAAAGTGTCTCAGCATGAGTTGACCCGTTTTGATTTTCTATTCAAGGACCTCTGTTGTTATTTTGACTTTGTGCAATTGTAATTTAAATGATTTAATCTTTATTTTCATTATCTTGCCATGAAGTTTTGAATCTATATAAATTAATATTGACCTGTTTCATTGTCATATAAAGCTAGCTCAGTATTGCTATATATATTTGACTGTAAAATGTGCACCATGAAATTGTTAATGTGAAGTATAATTATACAAATATTAAACGACATGGTTGATTGTCCCCATGTCAACTCAGAATAACAATAACAGAATTAGAATTTTTAATTTACACTTACTTTTTTTTCTTTTTTTTTTGGGGGGGGGGGGGGGGAGAAGAAATGTATTGAATGGCTGATGATGTAAAATGTAATCAGAAATGTATATGAATCCGTTTCTTCTTAACCGATTTCCCTTTCCACCCCACCAAATTAAATGTCCCCCTTGCCATTTCATTTTCATTCCCCCGTTTCACTATAATATTGTAGAAATATCTTTTGTAGTAAGTGATGTGTGCTCCAGTGAAAGGAATTTTGTAATTTAATACAAATTTTGTCGGTGAACAATTCAAAATTATAATGTTTACATTCTTAATTGCCTAGTCCCACTATACAGGGTGGCCCCAAAAAAACGGAACGGGGCACTTCCCAAAATATAGTAACTAATGTATTATATCCATCGTTTTTTGTTTAAGGGCGCTGTGAGTGACACCATGTCAGGTTCTCTTTTTTGTCAAATTTTACCGAGCCAGTGCTTGATACATCGCACGTACCGCCTTTCATAGCGTTGAACAACGCGCGCCATTGTTAGTGTGCACTCGGGCCATTAGGTAATTCTATCGCTAGACGAATACCGCTCCTGGAGGGCTGAGGAGCGGTAGTGATTTTTGAGCACTCTAGTCTGCCAACTGAGATATGAGCAGAGCAGAGAGGGCAGGAACCAGGGCAGTTAATCTCTCTGGGCCTTGAGGGAAGTAAACACAGCATGGGATTGTTTACAGTAGTAATAAACTGATAAGAATGTGGTGATACAGAAACAAAAATGATAAAATTGATCACCACGATGGTGGAAGACAAGCTAATGGGACAATCACGTCATGCCGTGTGCCGAGAGAATGGGCATGGTCGTTCAATGGTAGTACAGGCAGGGAGTGCGATTTAACTGGCATTGACTAGGTAAAAATTGAAAAAAAATGGGCAACTGACATGGTCTCACTTACAGCGTCCTAAAACAAAAACTACACGACCAAAATTACTGTTCTTGGTATCGTTTTTCATTGGAAAAGACACACTATCCGATGGACATAAACATTTTGGTACTATATTTTTGGAAGTGCCCCGTTCCTTTTTTTGGGGGCCACCCTGTATAGGGTATCTCCTTCCGTTTCCTATCCGACCAGAATGCAGCGAAATGGTCAGTATCTATCAAATTTTGAAGTTGCAGCCGAATTAAAAGTATTCTTCTAGTCCATTCCGAACTTGGTCTGCATCATTTTGTTTCCTGCCAGTGTTCTGCTATTAACTTCCGGATGTCAAACGGATAGGAAACGGAAGGAGAAACGCTTTAGTGAGACTAGGCCATAAATGTCACATCTGCCAGATGGCCATACTTTAACATAATATTAATATATAATGTTTAGTGAGTGTTTAAGACTTGTAATTTCTGTATGTGGCAAGTTTGTTTCTGTAAAATCTCATATTTTATTTGTTGGTATATATTTCAATCCTTTGAATGAAAACAAAACAAGCATAATACTAATTTATTGTGTTTCGAACATTGTGAGATGATGACGGTGATGATGATGATGGTGATGGTGCTGATGATGATGATGACGACGACGACGACAACTACTACGACGACGATGATGATGATGATGGAGGAGTAGGGAGGCGGTATTGGTGAAAGTTTTAAACACAATCCAATGAATTTTGCAACAAAAGATTTAATATTTGTAATGATCTTTATTACTAAAATATAATAGATAACAGTAATCACAATATGGTATCCCCTAAACCATGTAGAGAGAAAATATATGGTCTACAAACTAAACAAACAAAAATGGAAACTCGCCAGAATTTGCAAAATACAAAATATGCATCATTATTCCTATTTTCAGTATTTGCTGTCAGAAAGTGACAAAAATTAGTCTTCTTATGCTATTGAAAAACAAAATAATTTACACATATCAACCATTAATGATTTTCGTTGATTACAATTCAAATTCGTCGGTCACAGTGGCTGAACACATCTGTGATTGACAAATTGTAATTGTACTGGACGATAATGGGTGCCAAGTGACTAAATTGAATGGACTTTTTGAGAAATTGGTCGACAATATATAAAATTGAAGTTGGCATTGGCATATCCTCGGCTTCTCGGGACGAAATTGAAGAAATTTATAACATTGAATGACAAAAGTGTTAAAATGGAAGGGAAAACATATATTATAGTAATATTATACATAAGTATCTAATGATCGACTCAAGAATTTATAATAGGTAAGGTTAATTTTGAAATTGCAAAATAATTTACTCATAAAACTGAGAAAAGTAATTTTCTGAAGGGTATGTATTTCAAATTGAAAACTATATATACACTAACACATTACAGAAATTTGCCTTCACGAAACATAAAGAGATGTACACTTTGGCAGCATATTGACGACATTTGCTAAAAATGAAGGAACAGCATTTCTACATTTGTATTATAAACGGCTTTGCCTTTATCATCTCCCATAGGAAATGTGATTGCGACTAAAACAAGGGTAATAACTTTCACCCTACAGTATAAAGTAATGCGCCTCTGAATAGAATTTCAAGATTGATAACGCAATCTAAATCCTGGATTATTGTTTCTATGTATCCTAATCAAAATGCACCTTTTACAGCATTTTAATGGTGAGGCTAATCACTATTGAAAGGTGTTTCATTTTATCAACTGCAAAAAGATGAACCAAATAGCTAAACCAATGAAATTAACTTTTAAGCCTAATGGCCCGGTCAGATATCAATGGATAGCGGAAACGAATGCCCAACGAATAGAAAATTTGCGAAATGAAATTATCCGGTGATGAAAGTCGTCTCTATTGCTTTATGTACAAAACATAGAACAACGTACATCACCAGACAAGGAACGGACAAGAAACGCATATGAACGGAGACGAACGGATGGAAAATTTAGCTCTCCGTTTGACGTCCGTTTACGCAATCCGTTGATATGTGACCGGGCTATTATGGCCCATTGGGCAAGTAGAAAAAAGAAGATGTTTCATATTGTAGTCAGTGGCCCAAAGCCTGAATCTGGTGGCCCCAAACAAAGGAAAACATGAATGTTCTGTTATAGTTGGTTGCCTGTTTGGGCCACCGCCTAAATTAAGCTTCAATTTATTTTAGTGGCCCTGGGCCATCTGGCCTGGGCCCCGTTGCAGAAAGAGATGCAGTCGATTGTAAGTCAGATCATGTGTTCTAAATGCGCAAATCTGATTGGTTGAAACGCGCTAATGTTCTGACTTACAATTGATTGTATCTCTTTCTGCAACTGGGCCCCGATGTGCTAATGTTGACTACTGGCTAAACGCTTCCCTATAATATGGGACATGCTTGGGAAGCGCCCTAGTACTCCTACAAGTAAATGGTGGAGTTTTAGTGTGATACACTTTTCAGAAACATGAAATACTGTACATTTGCACAGAGCTGCAGCTGGCGGTTAAAGATTTGGCCATAAATATAAATATCACACACAACTTAAAAAAATTATGTCACAATTCACATGTGGACAACCAAAGCGTGCTACGAAGGCAATATCCCAACCTACTATCAAAAGCCTACATCAACGCACAGGTTGTTTAGAACTATTACCTTAAAATAAGGTGACCTCACTACTAAAGAAATCCGCAACCCACACCATTGCAAAAGCCAGTCATTGGCCTATACAAAATTTAATTGAGATTGTACAATTAATCTCACAAGAAGAAACAATTATCAAATTTCAAAAGTATACAAGCACTTGGAGGGGAATCATTTTCATTTACAAGTCCTTACCAAATGTACTTTCACATAAATTTACAACCAAAATACTCAAATATTTTAGGGGAAAAAACATTAATCTTTATTATCTTGAAACTCCCGTCTTCAGTCATTTAAAGAATTATGTACAATTTCATTTTTACAATTATTATTACGAAATTATTAGAAAAAGAAAGTTGATCTGAAATATGCAAAAAAGCACTAAAATGAATGTGTATATTATTTCCATGGGAAAAAAGTAAACAAAAATAAATAATTACCTACTTACATAGAATGCAAAGGTTATAGTGTTATCTACCAGGGTAGGAAATACACGGGGGCCGAGAGTGATTTTGCCCCCTAATTTTCAAAATAGCCCCCAGAAATCAGTAGGTAGCGCCTAAAATTTCTATCTTCGGGTATTATGTGAACAATTTAGTGACATCCATCAGATAAAAAAAGTAGCCTCCTTATCACAATTTAATATCCGGAATTGGTAAAATGGTTTTATCGGTTTCTGCATTCAAACCCTTCAATTACTTCCTAAGTTCCTATATGCTGCAGATATGCATCACGACCGTGCATTTTTACACGATTCCATCCACTTGGCAAC